>CM030835.1:5898315-6498315 GCA_018105865.1 Metaphire vulgaris | reverse complement strand
CTTCCTATAAAAGCTTGAGAACAAAGAAGTCTGAATAAGATAACAGCAGACTGGGCATTGCACCCATTTACTAGTCTCACCGTTTTGATTCTACTCACAGTGTTAGGAACAATCACATGTAAAATGATCTTGATCAAAGATCAAGATCTCTTTAAAAGTGATCTAAGATCAAAGATCATACAAATATATTTATTAACCCTAACCCTAACCCTACAACACTAATTAATTAGTAGGACTAATGATAATTTAATTTAAATGCAAATAATAAATAGCAAAGGACCCATGATGGAACCTTGTGGTATTCAGCGAGACAGTGACTGCAGTAACCTTGAGGTGTGGGAGAAAATTGCTTGTTGACTGCAAGCCGCTCATTATCTTGCTCACACAGTAACAGCAATCAGTTACAACTTTTTCTTTATAGGCTTAAATGTCATATATATTTTTTTTTTAAATCCATCTAAATAAAATGCAAGGAATGCTTGCTTTTTCTGCCATTTTACTCAATACACGGAAACAATAACTACTTAGATACATAAAATGCAAAGAATGTTTGATTTTCCCCCATTTTACTCAATACACAGTAGCAACAACAACAGAGAATACATAATGGTTGGCAATAATTTCAATTTGGATTTGGTGTGCCATCGGCTGAGGCCCTGGGTATTATGATAGTGGCACCATAGAAGTTCATTTTTTGATTGATTGACTTAGTTGGGAGAATAGGCTTACGTATAATTTGATCTTTGATCTTCTATTGATAATAAAGATCAAAATCATCGAAAAAGTGATTTAAAGGAGTCAAAGATCACTATTAAAAAGTGATCCAGATCAAAGATCATGAATTGTGATCTTAGATCATTTGATCTAAGATCACTCCCAACACTGTCTACTTATAGCATAAGCTTAGCCATGATGCACTTTGTCAAAAAATGTTTGAAAAAGTTTTTGACTTCTGTCCGCGATACTCTTGATGAATTGTTTGGTTGTTGGTTGAAACAATTTCAAACTTTTAGTGTGTTTTGCTGGAGTGCTGGTGAACAAAAGACAGGTGGTCAAGAGTTTCATGTTGTCATGTGCAGTTCTGCTATTTTGTGTTTCCAGCATTCATCGTGTACTTTTATGTTCTCCGTGTTTTTGTCCTGAATGCTGTTGTGCCTATTGCACCTCAGCTATGATTATAGTGAGCATTAAGTTGAGTTAATTTGAAAATTGTGTACGTAATTATTGCTGGGGTTAAAATTTACCGACAATCTGTTATTTGTTTCGGTGATTTCTTGATAGTTCTGTGATCGATGGATGACCAAGACGATGGCGAGAAGCGGGAGCGTGTTCTGCTGCGTCCGTGGCTTGAGAATTTGATCGAGGGCGGATCGATTCCGGGGCTTGAATGGATGGATGACAGCAAATCGATGTTCAAAGTCCCGTGGAAGCATCGTAGCAAAAAGACATGGTCTCTTAGGCACAGTAGTATATTTCTGGTAAGAATTTGTAGTTCTCCATGTGTTTTTGTATATTTGTGACATCAGTCAGATGATGCACACGTACTGTAGTCAGAGTATCTATTATTATAGATTATGTAGTATTTTTAGAAATAAAACCATTTATGTAATAATAATAATCATCTTTATTCGTGACAAGCACAGCATAAAAAAGTAGTACACAACCAGTAGTACACAACCAAGGAAAACACAAATCAACTGAACAAAACTAAATAATAATAATAATAAAAAATAATAATAAAAATAAACCTAATAATAAACAAATACACTAAGAACAAACTTTACACAGTACAGCCTCTGCCCTCAGACAAATTCTTATAGACAGACAGTCTTCTTATTCTTATTCTTATTCTTATTCTTATTCCTGTCTGTGTAATAATAGTTAATTTTATTTTTGGCACATTCATACATTTATTATACCTGGTTATTATTGCCTTAGTTATTTCCTTATGTCCATTTCTGCTAGTTTTTTTTCAGTTACACTAGTGCATGTAATTGACAAAACCTGTGGTTGGAGCATTTAACCTTATTTGAGCTATAAGCAATACAGACTCCTCATGTGGTTATTTTATGTAAGGAATTTATTGGATGGTGTTGTTAAAGGCGTTTGCAGATCTCTCAATAATTCTGTCTTAGAACATGTTGGTTGACCATTTTTGCTGCTCAGCAAGGATCTTTATGTTATCAAATATGAAATTCATTGTTTTTAAACAATATTAGTATAGTTTTAGTTGATGCTATAAATTAACGTTAAATTATGGATGGCCAAGATTTTTCAGCTACTCATTTCTTTTGCTGTTAACTTTACAAATGCTTTTCCATTGTTTTTGTTATTGTTTTATATGACTCCAGATGTCTTTATATTTTATACCTCCTCAATTCTAGTTCATCTAGTGAATTTTTGATGGTTGCTTACATAGGAGTAACTGATTGCCAATCTGTTCTTGTGTCACAATGCTGTCCATGACTTACTTATTCTTCATTGTGGTTGCACTGCCATGGTCTGATGAACCAGACCTCTTGGCACTTGTCACTGTCTGGGTGGTAGTATTTTGTTTTCATGCAACTGTTTGAACTGTTTTGCAAAGACAGAATACAGAATGTCTTTCATGTCATTTGTCAACGATCTTGGTTTTATTTGTACTTGAGTAGAATATATCTCAGTGTAGAGATGTAAACTTTGTCTATTGTAATGTTTCCATGCATGGTTGTAAATATTTTAATTAAGACTATAGGTGTCGTACTTTCCCTTGTATAGTACATACCATTGCAAATGTACCTGAATATAACTATTTGCACCTATATAACAGATATTGCCATTTGACTTGTAGAAGTGTATATAACACATGCACTGTGTGAAAATACCACTAAGCTGATTGATTAAAAGTTTGCTGATTGATTAAAAATTATAAATTTAAAAGGATTAATAAGTTTTTTGGTAATTTGTTTTCATTCAAACTAGTTATTTCTCAGTATTTTTCTGCTTGAAGAGAACGTCAGGTATAAACGGTAGCAACTGCTTTTGCAGTAGACTTTTTACTGTTTTGTTCAAATATGATATCTATGTAGGAATGGGCAAAAAATACTGGTCGTTGGAGTGAAGGTGATTTGGAACCTAATTATGCTCAACTTAAAACTCGCTTGAGATGTGCTTTCAACAAAGCACCAGATATAGAAGAAATGAGAGAATTTCATCGCACTAAAGCCGAAGAACCTTACAAGGTCTACAAATTTATACCCAGAAAAGGTAATTCTTGCAAACAGCTTGTGATTTTTTATCTAAGCTGTTGTAAGCTTTATGGTGTGATATTATGCATTGACTAATAAAATGTCATTTTATGTGGTGTTTTCAGCAAATACTTCTAGTACTTTAATTTTCTCTCTTGAATTTTTATCACTGGCTACTGCAACTGATGTATTTGTCCAAACTAATGAGTAGTGAGCAACAGAATACTTCACTATTAATTACATCAAAGTGTTGGTTACAATATCTATAAATTGTGCAAAGCAGACTACTAATCCAGTATGTCAAAACCATAGAAATGAATACAAGTATTTCTGTTGTAAATTAGTAATAAAGTTCTGTTAATACTTGCCAGCATCTTCTGCTACAGAAATTTCCCATACATCTGTGTATATGCATATTGGTGTCTTCATGAGTTATTTCAGCACCTAATTTTCAGTAAACACAGATCTTGTATGAAAAATACTGGATTTTACAGTTCCCCATAATATATACACCTGTACTATAAATTACTGTTATCAGATTCCACAGTTACTGAATATGATGCAAAGGCAGCATGTCTAATTGTAAGAAATGTTACATATACTATGGAGTCTTCTTGTTCAGTTTATCAGATGTGCCTTGTGGATGAAGTAAGTTAGTAAAGCATTAGAAACTGATAAAAATATAGGAGGCACAGTTAATCACACCTCCTCCACAACTGTGAAATTGTTGCTTAATGGTCAGGGATAGGCCTTGACAAGCATCACGTGACCGAAGTCATATGCGACAGAAGTGTTATGGACTTTGCTTACTTAGGTTTTGTTTCCGTATCTTACAGTAGATCAGCTTCAAAGACCCGACCATTGTGACTTAAACACTCATGTCTATTTGATTAATCAGTCCTATGGTATTTTACAAACTGGAAATTTTTATGTATGTTGCCTGGAAGTCCATTTTTACAATTATAATCCATCGGCACTTCTGGAGTAAGCAGAAACATAATCTGTTCAGCAGTCTGTTTATTACTGCTTATGAATTTACAAATCTCTTTATAATTATCTTAAATTTGTAACAGAGACAGATAATTAATATAGAAATGTAGCTAGAATGGCAACAATAACAACAAAGCAGATGGAATTTTTTTGGTCATATAATGAGGAAAGATGGACTAGAGAAGTTTGTTACAACAGGAAAGATTGAAGGGAAAAGTGATAGAGGAAGACAAATGAGAAAATATCTGGACAGTTTATGCTATCTACAGGGTGGAAACTCCGGCATAATCAACATCATTCACACAACAGAAGACAGAGGGAAATGGAGGTCCATGATCCCTGACGCAGTCAACCTGCATGGCACATAGAAGAAGAAGAAGAACTAGAATTTGAACAGTGGTTTAGATCTCTGCCTTTAATAGTGCTTCTGTTATATGGTAACCCACTTTGATAATTGTGTAACCTGGTTTCTATTGTTCTCATTCAATCCATGCATTTATTGCTGTTCCAATTGCCTGCAGTGGATCTTTCTGTCTGTCTGTCTCTCTCTCTCTCTCTCTCTCTCTCTCTCTCTCTCTCTCTCCCAATCTCTGTGTCCCTTCTTCTATATCTGTCAGTGTTTATGTCTATGTGCAGCTGTCTGTTGGTTTTTCTCTCTCTCTGTCTTTGCTTCTTTTTAGGAAGTTTTGCATAATTTGTCAATTGGGACATGGGTTAAAGATCCATTAAAATAAAAATGTAACTTGCCTTTAACCCTGAACCATTTCAGATGAAGTATCAGACTGCATTTAAGTTTTCTAAATACAATGGACAGTTTTAAAAAAATATTTCAACAGCTGGTTACAGCAGGATCATGATTCCAGATATCACAGATTCTAGTAATTTCCATTTACATTAAGTATCAATTTGACAGCCCTAATTAAGAGCTATATTAATTACATAGTGCATAGTGTTTTTTGCTTATTTTATCTTATGGGGTTTCTGGTAATGCATCATGAATGTTATCTTACAGAAACTTAAGCAACATCAAGTTATTGTCTTCAACCATGAATGTTATCTTACAGAAACTTAAGCAACATCAAGTTGTTGTCTTCAACTACTTCCAGTTATTGACTCTGAAATGAAGTCTTTCCATTGTTCTCTGTTTATTGCCAGTTTCTTGAGTGTCTTTCTTTCTCTTGCTGTTGTCTTTCCTTCTATCTTTAACCCTGTTGGTTTGAGTCTTTTTCTATGCAGTCAAAGTGCACCTTGTTTTTTGTCTTCCTCATGTGTGTTTACACAGCACAGACAGAGTAATTAAATGTTGTTATATGCATTAAATTACACTATATATAGTAATTAGTTTTTGTTTGCATGTATTAAATTTATTGTTTAATAATAGTTACACAGAAGCAATTATGGCATTCGTTGATATGTTGTTAATGACAAAGTCAAAACAGATACAATCCTGTAAAATTGATATTATGTCCAGACTTAATATTAGCATAATTGTCAGTTTTCTTAGCTGTGTTAATCCATGAGTTAATATGTTTGTCTTCAGTTTAAACAGTACCAACATAATGTAATGTAACAAAATATTTGTATAGCACCTCTTCTGAAGAATCGCTCAGAAGCGCTCCCACAGCAAATTACTGTGTATTGGCAAAGGATAAGTTTTAAGTCGTTTCAAAAAGAGGGCCATAGAATTAGGAGTAGCTAAGCCACGCATACTGGCGTCAAGAGCATTCCAAAGGATAGGGCCAACTGATTCAAAACCTCGCTTCAGGAACAAGGAGGTTCATGCTTGGGGCACACTGAGAAGACCATTGGTTGTTGACCGAAAACATGGCCGACCAGGGATAGAGCTAAGAGGATGGAGTACAGTAGCTCTGAAAGGTAAGATAGATAAGATATATTCCATGTCATTCAACAGAGTATTAATAATGTAAGCAAATGATTTCACATTAGTTTTGCAGAAGAGGTAATGCTCTGTTTTGGTTACCATTAACTGTTTTGGCTAGCCTCACTGCCCTTCGGATATTGACCATTGCCTGGCTGATCCCACACCTTTCCTATAGCTATTTTAAGAGAGGCTGAGCGCCTAAGAATAAGCAGCTACTGTTGTGCTGCTTTCCAAGGCGCTATAGAAATCCACGAGATTTTACTTACTTACTTTACTTGGCTAACATTGCCTGACACTTTGCTTTAGTGATTAAAGCAAATGTTACTTTCTGCTATAACTAAGGCATTCAACAAGAGTTGACTTATATTATTGCCCAGAGTGGCTGCTCATATAATCAAGTGATCATTTCCCAGTCCCACGGAAAGAGAAGCTAATGCTGATCTACCCTCCTATGTACTGTGTTTAAATTCTTCTTTCACATTAAGACTTTATGCACCAGTGAATAATGAAATAGTTAATAATATTTGAATTGTAGGTTCAGAACTTGCAATAATAACAATTTTGATTATAAATGTTTTGGTTAAAGCCATCTGATAATTGTTTGCATTTCTGGTAAATTTAAATTTTAAATGATAGAAGGAAGTTAATGGGAGAGGCTGACATTAAGTTTCTGATTCTGTTTTTATGGTAGTTGTGATTAATCTGTCTGCAATTAAGCACTGGGTTTGTTTCAAAATCTACCAGTCTATTATTATTATTAGTGTTTCAGTTTTTGGAAGTTTGTGTGGGTAGCTTGAGACTCCATGTCATGTTGTGTTGACTAACTTCCCTGTTTCAATTGTGAAAGCAAAAGCAGTTTCCAGAAAATATGACTGGTTTTGTCAGTGATTGATTCACTATATACCCGGACTGATTTTGATATGCCTTGCTAATGATCATGTAAATAATATTTTTTATGCTAATCATTCAATTAAGAGATTTCTTCTGGATATTAATGTATTGCAATTGCTTAGAAGATGCATATTTAGACTACCTTGTATGTCAAAAGTAGTAAAATGACTTACTGCATGTAAAAAAATTCACCTCACTTTTAACAGCATATGCAGTTATTTATGTCACGAACTACATTATATTTTGCTGTGCTTATTGTACGGTATTGTTCAAAATGATCTATTAATTTTGTTGCTGTACATTTCTAAGACGAACCAAAAGTGAAAGTCAGTGATGAATGATAAGAGAAGTAGTTTGATTGGCTTTGCTTCTTCTTTTCATGTGTCAAGTTCATCGTTTGCTTTTCTCCACTCTTGAAAGTGAAGTGTAAACGAATTCAACAATATCTGCATCTTATTTATTTGTATTCTTTCTTCTTTATGTGTCATGCTCTATCAGGCTGTTGACAGTCATTTTCCTTCATTTTTTTCTAGGGTATCTAATAATAAGACTAAGTTTTGGTCTAAAACAAAGGTAAACTTTGTCAAGAGAGAATGTTCAGATGACTGCAACTTTTTGGTTACTTTTCTGCCTGCAATGATGTTATTTGAAAGAGTGGTGACTAACTTGCTTGGGTAAAACCCTTTGAAAAAGTGTGTCATAGCATGGCTCTGAATATTCTTCCTATTAGTTCCTAAACAGCTATTCTGATCAGTTTGCATGCGTGTTTGTGTCGAAAAAAAGAGTTTTAGGTAGCAGTGGCAATCACTGCTTTGAAGTGAATGCCACTGAAATACTAACTATTGACATCTACTTTATCTTTGAAGTTGCCAAATAGGCAACCAGTACTTGCAGTGCATTAAATTCTACTTACTTTTAATTTAACTCTGTGGAGATGTGTTTAGCATGGGTGTCTTAATTGAAAAAGCCATATATTTTCATTTATTAAAATTTTCTGGCTGCCTAGCACCATTATTATATTAATAGTTGGCATAGATGAGATTGGTTGCACTAACAGAAAGTAGCAAATGCCTTTCAAGGATACTTTATGAGAGATACAGTATTTTTTTATCTGGTGGAAAACATGAAGTTGCTTCTCCTGTTTGTTTCTTTTATTTGCTGGAAAGAGCCTTTTAGCCTTGTCAACCAACTGTTTTATTTTTGCCCTGGCAAAATTAATTGCAGTTAATTATGAATATATATTGACATAATTGCAGTTTTGTTTTATAGAATAATTTAATAGAGTTTGTGAAAGAAAGAAATTAGAGAAAGGAAAACATTGCCTAGGAAGGTCTGATATTGGCTAATTACGATGTTGACAAGCCAGCATGTTGTTTATTCTTTTGGCTTGTGACATTGACAATGACGACAATGGCAGCAGAAATTACTCGAGATTTCTATGTGTGAAATTTTATCTGCAATGCCCTTCCTGTTTTACCATGGGTATAAAGTTTCTTGTATTAGGTGCAGCTTATCTCTGGGATATATTTGATTTAATGTGTCCATTATATTTTAAAGGGGTGCAGATATGTTGCTTTTCAAAAATCAAGAGCAACCAATATCTTTATTGCTGATATAGGTTAAGTAATTTGTATGGTTATTGTCTTGATAAAGAGTATCCTGAATTAAATTTATACAAGCAGCATTTATTTAAGGTTGAAGCTGTAGTTGACGTGGCAGCGTACTTGACCATTTGGCATGAGGTTGATGAACCGATCTTGGCCAAATTCAGTTGTGTTACGATTTTTCCAAGGATTTTCTTTGACCAACAGAATGAATTTGGACAGATTTCATTTTATAATTCTCATCGATGTTGACCAATTGTTGCTTTTTTTTGCTCTGAAAATTAGTAAAATTGGAGCAGGACTCTTTAGCATTGTGCAAGACTGTGTCTGTCGAATTTGCTGTGGAGATTTCCCGTGTGATGCTAAATAGCAAGTGAAAATAATATGCCTAGAGTTTGACTGTTTACCAGTTGTTCTTCTTAATGAGACTAGCATGTGTCTGTGAGTTTTGAATTATTTTTTGCTGTGTAAAGGATGTAAAATGAAAAGTTTCTCTATAGTCATTGCCGTTTTGAAAATGACAGCATGTGATCTTTAATTGCAGTCTTATTTTCAATGTACCAATTCTGTCACCAGGCATTTCCGCCAGTTGATCGATTCCGAGAGGTTGTGTGATCCTAAATCAGACCTAAGCTCACATTTAATGTGACCTTCAGGAACTGTATGCATTATATATATATATATATATATATATATATATATATATATATATATATATATATATATATATATATATATATATATATATGTAATTATGGTGAAACAAATGCAAGTGAACAGAAGTTGTATTGAAGTTGAATTTTCTGGTTTATTCAGAATACCAACTGTTGTGTAAAAGTAATGTGTGAATACCTTGATGAGTTGGGTCTAATGGTGTAGTGCATAATTTAAATAGGCATGTATTACTGGTACATGAGCACTGAACATAGGTGATAAACTGTCCTTAGCAGCTGTGTTTTTAGCCAATTCTGATCTATTGACTAATACCAGTAATATCCTTGTAACAGTGTTGTACAATCCAAGAATATTCAGCATGTGAGTTGACTGCAAAAAGAAAAAGAGAAACCACTTTGGTGCAATATTAGAATTATTTGCATTTTCATGATTAAATGTTTAATTTATGACTTTGGTACTATATTTTTCTGATACTCTAAACACTATCAGTTGCTATTTATATTTTCTGATAATATTATATATCTTATAACTGATGCAATGAATTGTGCATTGAATGCAAACTAAGATGTTGTTGCATGTTCTGCTGTTTATAATGCAGGGATTTTATGGATTTACACTGTCTGTGTGATAGTTTTAGTACAATTTGTGGGTGATGCCTTTGCAGTGACACTCCTAATTATAACAGGAGTTCCTCTAAGTTAGAAATGTAATAAGTGCTGTATAAATTCTTTTGCATTCTATAGATATATTACAAAAAACTATTTGCATATACTTCTTTTTATTTGAAGCAAGAAATTTAAAATAGTAGTAGAACACAAACTAGGATCAAAGCTGAACAGATAATCGAAAGTACATTTTAATCAGGAAATCTGATGATCTTGAATTAACTTTGCCTTTGCACTCAAGTATATATATTAATTATGAAAGTAAGGTTTTCTACTTTAAAGAGTTGGGGGCTGACTCAGCCTTTACTCAATTGCAGTGGGTAGAATGAGTAGAAATGACAACATTGCGATGGTAACCATAGGTTTGGCAGAATGACTGTCCACCATTCATAGATGAATGGCTTAGCTACTTATAGGCTGATGGGTAAAAACCAAGGATCGGCTCTGGACCCCGTGGGCATTGAGGAGTGAACCTTTACCTTTTTACCCTTACTTTAAAGCAGTTGCAAGTTTCATCCAATTGATTTTATTAATTATTGAGTTGTTTGATGAATACGAGAAACATGCTGCATGAAAAGTATTTGGTCTTCTACTTTAAGAGAGCAAATTGTATCCATTTGGTCGGAAGCCACTTCGCAAAACAACAGTTCCGATCACCGTTAGGCGACGTCGCTATTTCATCTCGCGTGCAGCCTCAACTTTCTTTGGAGTTTCTGGTGGTCGGCGTGCTGTATTGTCCGATTCCTCATCCATCAGAATTAAGGAAGAGAAAGAAAATGTGAGTGCAGCAAGAATAATCTAACAGCCTGTTGCAACAGCAATGTTGTATATTTACTATAAATTTAGTGTCATTATTTTTTCTCAACTTAAAGATGTTGATCTTAAATGATTTATTGGCTATTTCAATATATCTGATTTTGGAAGCATTTTTCAACTTGTCTCTTTACAAGATTTTGTGACTTTATGTGTGTTACATTTTCCCAATTAGATATATAGATTTTGTTGATTGTTAACCAAATATTTTCCCGAGTTGAGTCTCTCATATTATATCTGTTGTATTTTAGGTTGCTAACAGTTCCTACAAAGAAATGATGGCAGAAGAAAATTTCAGTAAGTCATGAGTTTTGTCACTGGTAAAAAATGCCAATAGAAATTTTATTTGCTTGTAACTGCTTCTGTTGTAATTATAAATGTGAAATGGATGTGCATCCCTCTTTTTGTATTATCCGTTCTGTGTATCTGATGTTCCCTCTGAATTAGTCCTAGTCATGCAAAGTCATCAGTCTATGGTTTGTTTTAGTCATAACTATGAGACAGTGTGGCAGCTAAATAAAGATTTGTGTGCATATTGCAGTTGTTGTGGTTTTTCATTCCTGGCCTACATTGATGACATCGTTGGTGTCAACTGTGTAGAACCTTGACATGGCCTCTCGCCAGCATGTCATAATGGCTGCTCTAGTAAATCTTGAGGCTTGTTTTGTTATCGCTGAGGTTTGATTTGAATGGCACACACTTTACTTAAAAATAGCCGCAGCTGATGATATGCGCTTGCAGTTAAATTGTGATATTGAAATGTGATCTTCAATAGATACTTTTGAACAAAGGTTATATTTTCAGGTAGGTTTTAGGATTAGGTATGCACTGCTGCAGGTTTCAAGGATTAATCAGGTTTGCCCACTCTCAAAGCTGAATTTTAAGGTTCAAGTTATCTGCAACATACTTGCTGTCAGTTCCCCCTTTCGATTCTTAAAATGAAAATTATGTGAGGTATAACTAGGTCAAGAATGATGAGCATTGACTAAAGTTAAGATCAGTGTTTCAGGTTTCAAATGTGTGTGGAAATTAGTAGGTCTACACAGTGTCAACACCTTTATTATAACTCTTATGTCCTACAGAAGGTGAAACAGAAAAATGAGTCCCAGTCCTACTAGAGTCATTAACTCATTTTCAATGGAACTGACTCTAAACCTGTTTTAAAAGATAGATACCTTTTGTAATACAGAAAGTGTGTTGTTTAGCATTGATTTCCAGTTTACCTGAGTGCAGATCTTTGTATTAGTTCAGCAGCAATCAGCAGTATTCATTTTGCTTTGACTTTGGGAGAGGTTCCTATATGCAACTGTACACATTATAATTATCACAGGTCTGCAAGCAGTATTGGATTTGTACAAACCATATACAATGATTCCTACTATGAGCACCAGTACTCCAAGTACAATTATGATAATTCTGAGTACCAGTACAGGTATCAAATGTGTACTCGAGTAAAGTAAGCGCAGGGCTTTATTTGAAAAAAAATATTTTCTGGAGCGCAACAGTCGGAAGTCACTTGTCAACATGGCGTACGTGACTATATATATATATATATATATATATATATATATATATATATAATGATTATAATCAATACAATACACCAATGTACAATTTTCTATTTAATAATTTAATTTTGCAAAAAGCACCGCTCCACCTCGCTCCGGCACAAAAAAGCCCTGAGTAAGTGTATCGAATGTGTACTCAAGTAAAGTAAATACCTAATGAATGTGAGTACACATATCAAGTATTGTATGACTATCAATGATATATTCTGATTTCAGATGAACCTGTTATCAATCAGAACTGGAAAAACTGGCTCCCAAATCAAAATGAAATACCAGATGGCGGCCAAATTAGTTCTTGGCCGCACGTTTACGAGGAAAAAGCCAAAGAACAGATTAATAGAATTCTTCCTCTCATTGTGGAAGAAGCAAATACTAATTCAATGGATGTGGAATTGCCAGTATCAAAGAACAAGGAAGTTGAACACAAGGGTTCTAACTCCATTTTGCCCGAAATTAAAGATCATACTGATTCTGTCCATCACTCTGTAGGCATTCCACGGGTGTTAGAGGAATTTCAGATGGATAAAGAAGAAGCAAGAAATAAGGAGGTCTTTGCATCAGCCTCGTTATCTCCTGAGAAACTAGAATATCTTCATGACTGGCGTCAAAATTCATACGCTGTATATGGTAATGTATTTCTACTATCTTGGTTAAAACATTGTTTTATGTCTTTTTATATGATATTATATTATTTACTAGATATTAAGATAACATTCTATTTTGATTCTTCTTTATGCATACATATAATTCCAAAGTGACTATTCTGTTTGTTGTTGTTGTTATTATTATTATTATGTTTTTCTTTTAGATTTGAATGCAGCTAACAGACGGCCTTCTGCTGCTTCTTCAACAGATCTGATTTTCTCAAATGGTTCACAAAGCATCTTGCCACAACTGAATGAGAAAATCAGTCACACTGACTCAACAATACTCTGTTCAAGTTCTGGTACTCCGCCTTGTTGGCCTCATCCAGGCCTAGATGTGAAGTTAAAGATGAGGAGCTGTTCCCCTGGCCATTTCGTTCAGAAGAAACAGTCCTCCCACAATTCGGAAATCGTTGGTCCTCGCAAGTCCGATTTGGTGCCTGCGGCTCGGCTTTTGCCTCTCAAGAAATTGTACGGCACTTCTCAGAATGTCTTTGATGCGGATAAGTCATCCATGAATTGTCAGTCAATCATTCATAAAGGGCACGCGGACGCAGTTGAGAAGCCGAATGTTGCTGCTCAGCCGCGTGTTGCCGTAGCTGCCCCATACGATGGCAGATCTACTCAGGAAAGTGGACAGCAGTTTACCACTGAATTGGTTCTTGGTGATTTGAACAAAGATGCAGTCAAACACAGTAGGTCCACTTTCTGATTATTATCAGTATTTTCACTTCAGTTTTAGCATGCATATCTGGGCTGATCTCCGAATTAGATTGTTTTATTTTGTTCACCGTAAAATCTTGAGTATAATGCTCACAGGAGCATAATGCACACGGCTTTCTAGGGTGCAGATCAAAAGGTAAAGTCAATTTACTTGACCTCTGGTAAGTTTAATTATTGCTGACAGAACTGTGAATTGTGCAAATATCAAGAGATTCACTGGTTGTCGCCCTCTCCTCTCCGTCTCCCTGCAAATTGTCTCTCTCCATCTCTCTCCCTTTTCTTCTGACAGCAGACGCTCTCTACCAACAATGGACTCCAGCTGTCAATAAAGTCATTAATGCATCTCCATGTCATCTTCCCCTCTCTGCCTCCACCCTGTCTCCTTACAAATTGTTTCTCTTAGTTCCTCTCCATCTCTCTCTCTCCCCTATTTAATGCCACCTGCTTTGCTGTTCAAATGCTATGCTAAACGCTAAGGAAAGTGCAGATAAAATGATGTGTAATTTATTTAATTTTGGTATTATACAAATATAATATACACAACCATAACTTTATGGAAAATTCTGAGTTAAAAGTGTGCACTATACTCAAGATTTTAAGGTATATTTGTTATACCTTTCTTACAGTACATTACTATTATATGAAATTGCTGATCTTTCAAATAAGTTTTGCTGCAGAAGTTTTGAATCTCTAATTGGAAAATATATCTGTATATATATAATAATTATAAATATTTTCAGTTCAGTTCCAAGCAATTTATAGAATTATAGATAGTGCACCAAGTGTTAGATACAGAGAAAGTTGATTCAAAAGTCATAAATATAATTACGGCCTATTCAGTTTAAAGATGATCTTTTTGGCTACAGTTAATTATTCATCGGTAATGAGAAGCAGGATTGAGGATGTAAGTTTAATGTCTTTATTGTGAAAGCATCATGATGGTAGACAATTTATCTGGAAATTTTATGAGAATTTGAAACACAGCCTCCATCTTAATACAATATATATGTGACATTGCTGAAACCTTATATACTAGGATATTATTTGGTTCAGCTGTTGCATACATGAGGCTCACCACTTGATCTGCTAATCTTTCTTTGTTGTTCTTCCTCTTTGGTTGGATGCGATGAATTTGTCTGCTGTTGTTTATTAATTTTCTCAGTTGTTATTGTAACTTTTGTCATTTTGTGCAATTTAGAAGTTCATTTGCCTGAACTGGAAGTAATCGATCTTAGTGCTAAAGTTTCAGTCAATGAAACACAAAACTCTGAGTCAAGTGAGCAGCTGTACTCATTCAATGTCATCATCCAATTTGCTGCTTCTTGTTGTTTTATTGTCATAGGATTGATTTCTGGCTGTATAAGTGAAGTCATCAAATGACCATCAAAGCATTTATTTTGTGGGTGCTAGGTGCATAGTAATTACTTTAATTGTTTGCAGTAAATCTACTAAAACCAGGAACTCTTAGGAGTTTTGTCATAAATTAGTATTAATTGTCTTGTAATAATGCTATTAAAAGGCTGCAGTGCTGTTGCCATGGTTTGCCTGGTGATTGCTATATAAGTAACCATTGAAATTGGCACGTGCGAAATAAACACAGCACTGTCTGAAATCTAGCCAATGCCATGACTTGGAGGGGAAGGTGGGGGTGAGAAAAATTCACTTAGGTGTCTGTGTGCTTGCTCACTGGAGCAGTCAGAATCACTGCTGTGGTTATTCTATATGTGTATATTATTAAATAAAAAGCTCATCAATAATGTGGATGCTTTCAAATTGCCTGGTCACAAAATTTTGTTATTTTATCTTCAAAACTGTGATTAGGTTAAAAAGTGAAACATTGTGATGGTCAAATTGAGATTGTTATGTTAGTAGTTTACATTATGTTATGATAAATGATATGCTTTGGACATTATTGAAATAAGTTTGTATTGACTCTTTTAGTTTTTTAAATATTCAAAAGTGTTTTGTGTAGCATAGCTTATTGAGAAGGCATTACTTTAGCATTTATAGTATTCTTGTTGCTGCATTATGAAGAAATCAAACAATTAAGGACTTTGCATGACTTTTGTTCAGTAGGAGTGTTAGACTTGACCAAGAAAATGGTAGTGACACCTTTTGAACGTGGCTGCAATGTGTGGAAAAGTGCAACAAAGAGCTGTTCCCCTGATGCAGAAAAGGACATTTATGAAAATCTGGTCCCATCTGGTAAATACACTTAATAAAGAACAGTAAATTGAGTTTGATGCAATGATGTTCTTCTTGATTGGTCTGTGTATGGTATTTGTGGTGTCTACGGCAAAGATGTTATCTACTGGTTGTTTTGATGTTCTTTATGATAGACTGCCTCATTGCCTTGTTGTCAAGATTCTAGGTTAACTTTTAGACATCATTTGCGATTACTGTGCCTTAATTTTGATTGGGCATATTAATTATCACCAAAGCATTTCTTTCTACTAAATTACAGACTCATCTTCAACAATCGGCGAGTTTATGAAGTTCAAATCTGAATACAAACGAAAAAAGCAGCTAATTGTAACAAAGATGATGCTTCTTGTGGAGAAGGAAAAAGAACTAAAGGCAAGAGAGAAACAGTTGGCAGCACGAGAAGAGGCACTGTTCTGGAAAGAAACGTATCTTCACAGGGTTTTGTCTGGACTTGAGTATAATAGTGTAGTGTCCACTTCCAGAAGTGGATACACAATGCCATTTGCTCCTTCGTTTGAAGCATCGAATGGTTTGACGAAGCTGATTAGATCTCCTGAGCTGAAAGAGGCTCATCTGAAGAACTGTGCTCCACCAGCTTTGACCCTGTTTACACACCAGCGCAGTCCGGTGTTGATGCCTGGAGGAGGAGGAGCAGCAGCAGAAATAGTCCATCAACCACTGGATGCTGTGCCACGTGCTCGACCTGAGCATTTGAATCTTGTGCCAGGATTCCATGTTGGATCCAGGGATGCTAGGGATGGCCTTCCGTCATCTGCTGCTACCTCCGCCACATCTTCGGCAAATCCACACTGTGTGCCGATTGGTGCCGCTTCGGCCAATCTCGTGCGAGGATTTGAAAATGACTCCAAGAGCTTCAATGTTGTTGCCTGGTGATCGAATGAAGTATGACAAAGGCGTTGGCTTGCATTCTGAACTGGAATCTGATGTTGCATTAGGTAGCGGCGATTACCCTTTGAAGAAGTCCTACCCTCATGCAGTCAAGAAATCTCAGCAGGAGGCCGCTCCTCTTTCACTTTCTTCAGCGCGTGGAACGCCAATTCAGCCTCTGCCGACGACGCGCAAGCGTGGTCGGCCAAAAGGCTCAAAGAACAAGGTTAAGCCTGTCAGCACGGTCAATGCTACATCTCCTCTGACACGACAGATGCCACCGCTTTTGGTTATTCATCCATCTGGCATGACTGATGCCATTATTCCTACTCCAAATGCACAGCGATCAGTGCCATTTCACTATGCAAGAAATGAAAATTTGTCTGAAGTCATCGCTGACCATTGTAAATACAAGGGGAATTCTGCTGCAATGGCCTACTCAGACAAAAGCTTTCAGGCTGCTGCCCGCGGCCCTAGAAGCTACGAGACAGACAGAATTCTCCCACCAGTAACAACAGCCGCAAGGGTTGGTTCCAGTCCTGCCACCCTTCCAGTCTCTGAACCAACCACTCCCAACCATCTTCCTCTTAATCATGCCGCCCTGTTTGATAATTTACCAAACAAGGATGCTATACCTGACACCGTACGGCAGCTCCTAGTTTCGGCCTCAAGGCCTGTAAGTAGCATTCTTCCACCACTTTCACCTGCCAAGTCTCCAGGTAAATCATCATCATCACCTAAAGCAAAGGTAGCATTCGTCTATCGCCATGACGAAAAGTTCTGCGAGGAAGAGAAAGTGGTTACGAGTGTTTGTTAATTGGATTTTTAGTTTTAGCTGAATTTCTGTATAGCAGAATTAGATCCAGTGTTGCTTTTCTGTTTGATAAGGATTAATTTGATATGTATAGTTTAATATTTGGTTTTGACATTTATAACTTGTTTATATTGCCTGAGTCAGAGAATACATATACGTGTGTGTGTGTGTGTGCGCACCTGAGGTCAGACATTTTATAAGATTTTTATTGTGAAAGTTTCACTTTCTAGATTTGTTCAAGCTTTATTTTGTTTATTTGTACATCCTTACATATGTGCACAGTGCCTCTTTGTTTTTCAGCCTTTGAGCATTACTCTGTGCCTTGTGAGACTATTTAAGAAATAACCTTTGGGTTTCAGAAATCAAATAGGTTTTGATAAAGCCTTACTTGTAATTGTTTTACAGTGAATTGTCTTGTCCTGTCCTCGCTCTGAGATTTTGCTGTATGAATTAAGCTAATTTCTATTTGAAATTTTCTATCGTTTGCACTTAAGGAATTGTATTGCTTTATGTCATTTGGGAAATATGCTGTGCTTAAAATATCTTTGCCAGGTATTATTTCTTGGATGTTGCATTGTAGAATGAATGTATTTTCTGATTTTATCAGAGGAATTAATTTAATTCAGTTCACTTTATTTAAACTAAGCAGAGTTTTATTAAGTTCACTGTATCCTAGCCTTCAAACGTCTCCATCTGAAGTCTCCTTCTCTTTGTGCTTTTATTTAGTACATTTATTTATAGACACTCCTGTTTCAAAGACGATGAGCGTCGGTCTCTTTGTCCTTTGTGTTTAACGACTCTTTAAACCACAATAACTTTCATCTCTTGAAATCTTACTTTGCTGAGTGACTCTGTAATTGTGAGCACCTTTCAAAGGTGTTATAAGAATCTGGCACTTCACTAAAAGTATGTTTTGTTAGGGCAGAGACTTACATAAGTGCATATATAAGATGCATAAAATGTATTGCTGATCAAGTTTACTCCCTTTATGACTAGATTTTGTTTAAATTTATGGATAGTTTATCCGAACAAGCCCTAGCATTAAATGGATTTTCTGCAACTTTATAAGAATATTGTACTTGTATATAAATGTGTAGTTTAGCTAGTAATTGGAAAGTTCAGCAGGTAGTGGCACTACGTTTATGCCCTTACTCTTAGTCAAGTTATCACCATATTTAGTTTTCCATTTCTGTGTTTGAAAACAATGTTGTGCAAGAAATTGGGTTAGATTTTTAAAGTTGCCTTTTCATGCTTAGGTAGGATTTTGAATATTGTTTAATAATTGATTGGTTATGATGTTAACGCGTTTAAGTAATTTGCTGGAATTCATTGTCAATATCATGTTACTAGTTTAAACATTGAGCTATTTTTATATATATTCCTGTTTGAAATGTTAAAAAACTTTTGTGTTGGCTTCAAAAAGACCTCGTGATACGAACAACCTGTGATATAAAGGAAGTCGTACTCAGAACTCAGAAAGAAGTTACATGGGACTGTTTGCTTCATTTGGTATTTCTGTTATTCCATTGCTGCATATTGAGACCTCACGGTGTCAATCGTCTATTTTTAGCCGCTGATGATAATATTTTTGCTGAAAGGCCTGTCCTAGCGCAGCAGCTTCTACAACAAAATAGAAATCAAAATACTATTGGTAGCATGCTATTATCGCAGCAGGATCAGGGAAGAAATAATAATCATTGTTGTCGTGGTTGCAGAAAAGCATCAATGCTCATATATAGTATGTGGATTTCCATTTAAGTTGCTCTTAGCTGTATCGTTTATTATGTGTGACAGTCAGCCCTGTTTTTGTTTTGTTCAAAAGTAAATTATATCTCTTAAGTTTATTTGAAGTCTCTTCAATATTGCAAAATTAGAAGGGTCTGTTGGATGCAGTTTGAGATTTTCTTTCTGTATATTGTTGGACTATTTTGAGAGAACGATTGGATGGTTAGTAGCACGGTTGTGACAATGTTGGATGCCTGTTGGGTTTCTTCTTGCGGTGTGCTCTGTCTTGAGTGAAGTACTATCATTAAATCTTATGTGTGAATTTTATTATTCAGAGTTTTGTTGTTGCCATGTGATTGAAGCACAGGTGTTTGTTCTGTTTATTTTTCTTTTAAGGTTTCTGAAATCTAATGGTATTGATTGGATGAATATGGTCAGTGACGGCTCCAAATGGGGGGCCTGAGGGGCTCGTGCTCCTCCCATTGAATGCCTGCCCCCCCCCAGTGGCCTTCCTGTTGGGACCTATACTTACTACTACATGCCTAGTAACAAATAGTTGGCCCCCATGCTTAGAAGTTGCCACCTCAACACCCCCCACTTGCCAAATCCTGGAGCCGCCGCTGAATGCGGTTGTTATGAGATGATACAGTTGTTTTGTCTTACCTCAGATTCATTGTTTCATGAATGCCATTGACTTTCTCTTTGTTTTATTGTTGTACTGTTGGGTTTGATATGTGCTGCCGTTTTAACTCGTTTTGTTGGTGCTGTTAGCATCACTGGCCTCAGAATTGTGCTTTATGAAATTAAATAAGCTTTATCAAATACGATAATATTTGTAAGATATGACAAACATGTCTAAGTGTTTGGCATTAGCTTGTGGCGTGTATTTAGCTATTTGGATGAATTTTGTTTATCTTGTCTAAATGCCCATTAAGTCACTGCCCTCTCATGTTCTTTCCGTGGGTGTTGCAACTGTGTATTCAAAGAAAATTGGTTTGTTTTGAAATATTGAATTTGTTAACATTCCCTTGTCATTTTTTATATGGAAAAAAAGAATTTACTTTTAATGCAATTGCTTTTAAAGCCTATTGAGTCTATTAGCCAAGAATGGTTACTTCTGCTCTTTGAAGAGGAGAAGGAACATTTGTTTCGGTCTTATTTGCACACATGTGTGCCTGCTTGGCAGTTCAACTTGATTGTTAATTAGTTGTAATTATATTGTTTGTTTATTGATATGTTGCCTTACATTTTTGATTAATTTGTGAAATATAGAAATATAAGACAATTATGTTAATTGTTGCTGTATTTAGTTATTTATTTGCAGAAGTGTTGGGTTTTTAACTTGCAGATTTGCAATTTGAACAAAGTTAAAGAATTTATATAACTCAGTAATGCATAGTGTGCATAAGTATACACTGTATATGGTACAATATATCTTTTAGTAGGAACAACACTGTAGTAGTGTATATGGTTTTGAAATTCATTAATTAGTGTTGCTTATTTGATCTGCACAGCAAAGTGAAGAAAAACTATAGCCAATGTGAAATTTGACCAATTTTAGGACTCTAATGTATTGATTATTCTACTGACTTTCATGGATACAAATTGTGCTATAGTACTGTATAGATTACCTATACAGCAAGCAGTGGCAAGACATTTTGTGCTATCATTTCCATGTTCTTCATTCAGTAGATTTGTATGCATTGCTCAGATACTTTTCACAGACATAGAATTAGAATTACCGTATTTTACAATAAAGATGCTGAGAAAATGTACAAACTTTTAACTGATTTGTACGGATTCCCTGTTTTGCTAAATGTTCAAATGGTGATTATTATTTCAGTTCATTAATACATTCCAGTGTTTTACTGGATTTACAACATTTTTTTATTTCACTGTTGTTATGTTGCTCAAGTGAAGTAAAAATGTAAGTTGTTGACAGTATGGATTTTGTTTATAAGAAAATTGTATTTCAGATTTTTAAATATTAATAATGTGTTAGATTTATAATGAATAACTGTTATCTTTTATGTAGTTTTTACTGTGACTATTAGGAACAGCAGATGATATATACAGGTCAACCACCATAATTGTAAAGTTTGATGGCTATGTATATTTATTGATTAATTATTAGTCTTTAACGTCCATTTTATTGATTTTGAACAATTAAGAAAGTTTAAGTCATGATACAAGTTTGTATATTAGCCTACTTATTTGTAGACTTGATAGTAAAGACCTGTAAACTATACCACATTTAATGTGCAATATATAAATATAATTATATACTTGTGTTATACAGATTGTAGGAAAAAGGCTTAGTTTCAAGTCTTAAAAGTCCATCATTATAGCTGGGTTATCAGTAACCAACATGCACGTTTGTTCATTACTCCACTTACCAAAGTTAAAACTAAATTGTTTCCTGCGTGCTTTTTGTTGCCTTTGCTTGACATAAACTTTAGATACGAGACAGATGTTCCATATAAAGACGATTAATTACAGGAAATTTAGCATTTTTACATTTTCAGTTGTACTGTACGTGATAATCAATATTCAAATAACTTTGTAAGATTTGATTTTATTGACTTTGTATATGAGCATTTTATGCAATGGAAGCTGGGTAAAGGTAAATGTTAAGTGAGTTTTTACTTAGTTTGCATTTTGAGCTAGAATATTTTAATGTTAAGTGAATTTTAAAACATATTTTGCAGTTGGTTTTATTAAGATGCAAATTTGTTTACTTCATGTGAAACAAGTGTACCCTTACCATAGCAAATGTGTTCCAGAGATAGCAGTTTCTTTGAGCGCTTATTGAAATATATGTATATCATGCCGGCAAATACACAGGAAAGGACTCTGCTTACAGTTAACAGGCAAGTCCCAGGCTGCATTGGCTTCGTTTTTCATGATATGTAGTACTTTTTATTGAAACCACACCACTCCCAGTCTTCCCTGGCCAGCCAGTAACTGATTTCTTATCAAACCAACACAGACACCCTTAGGGGTCGTCCATAAATTACGTAATGCGGTTTGGGGGGGTCCGGTCATTTGTTACGAAGTGTGACGAGGGGTGTTCCGTAAATGTGAAATAACTTTTTAACAATTTTAAGTGATGACCTTTGACCTTTTTTGCTTGTCAGGGTTTTTGGAGAGGAAAAAATATACACAGATGACCTTTTTTGCTTGTCAGGGTTTTTGGAGAGGAAAAAATACAAGGACCTTTTTGCTTGTTAAGACTTTTCGGAAAACAAAAAGGGGTCGGCCCGTTCTTACATAATATTTTAGGGGGTCTGACGTTTTGTTACGTCACATTATGTGAGGGGGTCAAAAAGTGTCAAAATCGCGTTACGTAATTTATGGACGACCCCTTAAATGGAGCATGTTAAGTGTCAAATTTCGCTCCACGTGGACTATTTCGTTTAATGTTCATAACCGAGGCCAGTAATTTGTTTTTAATTTGTTCTGTGTGCTTTTTGTATTTTTGTCAATTGGCTTGATAAATTTGAAGCAATAAAAGCTGTTGTTCACTTAATACTTCAAAACAGTTGAACTTGTCTACTTAGCATTTCAATCTTTATACCACTGGTATTTTCACTAAAGTGAATGACAAAAAATTACCAATTACATGTATGCCAAAACGATTTTGGATCAGCAAGCTTAAACTCTTCTCATTCAAATCATGTCATCTCTTATGTACTGATACAACTTTTACAGTAGAATCTTTGGTTAAGGAAAACGTTGCACCATGAATCAATTGAGCTAGAATATTTGATCAAATCTTAGCCTTTTGGTCGAATATTTATGTTCTGAATTGGGTTTTTTGTCTGGTAAAATCGTTGTGATTTTCCATGTTGGTTGTATTGTTGCTATGCACATGCTTCACATTTTTAGCACATGACAAAGAAACTCATGTGGGTAACCAATGGGGTCCACAGACTTGCAATGCATCTAGTATGTTACTTTCAAGCACTTGTCAGAAATGACCTATGGGTAATACTGATGGAAAATAAACACTAGGAAATGTATGCAATCAATAATACAACAATGAAAATGGTCAAGAGTGCTTAAAGTGGCTGGCCACAAAATAGCAGCAAAGTTAGAGTAGAGAACTACTGAACCAAAACAAGTGAAAAACAGGAAAGCCTCTGGAAGACCAACTGAAAGTAAAACCAAAGCAATATCATGAGATAAAAAAGTTATCATACTATAAAGAGGTTGGCAGCAAACATTGGAAGTCAAAGGGCGTCATTTTTCTTTTGGAAAAATGAATGCAGAAATATAAAAATATAAAGCGCATGAAGAAACAGATTCCATTAACAAAGGTAATAAACTTTCTTGCTCAAAATCCGATCCTGTGTTATCTGGTAAAAAAATACATCATACAATAGGGTAAATATAGGCAGCTAAAAATTGAAATGGCAAAGCACAAAATGATATACAGTATAAATATTAATGTAGTTTAAAGTGGTTTAGGAAGCTAAGTTAGCCTGTGCGAAAACCACTAGTTTTAAACTCTCTGCATTTAATAACCTAGTTTTCCCAGAAAACCTTTGAATCCGTTTACTGTACTGTTTCTACTGTCACTGCCACCACGTCCAAACTGTTCATTTGTCCACAACCCTGGCACCAAAAAAATTCTTTCTTGGTCACACCATCTGCTTAAACAATTTGTATTTGTGGCCTCTTGTGCTGCTATTGTATGCTATTGTAAAGTATGGCACATCTACTTTGCCAGTCATTATTTTGTATGTTTCTATCAAAAGAAGTGAAAAGAAGAAACCAAAAGCATCAATACGAACAGCTAAAAGTAGTACTAATTGTGGAGAAATGAATAATTTTGATGCAGAGCAACGAAAAACCTATGATGTTATTGTTATTGTGCTTATTTATGCCCTCTACTACAGTCTAGGAAAAGCACAAAAATACTAGCATGCCTTGTTATGAGACCTCAAAGCACAAAGTACTCATAATTATTTAATAATTATAATTTTTTAAAATAATCATTCTGAACTTCTGCTTATAAACGTTTGTAAATAGTGTAGCAATCAAGAAAAATACAACCAACAAGGGTCCATCCATATAGTATGTACACGTACGCACTGAGGGAGGTGGTTGGATTTAGGGGATTTTGCATCCAGGGAGGGGATCTTGACAGAATGTGTACTTAAGCACAAATTCATATACATGTATAGCCTATGTAACAATTCAAAAACCGCTCAGGTAGAAGACTGGTTATTACAAACATTAGATTTGAATGCAATTACAATTATTTTGTCAGATGCAGTGTTCAAGAGATAATACCATTTGAATGTTCTTTTGTATTTCTTCACTAAATATCAACATTAGAAAACAATATTACAAAACTATAATGTAATAAACCAGGTTGGGGTTGAGTAGCTAATTTGTACGCATGCATAAGGAAGGGGTCCAAAAAATGTTACGGGGAGGATATAAAAATATTTCGTTTGCATATGTACTATATGGATGGCCCCAATCTATGTTCAAGTGAGTAAGTGTTCAAAATAAAGTGGAAGGTTGAACAACTTTAACACTGAAAGGAATGAATGTTCTTTAAAGAGTTGCTCTGTCCACATTACAAGGATTGCCCTATGCCAGTTACACCTGCATTGGTGGCTACACAAACAGTAGCAGATCACTTCAGTCTTCCGCACTGACGAAGTAAAAATTCAGTATTAGTTTCACACAGCAGCTCTGCAATTGTCACGCTCTGATGTTGTTAACAAAGTATTTAATTTCAGACAAATAGAAATCCATAGATGTAGACTTTGATTTACTTCTGCAAAGAAAACAAACAGAGCTATTAGCTTACTAGTACAGCTAAAATGACATATAAAGATAACAGTCAAAAAACATTAAATTATATGCAGTCATATCTCTCTACCATATGACAAAATAATCATCATAGCATCATGATATCAAAATAACCTACATGTTCTTACATTGAAAATCCAGTTACATAATTGTACGTTACAGTTTTGAACTTTAGAGCATTACAAAGAGCAGCTTGGGAAGACTCCAGGAAGTAGCCAACAACATTCTTCTCTTCTTCTACGTAAGCTGGAATCTTATTGAATGATTTTGGATCAAGATCAATAATTGTGACACAGCAAAGATATCTATTTCCAACGTCACTTGTAATAAAAAATGTCCGTGCTGGTGATTCTGAATTCTCTGATACTTGACCTCTGAAATAGAACTGTACGGTTATTCATTTCATTCATTCATTCATTCATTCATTCATCTTCTTGTTATTCATTTACAAAAACTTTTAAAATAAAAAAAATCTAACAAATCTTACAGTTACAGCTAGAATGACATGATAAAAGTAAAATTAAGCCAGTCTGTCAATCAATGTGTCCAATAATGCAATCCCAACTTACACTGCATCTTAAGCTAATTCAACTTTTTGAATGACAGTATATAGTCCAGAAAATTGAGTAAAGAATTTAACACAATATCAACATCTTCCAAAAGTTCTGAAGCATACTTAAACTTTAATTTGAGTCGCACATTTTACGAAGCCTTTATGTAAAAAATAAAAATTCTCTCATTTCTTATACTCAAACTATAATACTATCGTCACTGCATCTTAACTATGTAGAATAATTAAGGTCAAATTCAATGCACTGTTTAAATTGCACAATATGATAAAAGAATCGACGCCAACATGGAGAATGAGAGAATTTTGTCACCTTAACAGGAATGTGAAAAAGCATTGTGTCAGATTGATTACCAGTAAGTATACAAAGCACAGAAGCACTCAATTTATTTTGCCCATTTAGCATTTTGGAAGGCTATTGTTCATAGCTGCTACAAAATTCATTAACACTATGATCCTATTACAAATGGCTGCTCAGTTAGCAACCTAATATTCTAGAATAATTCAGCGTTGTTTTATAGAAACTATTGAATAAATAAAGTTTTATTGAAACATCTTACTTACTCTAGATTAATCAGCTGAACTGTGATCAGAATCGAACAATCTTTGGCAGATCTTGAAACTAAATATTGTTTGATCTAAGAGGAGTAAAAAAACCAACTATGCATGGAAGAAAATTAAATTAATTTAACTATTTATGATACAGAAAGAGAATTACGAACAGAATTGTGTTTAATAACAAATTACCAAAATGAATTTTTTTAAATGAAGAAATTAAAAAGTTCTGTTTAGTGTCAAAGAGGAAATGTAGTCACCAGAATATACCTTCAAAATACTATAGGCAACATCTGGATCAATGGAATCTAATAATGGCAACTCTAACCAATGACTGTAAGGCCCATCCATATTATGAAGTCTCCTGTAAATAACAAGATACACCAACTTTAGATTATCTAAACCATATCTCGTGGCAAATCATATTTTAAAATCACACAACATCCATGCGGATTCTTGATTACACAAATAAAAGTAATCAAAAATTCACATCAGCGTATTTAATTTCAAAGGCTGTGGTTGTTCTTATGTATTTTAGTGGTTTCTTAGTCCTTTCAAATTAAAGCATAACTACTTAAAGAAGGCTCATCGCAGCTCAAAACAACAGCTTTCAAGACATTAATTGTGTAAGATTTCTGTACTGCAGTTTGGCCTGTGACCTGATAGAAAATATTTCCCATAGACTTCAAACAGGGCACATTATATATAATGTGCTCTGTCAAGAACTAAAGTTCAGAATCAAAATGGATAAAAACGCTATTAACATGAGTACACACATTTTATATAATCATACCTTAACTCAGAATCAGTGCTAAACGCATGGGACGCTTTAATAAAGTGGGAATGAAGCTCTTCGTGGTCAATGTCATCGACATTTTGGACATCTAAGATCTGAGAGAGCACGCAGCCTGCGGAAAGACGGTCACATTCTGAAACAGACAAGAGCAAATATGAGCAGAATACCACTGCAAACCATTTCAAAATATTGCTTCACTTGAAAACATTAATGAAAGAACAACTGCAAGTCAACAATTCGACAGCAACACTTAACCAAGAGATCGAGAATTCTGATACACAATTGTGGCATATATCATTTACAAGCACAGCACATGCCTTTGAAAGTGTTAAATGTGAGGCTGTGCCAATACTTTCAAATCTGATGCTTAAGAACGATACATCAGTATGTGGCATATAATAAACTTTTGAAAAGATAATTATCTAAAATAAAACTAACATCTATAGGCTACTTGAACTAAAAACTTGCCTGAAATGTCCTAATAATTATTGTAGACCCCATATATAACAACTGATGCAAAATGTATTATTACAATGGCACTAAAGAAGTTTTTTACGATAACAAACACAACTCCTGGCATTCATATAACTAGCAATTATTGCCAGTAAGCAAATGCCTAACATTTAATTTATAACACCAACTGAAATAGGCCAACATGGTTCCTGGGATGGTTGGCTGCTTCAATGTAAAAATGTAATGGATGCACTTGGAAATATACAATAAAATAGTGTTATCAGGTAAATTCATTAACACCGAATCGTTAAAAAAACAATAAAAAAATCTCGTTAACAAAAGCCTTTATTATATGAACAGTCGAACCGTCATTGCATAGATGTTCACACGACGACAAGTGACACAACTGACGAGTATGGAGACTGGCAGTCGAGTTGTAGCCTTTGTCTGGATAAAGCAATGACTTCACCACAACATCAAACAGCTCATCGGTTGATCTAGAAACATATAAAAAAAATACATTGCTTCATCTGCAGATCATTTGGAAAAAGACATTCAGATACTCCTGATGTTTACATAACTGTGCTCTTACATTGGAAATATTACAATAAAATTACAGTATTACACTAAAATTAAGTAAATATGCTGTGCTATGGTCTGCATACTGTAGTTCTTATTCCATTTCTTTATCATACTGTTTCAACAAGTCTAGCTGATTAAATCAAGTAAGCACCATCAGATTTTTAAAACCACTAAACAGAGCTAATATCATGCCATTGGTTATTATAATGACCATACAAAAATATTTAAGAATACAATTTACAATAACTCAACAATAGTTAAGCCTCTAAATAACAGAAAAATTCCCCCCAGATATGCACAGAACATTTGGCAAATTCTAAAAATGCTTTTGGTAATTAAAATTAGGAGCAGTGACATGTTTATTGCTTACGCTGAATCTAAACAGTCCCCAAATGTTGTCTTTTCATCAAGCGACTTGTTGCTCCAAATTTTTTGGCCATTCTGAAAAACAAACAAGTGCTAGCTGAATTCATTCAACAATTGAAACATTAATACTATAATCTCAAACATCCTTCTCCCATTCATCAGTGGTTCTAAAATAGTAACATGGAAAAAAATCCACAATTGCTAATATGTATCCTGTTCTTCCAATTAAGTAACAAAGAAAATCTTACTTTCCTAATTCACTAAGAATTTTTAAAAATCACTGTAAATCCTATAATACAAGTCCTCAGCTTCTCCTGAAAGAAATGACTTTAACCAGCTGGTATTGGAAACCAAGCCTTCTTATGAAACCTGGCTTATACTTAGGAGTTTTACAGCAGTCACAATCTACTAACTTCAGTTCAATTGTGTATGATTTTCTTTTAGAAGTTATACGAGTCCCAGCACAATTGCTGGTAGCCATTCTATTGATAGTACTATGATCTATTCCACATTAGAGACCCAGCTGTTGTTGGAGACTCAGTTTATATTATAAGATACCGGTACATGGTACATACCTAACATCTATTTTGATCACATGATTCCTAACAGATCAGCATTATGATAAATATAAAACCAAAATTTGAGTTTCACATATTTTCAAAATTTTCACACATTGCATTAAGAATAAATCATAAAATGCCTGCGCACACACACACACACACACACACACTATATATATATATATATATACACATATATATATACACATACATATATATATACACAAACATATATATATATATACCTATACATACATACATACATACATACATACTCTGTAAATGCAGAAGTTATTCTGAGGGCAGGAATGCAATTTACAAAGAGCATACTTCATCCTTGTGGCACATCTGTTCAACAGAAATGAGAAATAATATTAAATAATCACATTTCTCTAAAACCAACCTAAAAGAACATAGGTCTGCATCTGGACTGCACCAAGTATACAATTTGCATCATGACTATAAAGCTTTGGACAATTTCACCATTTACTGCAATACAATGAACCAGATAATTGGGTAATTACATCTATATGCAATTATGCATATATGCACACAGAAACATTCAAAGCAACCAACCATTGTCTGTAAAAGTTAAAAAAGCATATCCTACTGAAAACAGTTTTTATTGGATAGCATATAGGTATCACTTATAATTGCACTAATGTGTTGCAGTTTCAGCCACTAGGAGAGGAAGCATGATGCATAGTTACAATTCTCTTGTAATTTCAATAAATTCCATATTTAATATTTTGTATTTAACACTTTTCTAAGAACAAAGTACAGTACAAAACCATCCTACTCAAATCGACAAACTTCATTCTCATCTGCAGTTTCACATCTTACATGCTTAACACACAAGCGTGCATGCATACACTCACGCACACAGACACACACACTGTCAGAAGCAGGGAGCAGGGAAGACTTGACTCAGGTTAATCCATCTCCACTGAGACAAGAGTGCCCCCAAGGGACCAGATCAACTAAAGATTAACATCCCATGGGTCAATATAGCCAGTGCACTGTGTGTGTGCATGTGTGTGTGTGTCTCCTTTCTCAACCAGGGCTTACCACCGGCTATGGCTAAGTTGTGCACTGCCAAGCATCCATTTTTATCCAATTCATACTTGAAGAAGGGATATTCGAACTAGACCAGATTACACACACGGGTGACTCAGTCATCTCAGCAGAAGTGATCCAGATTACGGATCTGGATGCTGCCACAATAAATCAAGATCAAAGACCGAATTGGCAGTTGGCTCCCTCAGCCAGACAAGAGTGCTATGGATAAATCACCAAATCCCATTGCAAAATCCCATAAAATTAGGGAATCATTCCTAAAATGTTGAGACGGAAAAGAATCACCCATGGATACTGGATAGGATCGCCAAACTGAAAAAAATATCTCTAAAGCCAGCTTGAAAGTATCAAAACTAAACAACAACTTACTTACTTACTCATTTTATAATCACTGATACATCCAATGTCAAATATTGCAAAATCATCTTCAAAATCGGATTATTTCACTTCTGTGCATAAATTTGATCAATAAATCAATATTTTTACAGATAGCTTAAGCTCCCCTGGCAATCATTCTATTTGGTGCTTCTACCCACTATCCTGCTGCAATACCCTGAGACAATGCACTCTTTTTGAAGGCATTGCCAGTGATTGTCAGTATATATTTTAATAGCAATCAATTTCTGCCAATTTCGGTAGTGGGTGCTAGCCCTCTGGACCAAATAACTCAGAGATTTAATCACTCCTTCCAAAGTATCAAAAGTTATAGGCCTAAACAGCTAGAGGTCCATAGGCAAAATGACATAGTAAAAATGCCATTGTCATAAAAAAATTAAGAAATATATTTTAAGAGCAATCAATTTCTGCCAATTTCAGTAGAGGGTGCTAGCCATCTGAACCATATAACTCAAAGATTTAGTCGCTCCTTCCAAGAAATCAAAAGTTATAGGCCTGGGCAACTAAAGATCCATAGGCAAAATGACATAGAAAAAACACCATTGTCATAGGAAATATATTTTAATAGCAATCAATTTCTGCCAATTTCAATAGTGGGGATTTAGTCTAAAAGCAGGTCTGGACCATATAAAAAATGCCATTGTCAAAGATTTAGTCGCTCCTTCCAAGGTATCAAAAGTTATAGTCTTGTCAACAGCTTACAGAACATGCCAACAAAACCATGACATCACATACACACACACACACACACACACACATACGGGGTTCTTCTGCATTCACACCTTGAACATTCAAACCCAGCAAACCTCAAAGCACAAACATAAAATCAAAAGATATCACTAAGGCAAACACACCACACACACACACACAAACACACACACACACACACACACACACACTATCGGCATGTGTGTTAAACAATTTAAGTATAATCAGTAGTGGTTCTAGGGAAATAAACCTGAGGTGGGCTATGCTCCAGTCTGTGACCATGGAGCTGGAGGCACTCCTAACTCACGAAAAAGTCTGAGAAAAGGTCATCACCCGTTTTAATGAGTGTCATGCCCTCACCTGATGTGATTTAATTGACCTGCCAAAAAAATGGGAGGCAAAGTTGAAATCTGAAAGCTACAGACCCCGTTCCAACGTAAAACCACCCCTGATTATAATAGTTTAACGCTCCATTGGTCAAGATAGATACCTGCTGCAAAGAAGGTTTAAAATTTTAGTTTTAGTTACCACTTTGACTTACCCCAATAGATAAAATAATTTTAATCTACAATTACTGTAAATTAAAATCAAATAATAGAAATTTTTTGTGTAATTATCAACAACGAGAATAAATGAATAGATTAGAACTTTCAAATCAGAGATTCAAAATCATAAATCCCTGATAAACAGAGTAAAAGACTGTAAGATCATAACAGCACATTATCATTAATTACACACAAGAGAAGTTCTTTCATCACATGCAACGTGCCTCCTTACCCAGAAAACAGATCAATTGGACAGTATAAACTCTTTCTCGGCCATTTCTCATCCTTAATCTAAATCAATATTCAGACAAATCAAATCAAATAGTTCAGAGTCTGAAATATTGGCAACTAAAGCACAGCAGGCACCAATTTCACAAAGCAAGCTTAAAGAAAATTGCTAGAATAGCAATTATTTTTGCACCTGATACATTATATTGACAAACACAATAACTTCATCCAGTGCTTGGGTAACAAATAATTTAGAATTACAAATTATTTGAGTAAAATTAAAATATAAAATAAACCAAAAGCTAGTGGAAGAAAATACATATCAAATTTTATTCTAATCATCTGATGATGTTTTAAATTCCAGGGTACAATGATCATGCAACATCATCATCAGAAAGATTCAAAGATTAGAAGGTACCAGCAAGTCATATTAAAAATGCCTTTAATCACATATGAATGAACTTATTTCAAGTAAAGAGGCAATGTTTGAACAGAAATATGCGACTTCCATGATTGTTGAACAAGGATAAGAAATTCTTGAAAAATCATTAAACACGAGTATGCTCATACAAACTCAAAGTGGGCTGCATATAAGAGTATCTGCTTATCATAGACAAAAGGTTCCATAACCCACAAACATAGAATATATGTCTGTATTCATGTATTAAATTAATGCAAATTAGTCAGACCAAACTTTATGCTGTCAGAGAATATATCGATGCAATAACAATAGACTTCAGCAATGAGTATTACCTTCAGGAACTGATGCATGCAGAATCTACAATTCGATTTTTTTAAACCCGACACACTTTCTCCAACAGGAAGTAATCCCCATTTTGGCTAAAAAGCAGTACAACAATACGCAATGTAAATTCTGAGTGAATAACACATTAATTTTGAAACTAATGGCATTTCTAAATGCAGAATCAGCAAATTTAAAGTGCAAAGCTTACATTAAACTACAGCTAAACTACATCAACATTATCTATGCACTGCATTTTAACTATATTAGTATTCTAAACTTATATTATTCAAACTGAAGCTTTCAACATTTAAGAGTCATTATCAAAATATACTGTCAACTTTGAATGCAAAAGTTTCATTTTTAAGATCCAGAGAAATCAGGATATGAATACAATAAATTCACTCTGAATCATAAGTACGTAAAACCTAATATATTATGCAAATGTACCAGTATAAATTTGCCACCTGCAGGTAAACCTCATGACCAATTGCAATATAACAATATAGCAATAAACTACATAAACCCAAAGTGTCCTGCACGGTCATAAAGTTTTATATTAAGTAAGGTCGACACAAGCATCTAAAGCAAGCAATAAACTGTGAACAAATTGCATTATCAAGTACAACCAACAGGCACAGAAATTTGAATCCAGTTATAAGATCTGGATTGACCTGGATATGATCTTGAACTCTAAACCAGATTCATTGCATTCCTATTATGAGCAAATTCTAATAATATTTTTCAAAAACCTTGATCTCAAAAGTGTATGTAGGACTGATCACTTGACATGTATTTGCAGGATATAAGAAGCACAGATCAGGCATCTCAATTGCTTCAGCACTCGCACAGTCCACATTCTTGCAGAGTCGATTTTCTGCAAAATAAAAAATGTGCAAAAATGGTGAAGACTGGCCAATACTCGTGTGGAATATAAGACTATTTTTATATTCTTATAAATATCATTGAAGTTGTTGTGCTGAAATCATCTGGATGTACATATACTAGAAATGTAAATATTTTCACATCATCATTGTCATTGCCGTTGTCGTCGTCATTGTCATCATCATCATCATCATCATCATCATCATCATCATCATCATCATCATCGTCTTCTTCTTCACTTTCTGCCTGCCAGCATGGCAGCAATAGTTAGATATGAAACCATTTCACTTCACTTTGTCTTGTGTTAATCTGCATCCTTCTAAAGCTGTCAAATTCTTAATTTCCAACATAGATTTCCAACAGATATTTTCACAAATTATTATTTAAAACAGCCAAGGTCCACACTAATGAGTCAGAAGGACAATGGTCTGACTTCTGTGAAGATTTGCAAATAAATTATTGCATCGAAAACAGGTATTCAGAATTTTCTAACTTGGTTCTGAATAAATAAGGCAAGTTGTCATCACTAAACAGTCATCAGCATCTTATGCTACGGAAAAGATGCATAGAAACAGATACCAGGTCTTAGATGTCTCCAGGATGTCTGAATCTTTTCAATAAGGCCAGCAGGCAATTTCACAAATTTCTATGGAGAAAACACAAAGTGAAAAACCTAAATGGTGAGGATAACAGAACAAGTACTACTTAGAATAAAGGCACGCCTCCTTAGTTAGAAAAAGATATAGCTGTACCGTTTCTTTAAATCTGAACAATCACATGCCAATTGTATTCAATTGTATTCAATACACTTTGCATTTGGATTAACAAGTAATATTCACCCAATTATTGAAATCAGAAAAAAAATAAAGAAACCATTATGAATAAATAAAGAAACCATTACGGATAAATCATAATTTAGAAAAGCTAGCTATTGCTGAACTCTATGCTTTCGCTCTTGTTTTAAAGTTGTGAGGAACATTTGTTTAAAACTGTTTAAAACATCCAACAATTTTGTAATTATATATAGAGCTAAAAGAACTAGTGAAATAAAAAAGTTCCTTTTCTCCATATTCATATTCAAATTAACATGTGGCATTCAGCCATATAATTGAAATCAGAGTGATACAAATGCATCTTTGTGTTTCTGCTCAAATAAAATTTGAATGTTACCTATGGTATTGGTACAGTTCCACTAAAAAGTATAAGCGTTTCTGCCACATTTACTTGTATTTACACCATAAGCATCCATACACTGTTAACTAAGTGGAAATAAGCATGACATCTATAGTGAAAAACTGATAATAATATAAAGTATTATTTACCGACAAGAAAAATAATCCTGAATTGTCTATGTTGAACTGAATACTTTATGATATATTATAATTTATTAATCAAATTAGCATTTCCTCCATAGTTCTGCCTCACTGTTTCCTAATGACTGATCTCTTGAATTACCTGGTCTTCTACGAATGGATCACAAGTACCATCAATTGATGCCCTTGAGTATTAGAACTGGTGCCATAAAAGTGCATAATTATTTTTAAAATTATTATTATTATTAAAACAATTTGTTAAAATTACATACCATTGGCACTAAGAACTGAAAGCTGATGAAGCTTTTCATAAAATTTTTCACAAAGTCAAGTACATTCAGATCTGTCTTTGCCTAAATTAATTATCAGACAAATTCAACAGCACACCAATATACCAGAAAAAGTACATTTTAAGCTGTCCTTTCTAATAAACGACATATCTATCAAAAAATCATCTGAACAAAATTAGCAATCAATAACAGCCACTGCAAATCAAATCAAAATTCTGTATTCAATAGTGTTTGTGCAAAGCCATTATTGACAATCCATTCAAATTTTAAAATCATTTATCACATCTATGAGATAAAGCAGAAATATTAGCTTTCTTCAAAACTAATAACTGAATATTGACATGTAAAGATAAATAACAAAATTACATAAAAGACATATTTCAGTATTTCACTGACATGATATTTGTGAAAGAAATTACTCACTTTAATGGTTCCATCTTTATCCACTTTCTTAATTCGATATACAATATTTTTCTACAAAATAAATTCAAAATTAAATACAAACTTAGGGCTATAACTAAGTCCATTTTGAATCACTAAAACACTGCCATTTGGGGGCATAATTGTAGGATACAGGATGACAGTGTAATAAAAATGGTCATGCTTCAAATAACTGAAGGAACACTAAAACAAGAAAGATCAAAGAGAAGATGACAGAATTACACAAAAGAGTGGACCAGTCTCAACCTTCAACTTGCAACACCAGTACAATATGGCCCAAACCCAAAAAAGAAAAGGACAACAGCAAAATGACAAACTCATATCTCTGCTAGATGACCTTCATGATCTACATGACTAAGGGTGCACTCATGATGATGATGACATCATTTCCAATATATAAATATCTGCTATCACTATACTGTAAGCATATATCATAAGAGAAAATCTGCTACTAGATTCATCTTCACACATGATGAGCCGTCTTCAATTTCAAGGCTGGTAGTCACGATCTGTCTCCATCTGCCTCAGTTTTCAGCAGTTTTCTTTATATCTTTATATCTCTATAGCTCATAATACCTATCCACTTTTAACATGGTCTAGCCAGTTTTTTCATAGTCCTTCATTTGATGTGACACATTCAGATCTTATGCCCAGGAGGTTTAATGCCCTGTCTGTGCAGGGGTCTCTTTAGATAATGAGGACTTAAAAATTAATTATAGATGAAATTACATGATTACTATTTTAAATTCTGAATGCCTAAAAGATAACAAAACTAAAAATCACCTTTGCACATGCTACCACAATGCTTGCATTCCCTTCACCTCGGTAACACCATTCCTCCTCCATTGCTATATCTTCACTCCCTGAAAGCAATAGCTACCTTAATAAACAGTATTACTGAATCAAAACTACCAACAAACATTATACTTTAATAAAGCTATAATTACAAGATTTTGTTTGCAAATTAAGACTGTAGGCTGTGGCCGATGCATGCAATAAGCGCAGAGATCAGATCAAACTCGACTGAATTTTCAAAGTAAAACATCCTTATTTACAGTGGTTCAGACAGACCAGACATTATTGGGCCACTTTAAACCTCCTTAATGTTAATTTGTTATTATTATTTTGAAATCTTTATGATGGAGAGTAGATTTTTGAAAGACTGCGTAGCCCTATTATTATTATTATTATTATTATTATTATTTATTCAGTTCAGTCATACTTCTCTGATAAAAACATGTTACTGTTTGACAGTCATCATCATCATCATCATCATCATCATCATCATCATCATCATCAACCGTGGGCTCAGCGCCCGTTGGTGTCTGATGCAATCATTACAGTTTTGTCCCAATCTTTTCTGTTGGAAGCAACATGAAATAGCTCTTGCAGACATTTTCCACACCAATCACCAATGTCATCACACCATTCCCTGTGTGGCCTTCCTTTCTTGTTGGAACCGTCCATTATTCCTAGCATTATAGTCTTAATCCTTCCATCATCTTTCATACTACAAATACGTCCAAAGAGACGCAATTTCCTCTGTATAACTTTTTGCATCAAGGTTTCTTTTGGCTAGATTTTCTTGTATAGTTCCTCGTTGCTGATCTTTTCAACCCATCCAATTCTGAGAATTTTTCTATAGCATTTTCTTTCAAATGCTAAAACGTTTGACAGTGTTTGTGTCCAACTCTTCGCCTTTAATGCTTGTTGTAATTAAAAGTAATGGCTCAATCCTATATAAGAATCATGAGCAACATTATTATTATTATTACATTGAAGGCCTCGGATTACATTAGAACCAGCACAACGGACGGATTTAATATGTTTATTATTACATAATTTACACAGCTATGAGGTTGCCTCTGGGTGTTTTATAATATCAATACGCCGCTAGCATCAATTCAGTAGATTCAATGCATATTTTTAATATAACAAATAAATTATACATATGATCTCTTTTGTGGACTATAATACTTATCATTTTAATATGATTTGTTTTAAGCAATTGAATAAAGAAAATGCGAGGAAAATATTTGCAGAATCACAAAAACAGCCTTTGAAAATCTGACACCATTGGCCCATCGCAAATGGTATTTAGGGAAATTTGCGGTCGGCCTACCCGACAGTTACAACCTGCAGTCCTTTGCTGCTGCTGATTATGATGGCCGCTGGATTGAGTGCGTCTGATCCATGTTCGTTTTCGAGGCCCGAGGAATGCGTCATAACGGATCTGGATCTCGATTGGGACGTTGACTTTGAGGCACGCATCATCAGAGGACGCGTCCGGATAACGTCCAAGAGGTCACCGTTGCCAGCGCCTGACACCGGCCGCAACATTCCGCTGGTAGGCCTATGCCTATGGTATAATCTCTAACTGAACTGTAAAACAGATCTATTAGGTCTGACTCTGTTTCAGTACCAGGAATCCCCACCAGACCCCAGTAATATTGAGCTAGAGGTTAGTCAGGATGGACTGGCCATATAGTATTGACCTTGCCTCATTGGCGGCTCCGCCTGGGGGGCCCGTGCCCCCCCCCTTTGAGTGCCTGGCCCCTCCAGTGACCCCCAGTTGGGACCCTATACTTAATGCTGCTGCTTGCTGCATACATTAAACAACAAATGGTTGGCCCCCATGATTAGAAGTTGCCACCCCAACGGCCCCCCACTTTCCAAATCCTAGAGCCGCCACTGCCTTGCCCACCCCTCCCTAACTAGATAACATATTTTCATCGGTTTTGCACGAATCTCGCGATCAGTCCAAGACTGAATAGAGGACCCCGTCTTTGTGTCCCCCTCAAAGCTGTGCTAATGTTCATTGGCAACCCCAGTTATTAGTACTATCAAATCTAGAATTAAATCATGTCTCCAGTTTTTTCATAGTTTGCCTTGCTGCTTCCCCACTCCCACTCTGACTGATCTCTGAAATTGGCCTTGCCTGGCTGACTGCTAAACTTCGGCTATAGCTATTTCAACGGTAGATTAAGCACCTAGCCTCACTGCCCTTTGAACGTTGACTATTGTCTGGCTGATAACATACCTTCCCCATAGCTATTTTAAGAGAGGCTGAGTGCCTAAGAATAAGCAGCTACTGTTGTGCTGCTTTCCAAGGTGCTATAGAAATCCACGAGATTTTACTTTACTTTACTTTACTTTACTTCACCTATGAATAAGCAGCTACCAGTACTATGTACCTGTTTTTGAAAACGCTATAAAAATTCACAAGATTTTACTTACCTACAGTTGGATCTGGGGCAGAGGCCCAGTCACTCCAAATTTAAGGCAATACTAGATTCACCAGATTTGAGCAATGCTAACACTAGATAGCAGCTATCCTGAAATCACCTTATCTATATTAGATAAAAATTTCATAATGCTTAATAAAATTTTGCAAATAGTCTTGGCCTGATCAGAAGGGCCCCAAACCATGCCCCTCTTATGACAGCACTAATGAGCATCAAGATGGACATTGGACATTCTTATTCCATTTAGGGTGCTTAGAGGAGTGTTGTGTGCTCCCATAGCAAGGTCCATAGAAATTTTGAGTAATATTAGAGTTAGACTGTGAGCTCTGTGATTTATTATTGAGTGAGAAAAGTTGTATTACAACTAAGTGCATCAATTCTGTTGACACTTGCCATTGATGAATTTTTCATTGGTTTTGCGCAAGTCTCATTACTGGTCGCAGCCCAAGTAGGGGGACAATTTTGTGCCCCTCGTGACTATGCTTATGCAGGACAGATCCTACTGGACTACTCTATATCACTTTTTGAATTTATTTTATAAAAGATGATTATTACCTGTGTGCAATTCATGTAAATTGGTAATGTATGCACTGCAGTTAATTATAATTATTCTTATGGTGAAATTTATAGGTATTAGATACAAAGGACCTGAAAATAAAAAGTGTGACTTGTGAGGAAAGTAAAAAGCCATTAGAATATGATATTGGAGAGAATGTGATGCCATTTGGGTCTCCACTGATTATTCATTTTCCTCAGGATTTAAGTCAAAAGTAGGTTTAATATATTACCATAATTGGATTTTTAAATGTGACAACATTTATTTCATTATTGGTTAAATTGTTTAAGTTTCTTCTTGTGGGTCATAAACATTTTTGTTGCTTTTCAACTTGATTGTAGTGTGGTAATTATTAGGTTAGGGGTAAATAGGTTCCAAATCTTGGGGATTTGTCTAGAAATTGTCATCTTTCAACATGCTATGTAGGTTTAGCCATGGAAAGGGCATCATTCTACTGTAGAAAATTTAGCTCACAAAATAATATCATTAGTAAATTGGTTGCAAACATTGATAAAATCAAAACACAATACCGGTTAAATAGTTAGTTCTTTGTCAGCAGCTAAATGTTATTTTTGTCAGTTGTAGTGAATTTTAAAAAAATTATTAGGTAAAGTATTTAAGTTTTGTTCTTGATTTGATTTTATATTTGAATTTAAATCTATTGACTAATAGAATTGGGTGCTGTTTGTACCAGCATTGTCATAATTGTGGATTATGAAACACAACCATCATGTAGTGCTTTACAATGGTTGACTTCTGAACAGACTTGCTCCAAGAAGCATCCATACCTTTTCAGTCAATGTCAGGTATGTCCAAGTAATAAAACCTTCATTGATCTGTCCAGTACTTTGGGTAAAAAGTTTCAATTTTATTTTAATTTTATTATTAATATTAATTATATATAATCAAACTATTTAAAAGCTTTCAGAATGCACTTGTTTATCGAATAGGTTTGTCAAAATATTGTTTATTAGAACAGTGTGGTATTTTTATTTTGTGTTGGTTAATGATCTTAATGGTTTTGCTAGTTAATGCCAGTTTTTGAATAATTGTTCTAAACTGTCTGTTGCTTTGTTGTGGATAGTTGAACAATGCTGTCTTTGTGTTTGGATTCACAGGCAATTCAGGCACGTAGTCTGCTTCCATGTCAGGATTCACCGGGCGTAAAAATGCCATACACTGCCAAAGTGAGCTTCCATGCAACGCAGAAGCAATCTTTAGTCTGAATATTGAATAATTTTTTGTGTTCTGAAGATTTTTCAAAATGATTTTACAGTATTGAAATCTTTTGTGGCATATGAGTTTTGCGCTTTTTCTGAAATTGAGAACCCGCTTCATTTTATTGCTATTAGATAACTGCTCCGGCTGGGCTTACTGTTTTGATGAGTGCTATAAGAAAAGGCACATCTTATGACTCGGAGGATAAGACAAAGACAGTGCATCAGTTTGAGCAGAAGATTCCAATACCAAGCTATCTGATTGCTATTGTTGTTGGTGCATTGGAGAGTAGGTTGGTATAATTTGAATCTTTGATATATGTAGTCTAGAAGGTTTCTTAAAGTTTGTGAGTATGTGTGTTTGAATGTTTAATATATTTCAGTGTGCAGATCTGATATGTAAGAGAATACGAAAATATCAAATTCTTATTGATTCTTGACTCCAGAATAATTGCTACCAGACTCTTTCTCTCTAGATGAAGATCATTAATCTTGTCGATTGTGTTAATTGTGTCTTACCTGACCGACTGCATTGCTTTCTTAGAGGTGAGGTCACGTGTGGAGTATTAGATGATTAAGCCATTGGCCTCTTACTGTTCATCCTCTGCATTGATGTGACTGCTGCTGATGTTTAACTCTTTACTGCCAATTACTGTTACTGCTTATTGTCGATGTTAATATCCAGCAAGATCTGCACCATTTCTCTAAACTGTCAGTGATGTTGTATTACAAATTGAATCATAATTGTGAAACATTGTGTAAAAATTCATGATGCCTTTAATAATGCATTGGCTTGAATTATGCTCAGAGTCATTGGGCCACGAACCAGAGTTTGGTCTGAAAAGGAAATGGTTGATGCTGCTGCTCATGAATTTGCAGAGGTTATATATTTTATTTCATTTAGCTTGCTTTGTTTCAGTTTTTCATCATTAATGAATTCAACTTTGTCAGTTGAACCATGCACAGATTTTTGGTGAATCTGTTAGAAAGTCTGATCAGTTTAGGAAATGAAGCTTGTCCAACTAGTATTTGAAAATCAGGTACTTCTTGCTGAAATGCCAGCATAATTTCAAGTGTGTTTTTAGAGCTGGCTGAAATGACCATATCGTAACTGGTTGAATTGGATCATCCATCACTGATTCTTTTAAAATATGTTTCATTTTTTTTCTTCTATTTTGTTTGCATTGTAGACTGAAGAAATGCTATCGATTGCTGAGCAGCTTGTGGGGCCTTATGTTTGGGGAACCTATGATCTTCTTGTTTTGCCTCCATCATTTCCGTTTGGTGGAATGGAAAATCCATGTCTGACTTTTGTTACACCGACTGTTTTGGTGCATTTTATTCTCATCCATGTTGCTTGCCACTTTCAGAAAAATTTGAGCAGAATTCAAAGAATAATGCATAATGCTTGGTTTCAAATGGCATTTCACCTTAATTCTTATTAAAATTATCTGAGAGACTCTTTTATAAACAAGAATGCATTGCCTTGTTGTATTTACGTGCATTTGTGTATGTAGGCTGGTGATCGCTCATTGGCATTGGTTGTGGCTCATGAGTTAACTCACAGTTGGACTGGCAATCTTGTAACAAATAAGAATCCTGAGCATTTCTGGTGAGCAAGTAAACTGTACACCATTTATTTTGAGTGAGATGTGATAATGTATGACACACCCTGGATGTGATAAAATTCTGTAAGATGCTGGTAAAGCAATGCTTAATTTATGTTTAAAAGTTCATTTCTGATGCAACTAGTATAAATTTTACTGTTAAAATTGATCATATTGCTAAAGATATTTTGAAATCATTACATGCCGTAATTATAGTTCGGAGACCGCAGCCTGGCTATTGCTGAACCAACCTTCTGGAACTCTCTGCTGACACCACTGCGCATCACTTGCTCTGAACAGTCATTACTTTCGTTCAGAAAGAAGCTGAAGACTATCTTGTTTAATAGCTAACACTGACTGACATCAGCGCATTTGCTGCACTTCGAACTTGCGCTTTATAAATGTTCGTAATAATAATAATAGTTAGTTAAGCATATTGATCTTAGTAATTACTAAGGTGCTTTTTATTGCTTTTTAAAAATTATGCAGTTGCATATTTTCTGTTAAAATTGTTCTTTGTTGCAACTATCATCATTGATGCTTTAAGATAAATTGTTTGTTCAAGGTTAAATGAGGGTCACACAATGTTTATTGAGAGGAAAATTGCAGGTCGGATGAAAGGTGAAAATTTTCGACATCTTCTTCATCTTGGAGGGTGGAATGACCTCCTGAAACATGTAACCCAGCATTTCATCTACAGCATTTAGATTATAGTGGATGCAATTTGAATTCTTATCAATGTTTCAAATGCTGCTAGATTATAAACCCATTAATTTGAGTCACTGTTTCAAAAATAGTTAATTTTCCTCATTTAAGTCTTGATCAAGTAAATGAGATATGGCGGATTATCCCTTAGCAAATCCTGGCAAGATGGTTGATGTGACTGTCAAAGGAAAGTGTTTCATCAATAAGAATATTGATTATTTAGAATTAGATTTTAATGCTGTTATTTGCGGTTGGGAAAATAATGACTGCAACCAGTAATGATATAGTTTTAATTTTTTGTTTAGAATTATTTATGATATTTTTCCAAGTGATACGTTTTGTATGATGTTCCGCTTATGTTTTATTGTCATGTACTGCAATCTGTTATTTTGTCTGTTTTTCAGATTGAGGAAGTACTTGATCATCCTTTCACTTGTTTGATTCTGAATATTAAAGGGATTGACCCTGATGATGCACTGTCTATTGTGCCTTATGAAAAAGGATCCACCTTTTTAATGTATTTGGAGCAAAAGCTTGGAGGACCTGGTAAATATGAAATTAATCATGAAACAGACATTAGACTAAAGCATAGTTTTTCATTTATCAGATATTTTGATAGTTTGTTTTAATGTGCTTTCTTTTGTTGAACAGAGGTGTTTGATCCATTTTTGAAGGCATACATTGAGCGTTTCAAATTCAAGTCTATAACCACAGATGAATGGAAAGCTTTTCTTTATGAATTTTTTTACTCTAAGGTAATTTCATTTTCTTCATTTTTGTTAATGTTGTTAATAATGAGAATAGATTAAATCATTTGTCATTCACTTGCTTGTGTTTGTTTCAGAAGACATCAAATTTATTTTATTTTAATTTGAGGCGATTTATTATTTTAAAATAATATCCGATTATTATTGCAGCTATCCGTTAAGTATCATTTATATTTATTTGAAAGCTATTTGGAGTCTAACTTTTACATAGTGATTAGAAATGCCTTCAACTATCAATTTTTGCTGAGACTTGTTACTGACCATTGTTTGGAAAAACATTTCAGTGAATATTAGATCCAATTTGTTGTTAACTCTTGTATGTTTTGGTTATCAGTATTTAATGGCTTGAAGTTAGCAGAGTGATACAAACATTGATGTGGAGATCCAAAGGTTGTAGGTTTGATACTCACCAAAACCCTAAGGTTGACTCAACTTTCACTTGCTAGAGGTCAATGGTAATAAAAGCACATGAAGCATGAAGCTGTACAGTCAAACAGGCACTCTACACAATACCTGGCCTCTTATCCATGGCATTGCATGCCTGGCTGAGGACCCTAGAAACAGATTTCAAAAGATTTGCTTGATTGTGCTGTAACGATTATGATCATAGACGGAATATTAAATACATTGGTTGTTGACTGCTTAGAAAACTATCCTGGATACAGTTGACTGGAAATCATGGTTGTATTTGCCTGGCATGCCTCCAGTTAAGCCCAAGTAAGAGCTGAATGTTCTGGTTTGTGTATATAAATTTATCTGAATTTGTTACTACTTTTCCTTTCAGTAAATGATTGAAGAAGATTGCAATTTGAGAAGACTTTATTGTTATTCGGTGATGTCAATTGTAGGTATGATACATCATTGACTGATGCTTACACTGCATTGGCCAGTAGATGGATTGAAGCATCAGATGAAAATGACTTCAAGAAATTTAATGCAGATGATGTTAAAGACTTCTCAGCATATCAGCTGAAGGATTTTCTTGGCATCTTACTAAACCAGGTATGATTGAATGGCAGACACTCAGATATAGTACAGTGTACAACTGTATATCTGTTCTACATTTCAAAAGAAAATGTTATTATTTAAGCTTTCTCTGTAAGAATTCATGCTGCCTATATTTATTGTTTTATTTTAGCCACCGATGACCAAGGAAAAAATTTCTTATCTAAATCAATGTTATGGATTTGATGGCACAAAAAATTCAGAGATTCGCTTCAGGTAAACTAAAGCTCAGAGTTATGTTAACTATTTTGTAGCATGTAGCCATGGTTCTTAATTGTCTATCATAATAACCGAATATGTTAGTGAACTAATATTGGCACGTTCAACTCCTGTTCAGCTGACCTTTGTGGTTATCCAGAGAAAGTTCCATCGCTTCAAAATCTAGCGGGATTAATTGGCGCACCCTGTATATTATGAATGATTAGAGTTAATTATTCTTAATAGTTTGAATTGCCAGTGCTTGTGGAGAATAAAGAATGCTGGATAAAGAATGCCCGGACGCTGTTATCTTTCTCGTTTGTCTCATTAGGTGGATTAGAATCTGTTTGGCTGCACATTTGGAATCTTACATCCCAGAAGCTTTGCAGTTTGTGTCGGAGAATGGACGTAATAAATTTGTACGACCTATTTACAGGTTGGTCTGGTTAAAACAAGAACATGAAAATATCTGAGAAATGTTCAGAAATGGTGTAGTATATGGCAGAAATTGTGACTGATAAACTTGTGCTGTTTTTGTCCATGATCAACTAATTCTTGAAATTGTATCTCAGTTTTATGATTTTCATTGTGCCAAATTTTCAAATAATTATTAGAAAATTTGGCACAACGAGATACCATAAGATAGGTTAACCTACTATAGAAAATAATTATAATTTTTTTATTTTTTAAAGTAGGTTCACTCAAAATACTTTATACTTTCCTGAACAGTTAACACTGTTTCTGTAGTACACAGGGCGTGATTTGCGAGAGGGGAAGGGGGCAATCTTTCCCCCCACTGCCAAACTGCATCCCCCCTACTGCTACATCCTCCCCACTGCTACATTTCCCAACAACTACTTCCCCCCAAGCTCGACATATTCCACCCCACTACTCCAGGTCACAAATCGCACCCTGGTAGTACACTGTAATTCTTGGCAGCCATATTGATGACTGTATAATAATTCTGGCATGCATTGCAATGGTGGACTTGATGGCACCCGATATTCCCGGTTTAAAAGCTGCTGCAGCTCTGTCACTCTCAATTAAAGCCCGCATTATTGTACGGTCAGAGATTTGGTTGTTCAAGCAGTATGACCAAGATGGCTAATTTGACATTATTATATATCATATAGTATTGTGGTTAATTTTGAATAGTTATAATGTTAAGAGTTATTGTGTATGCCAATAGATTAAGTGAAGATAAGCTTGAGATTCCATGTCATTCATCGATGTGAAGCTCTTATTTCTTGCAAATGTTCTTTCATATTTGAAGCATTGAGGTGTAGGAATTGGCAATATTATCAATCTCACTTATTTGTGACAAATGATTTCAGTGCAATTAAGATAATATAGTTTTTCAATTCATCTAAGTCGCATTTTATTTTGATGACAATTGCTGGGAACCTGTCACCATTCAATGATAGTAAATTTATAATCATAGTTCTTACTGTACTTACTTACCTAGTATGGAATGTTACAGAGACTTACACAAATGGGAAGTATCAAAAGAAAGAGCCACAGAGAACTACAAAAGAACCAAGAATCAGATGCATCCACTCACTGCAACTCTTGTGGCTAAAGACCTCCATCTGACAAGTTAATTCTAGGCCATTATGGTACTAGCCATGCATAATGGTAGAGGTTATACCTTGGCAGTGGTACATTTCATGTGCTGTCAAGCCCATTACTTTTTTAATGTGAAAACACTTGATATTGTTTCTGATCCTCACTCACCATCAATACTAAATACTGTCAACGCAGTGTTTGAAGTTTCTTGTATGTAATGATGCAGTTCTCAGGAAATAATGATTTAGTTTATAATTTTTATGATGCAGTATTTTTGTAAGTGATTGCTTGTTTGATTGTTTTCTTTGGCTTTTTACATTTTATTTGTTAACAACTTGTTATTAAATATATTATTATAATGTACATTTTAATTTATGCAGGGTCACATTTTGAGTATGTACTTATCTATTTAAATTTGAGCATTAGACGTGCAAAATGTACAGTTAAGTTTGGCTTATACAATTCTTGCACATATTTGCAGCAAAAAAGTTTGATTATTAAAGTATGGTAAATTCATTTGAGTACAGTATATGGATTGGTTAAACAGCTTGGCCTAGAAGGCTGTTTTCATTTTAATTGGACAGTTGTCAGTAAAATTTACCATTTCTCATTACCACTGCTTAAATTGTGCTATAGCAGTCACATTGTACAGGAATACATACAGTACCATAACTGCCCAACTAGTTGGTTGAAAATTGCTTGCAGTTAACATCAAATTATCTGGAAGTTCATTGAAGCCAAATAACTAAAATTTTATTTTGCTAAACAATTGCAAAACAATAATCACAAAGAAAATTGCACAGCATTAAATTTCATGTATAATAATAATAATAATAATAAAGTGATTTCAAGTGGTTTTTGAGACTAAGTTAGCCTGTGTGAAAGCTACTAAATATAATAACATGATTAATTGTTTCTTACATATTTAGATTATCAAGTACAATTAAAGCTGCTTAATCTCAATCATTTTAAAGTGTTTTTGCGACCAACCAGCATTTGTACATGTTTTCATAAGTGTGTGTGGCTGCTTTGTTGATCATTTACTATAGCAGCCCCTTTTGGCAGACAGCTTCACTATCACCGCTAACATCAAAGCACAACGAACATTGATACATCACACAAATCATTTTGACTTCCACTCTGTGCCAGCAGACATGTGACTGCCCAAGAAATAAAGTCTCTTACCACCTGGGTATTGAACCCGGGCTGATAGAACATCTCCCAGTTAATATTAATCTCATGTCACCACTTTCATTGTTTCCATTTGCTATCAATACTATACAAAATGCTGTAGTCATCTCTTTATAGCCTCTAGTAAAAATATTATTAAACAAATATGAAAAGTCGAAGAATTGTAAACTCAGACATGTTCAGTAATAACAGAAACTCTGTAACATTATATATATATATATATATATATATATATATCACCAGTGGCATAGCCAGGATTTCCGGAAGGGGGGATTTTGGTTTTGATCGTGACCAAACTTTGAAATAACCTTGACAATCAAAAAACCTTTCTATTTTTTAGGAGCTGACAAGCAAAAAAGGTTGTCACTTTCCTGACACCTTTACATTTTTTCTATTTTCTATTACACTTAGAAATTTTTTTGGTCACCAGCCAGCCAAGGGGGGGGTTTTAACACCCAAAACCCCCTTGGCTACGCCACTGCATATCACCATATCACCAGCAGCATACCAAGACTAAGCCGCCCAGGACGGTAACACAATTTGTCGCCTCGAAAAAACTAGCGACAAACTGTTTGCTAGCCGAGATTCTTTGGAAGTTGAAGGGGGTGCCCTGGATACTCGCTACGCATCTGTCAGTCGCTTCTTGTGGCAGACAACATAAACCTTCGTAAATTTATTTATTTGACTACCAAAAAATGCCGCCCTGAAAATGTGCTCCCCGGGCCGCCTCCCTAGGCCCACCACTGCATATCACTGAGTCATTCTGAAATACAGGCTGCTGAGGCTGCATGCACTAGACAAAATATGAAGCCTTGACCAGATTGCTTTTGATATATTCATAAAAAGACATGTAAAACTATACGAGATTTGTTAAATTTAAACAACCATATAGTCAATAACCTTAGGTTAGAAATATATGGTTTACAAAATCTTGTGTGGCAGTTGGATGAAGCTCAACAAATTCAGGATTACAATATTATTTAAAATGTCAATTCTTCAAATCCAATAACCAGGAAATAAATCCTAAATTAATCTAAATAATTATATTGGTAAAATCCATATTGAACTTAACAAGTTTTTGCAAATAAAACAATAACAATAAATGAATACTGCATACAGATAATAAACATATGGATAGGAAATTTTAAACAAGATACATTTTCAAATATTTCAAACATTCAGTTTGGGATCAAATAACTATACTGGCCATAAGTTGAAGTCCTGCGAGGAGTTGACTTCTGAAGCCATACTTGTGAAAACTGGACATCTGATCCAAACTGAATAATTCAGTTATTTAATATGTTCAGACATCAACAACTGCACAGTATGATGATGATGATGATGATGATGATGATGATGTGAGGCTAAGCTTTTAAGAAAAAAAGGAGAATCAAATCCATTGTCAAATAAGAAATTTACAAATGGCTAGTTAAATTGTTATATAATAAAAATGCAGAAAAAATATATAAACTAGAAGAAGAATTGACTTCAAATTTCAATACTCAGTATTACCTGGATTGTTAGTTATGTGCAAAAAAAGAACAAAGCTGATTAATCTGCCATCAGTTGATAACCCAAGCACAGTCGCAGTCTTATCTCACTAGTTGAAATCACAGAAACCGTAAGATTATTACAGACAAAATGCATAAATGCACGTTACGCCTCACATCAGATGTAAGTTATTTTTTACTAGTAATAAGAACCCAATGAAACGGCTACATTTCTATTTGATTGCAGCAGTCTTCATCTTCTTCAGCCATAAATTTGCAACAAGGCCAAGTACACCTCCAAACAGAGCAATGCAACCGGTCACAAGAAATGGAATATCGTAGTTGTTCGTAATGTCAAAGAGAAAGCCTAAAACACAAAGAGGCAACCCTTAACAGAAGACTATTCATATATTCAGATGTAAAAGTTGCCTTTTGCAAACAGAAATCAAGTTTGCACAGACAACCATTTGATGAAATAATAATTAATAGATAAAATCAAAACCTCTAGTTATCTAAATCTGTAATCAAACAATCCCACAACAGCTACAAATCCTAATGACAACAAGTTGAAGATCTACAACAACGCTAGTGCCATTCTTTATTGAATGCTTTTTACAAGTCGAAGTAAATTCCTAAAATTGAGCCACTCTTGTGTAGGTGTTGTAAAGAATGTCGAGAAGTTTGATCAGGGCTAGTGAGGCACAGTGATTTTCCCGCATCCAAATTGATTTAAATGAGATATTATGTTTACAAAAATAAGAAACCGCTCTTTTATGGATTAAATTTTTAGTAATTTTGTTGAAGCTACTAGACAGCAATATTGAGCAATACTTGTTTATCATGTCATGACTATCTTTCTAGAAACAGATTCTAAGTTTAGCTCTTTGAAAAGCAATTTATTTTATCAATTTCTGTGTCCATTTAGACTTTTTTAAGTTCAAGAGCAACCACTATATTTTTATGGACCTTAACTGTGCATTTGAACTGAATGAATAACATATTCTGCTGTTCTTACCATCTGTGATCACTGATCATTAATAAATGCCTTCAATTAGTATCAAATGCAACAGACTTTGCTCTGAGCAGTGCATTCAGCAACAAATGCTCTCTCCAAATGCAATTAAAATCAATCTAGATTGCTTGGACTTGGTTCAGTCATCAATCCAAAGCAACAAGTTCAAAGTGATGCCGTATTACAAGGTTACTGCAAAACAAGATTTACACTTCAGCAGAAGAGTGCTATATCCTGTACTGAGGCAATACTTGGTATCAGTGACTTATAAAATACAACAGCTATTGATGCCAAGATATCTACAGTGTCGTTTTTGGCTATTGACTTGCAACAAAAACCACTGGAATAGCATTTTAATGACTCTGGTAGGATAAAAAAGCTATTCTTTAGTCAAGTGAATATTGATTACACTAACCTGCAAATGGAATGCTGACCAGTATACCAAGACCAGACGAAAAGCCCAGAAGTGCCTGAGATCGTGCAGCATTTTCAATACCATTAATGTCAACTATAACAGTTGACTGAACACAATAGAAGCCTCCTATTTGAAACCAAACACAAATTCACAAGATTCAGTATATGCAATCTGTCTCACCACATTATGTATATTATTTTCAATGTATTTCAGAAAAATTCCATCCTATTTATTTTAATTTAATAGCTAACAGTCAACATTAATTTTGTCTGACAAATTAAAAAGAACATGTGATTCACGCTACAGATGGTGCATTAATATTCAAAATGCAGCTAATGCTTGGTAGTAAGATAATATGGCAAATGCGCAAATTCTCTAAACACATTGTGCTTGACCAATTTGCAATAAGGCTTTAAAACATTTATCTGCAAAAAAGCATCATTCCAGAAATTAATCAGTAGGAAACAGTGAGACAGACTATGGAGGAAAAGCTATCACTTTCGAATAACTCTCCAATTATCATAAAATTATAAATTTACCATTCGAGATGCTTTCTAGAACCACAAAGACAGCAATCATTGGAAAACTTTTTGCAAAGCCAGTTGCAGCCTGAATAGCTCCACTGACAACTGCGGAAAATGAATACTGCAGCAATCTGTTGATGCCAGGAACGTTTGCAACAAACCCCAGTGCTACACGAGAGATTCCGGTAGTTGCACCCATAATCGTAGACAGGAGCGCAGCCTTATGGCGCTCAATGCCAAGGCTGACAGCACGACTGGGGGTATGCTGTAAGAAGACCGTTATGCCGAGCGATAGGCAAAATCCAGATACCATGTACAACAGAAACGGAGGGTATCTCAATAGGGTAAAACCCAACATGTGAACTGTGCTGCTCAGAAAGTTTTTCAATTTACCCAGGCAGTCGTGTGACCTTTTCTCAGCATGGGCATCAAGGTCCATTGCTGCAACTGATTCAGGATTCTGTTCCCGTTGTCTTGAACTTTGGTTCAGCACAGGTGGACGAAACAGAAAGGCGCAAACGATAGTCTGTAGAAAAATTCCGCCAATAATGATCAACGTTCCTCTCCAAGCATATCTGTCTAGTAACATTTGAGCAAAAGGTCCGCCAATCAGAGCTCCAAGTGAATATCCAAACACAGCCAAAGCAACTGCTGTTGGTCTACGCTTGTCAAAATACTGCATGACTATAACTAGTGAAGATACTATCATCATACTAACACCAATTCCTATAAACAGCAAAAACAAAAGTAAGACAAATCATTTGTCATCATCATTTAAAACTATTTGTTTTATTTTCTCCTGAAGTCATCTAAAAATGACTGCCAAATCACTGTTTAATGGTAGTAATGGTATTGACGAGAAAGGCAACAATCGATTACAAAATGCCTGTGTCTAGTAAAAGCTACCAACTCATTACAGCAGTTATTGCTTCACTGCAAGTTCACATTTTCTACCAATAATCAATCACTACATTAAACGGGACTTAAGAATACAAACAAAGCTACAAATAATCCAATAGACATACCATTGACCGTCTATTTACACCCACAACAGTTAAGAACCATTCTTCAACATTAAAGGCCTTACAATGAGAAAGATAGTCACCTTGGTTAAATGAGATCACACACCCATTTACTTATAAAATTAATAATAAATAATAATAGTCAATAAAAATGTCTACAAGCCTTTTAAAAATAATTACTGAGGATCGAGAAAAGTGGTGACAACTTGTGACTACCAACCTTCGACTCGAAGATGGCACATGATGAAATGATGACAGGCCTTTTTATAATAGGTTTCAATAACTTCATTTGGAGATAATCTGTATCGTATGTTATATTATTTAGACAACCTTTCTAGTGCTGCTGGAGTGGGAAGATGGTAGAAGTGGTTACACGCTGGACAGGCACACTGATGGAACGGGTTCAAACCCCACTGGAGCCCCTAAGCCTTACTCACTAGTGGGTGGTTGTAACATAAAATAAGGAGCAGCATTCAGTTGTGAGGTAAAGTGCGGGCCTAGATGTTCGGCTGGCAACCACTCTAGATTAATGGCAAATGCCACCTGTGTCGCTGTATGCCACGGAAACCGGAGATAAGCGCCGGCCCCAACATCCAAATTGAGTGTGGGAAACTTTACCATTTTATAGTGCTGTAGCATGAACAAGGCCAAATCAAGAGTACTTAGCAAACATTGGTCAAATTAAGAAGAAATAAGAGATTCATTTCCCTAAACACACAATGGAATTCACCAATGCAAAATTATCAAACAGCAAAGCCCATACAAGGCAGGTCAGCAAGAAAACAGATATGTCATCAAATTTGGCAGTGGAATTAAGCATCAACACACCAGAACATTTCAAGTATTTTTTAAAAATCTAAATAAATATCATAACTAAACTAAAACTAAGAAGCGCAAGTCTCTGCTTGGTCCATTACCTGAGACGATGCCATAAGCAAGATAGAGATGCACAATATCAGTTGAAAAAGCACTTGCAACATAACCAGTAGCAGTTATCATTGCTCCAACAATGCAAGCAATTCTGCTGCCATATCGCTTTACAAAGCCACCAAAGAAAATGCCTGTAGAAAAAAGCACTGAATGCTGACTGCAAGTATTCATATACCAAATAAAATCAGGCAATTAAAAAACAAAAGCATATGGTGAATCACATTCTGTCAATTTAATAACTGAATCTGATAAAACATCAAACTAGTGGTTCAGCATAAACTAGATTCATTTACTAATTATACCATTGAGATGTAAAGATATCAAGTGAAATCTTAAGGCTGATTAGCTGATTAAAGCAAATTTTACTTTCCTTACGAGCAGCATCTCCGGTATCAATAAAGATAAATTTGGACCAATCAGATTAAGTGCAAATAAAGTGAAAATAATGGAAAATTTAAAATGTAAGTGGCTCTCCTTTTATGTCCATCTCATCTTCATCAATAATTTTTTTAAACTATAATTTTGTGATTTAAGTTGGAGACAAGCAAAAACAGGTTGTCTCAGTGTATTTTCTCACAAATAATAGGAAAAAATTACAACAAGCAATAAAAGTTTATCAAAATATTCGTCAATGCCGGCATGCAAGTCTTAAAATGTTATGCATTCTTACCAAGAATATTTCCACATCCAATAGCCAGAGAACCAATCCATCCAGCTGCCAGACGTGTTGTATGAAAAACTTCCACAAACTCAATGTAAAGTATTGCAAATGCAATATATGATCCACCAATTACAGTTGTCACCATCATGGCAGCAAATACAACAACCCAGCCCCACCCACCATCTGGTGATGACGTCAGTCGATCTGTAGGTCTGTTGATGTTGTCAACCTTCAAAGTCAAATCCTCTTTTCCATTTGCTATTCCTACTGATTCAACTTTTACCTCGAAGTCATTCGATTGAATCGCCTTCGTTTCTTCCAAATCATCATTTAAAACTGAAGACGACATTCTTAAAATTACAATTTGTAAATCCTCTTCCTGTGCTGATAAGTTGCAGAAAATATATTTGAAGAAGTGTATCACCAGCGTTTTTCAACCATCTTTAGAACAAGTCTGTATGATAGTGAATAATTTTGACCAGCAAGGATCTGTCAAGCAAACTTGCAATCAACGACTTCCTGCACATAACTAAAGATTCAATCAAAACTATATCAAATTCACAAATTTAATAAGACTGTATGGGTTCTAAAAATTTCACTTATTATAATATAATATTATAATATTATCGGATTTATATCTCCCGGATTGGAGTTAAGTCTCTCGTGTCGGCGTGGTTGGTCCGCCATTTTATCTAAGCCACCAGCCTGTTGATGTAGTCTACAGGTTATGAAGGGCGGAGTTCCATCTTTGGTCGGTTCCGTCAAGTTCGGCGATGGATTACTGTCTCGCAGACGACCTCCCTCAAGGATTCTCCGTCTGATTTTGACACGCAGAGAATTTTCTCTCTACATCCATGCAGACCTTCAACATCCATTCTGCATTTCACTGACTTTTCAATGGAACGTCTTCTTGTGGAAGACCACCTTCTGAAGGGTTCACTGCCCGATTTTGACATGGCAGTGAACTCTTTTGTGCCATCTCAGTGGACTTTCCCTCAAGACCAACATCTTCTGTTCTGTAGTGATTTGTCAACATTGTCGACAGTGCTTTTGACTTTGACCTCCACTATGCTGCAGTGCAATAGAAGTTGTCCATTAATGGATAAATGAATGAATAGAACATGATTATTACTCGCAGACACTAAATAAACTAGACAGATCGTATAACTATTTCAATCAGACTCATTGGCTTAAGTAATAAGTAAAAGTAAAGTAAGTAAAATCTCGTAAATTTATATAGCACTTTGGAAAGTAGTACAGTGGTAGCTGCTTAATCTTTCATGAAATAGCTATAGGCAATGTGGGTTGTCGGTCAGGGCAGTGCATCTATAAGGCTGATATGATAATCGCGCATTATTATCAGAATTATCAATCATATCCTCCATAGCTGTAACAACCTAGCCTCACTGCCCTTTGGATGTTGACTATTGCTGGCTGATAATATACCTTCCCCATAGCTATTTTAAGAGAGGCTGAGCGCCTAAGAATAAGTAGCTACTGTTGTGCTGCTTTCCAAGGCGCTATAGAAATCCACGAGATTTTACTTTACTTTACTTACTTTAATTAAGGATGCAACATCATTTAGCTAACATTAAAAGAACATCGCCATAATCAATTACGAATAGAAACACTGTCAAGTTCAAACCTCGCCGACTGGAAGCACTGGCCGTTGCAACAAGAAACGCCGAAGGGCAAACCAACGTGCTCATCAACGCCCCTTCGCTATATACCGGCGGCGAGAAACGCGCGACAGATAACGGGACATTCCAATGGAAGAAGACAACGACCACAGTCTCCCCATTGGGCAGTCCAACGGCCCTCGGATTCTATTTAAATACGCCCCACATGGACTGATGAGACTGATGGACCCATCGTCTCATCGAGTCTCCTTCGGCGCACAGCTGCAACTCCACGTTCAGAAGAACCAGTACACGACTGTCTGAAAAACTAGTAGACGCCAGTATACTCTAGATTCATATGCTGTAGCCTACAGTAGTGGTATATTTTCACTGGCCACATTTTAATTGACGAGCGAAAGCTCGTGCTGCAACTAAGTCACCAAAGTTCTGCCATATTTCACCCATAGTAAAATCACTACACAGGCTTAACCCTTTCCGGTCCTATTAAATTTTTGTGCCCTCCCACAGTAGTCCAATTATTTTTGGGCTAAGTTGCCGGTTCGAATGAAGCTTGTTCTCTTTTTTGAAACTAGCAATATCCCAGGCTATTGTAAAGCTAGAAGGATGCGGTAAACACCATTGCTTTGCATTTTTATTCCTCTTTCCAGCGATCCGTGCACAAATTTAAAATATTTGCAATGGGGTCCACCCCTGGGGCCTAAAAGGCCCCCCCTCAAAAAATTCAAATTTTTTATGTAAAAAATTGTGCAGCTAAATTTTTTGAGTGGTAACCTATCTTCAGTCAGCGGCAAAGTTTTAGGGGATGTATGTGGAACTAAATAAATCAAAAGTTTGAAAATCGGACTATAATTGGTTGAGATATAGCCTTCCTACCCGGAGTACCCTCTGTCAGATAAGTTTTCATATAAACAAAGCTCTTATTACTTTGACTTATGAAAATGAAACTAATGAAATAACCCAGTGATATAAAAATAGCACATAGATATTAGAATACTCTAGAACAGCCTAATGCATTATGGCCCACACAGTGGGACTTAGGACTTGAAAGGAACTGAAAAAGCTGATGGCCCGTGTGGTGGGACATAGGGGCCCGTGTGGTGGGACATAGGACCGGAACGGGAAAATTACGATGTCCCACCCAGTGGGACATACGACCGGAAAGGGTTAAAATAACTGAACGTGTTCAATATAAGATAGCAGCACTCACAGTCACATTATTATCAGGCCTGTTTATACTTCACTTCAGTCATCAAAACCTGTCTACCTTAGGACACTATTAACACCTCAGCATGGATATTTTTACACCCCCTAAAACCTCCACAACACCCCTCCCCCAATTTGAGATCGACACACACACACCCAAAAATTGGTAATGTGACAATGGTATGCATACAAAATCCATACTAATTAGCTCCGGACACCCCAAATTGAGGTCGACACCCCCAAATTCACAATCCTAGAAATATCCCTGCACCTCAGCCTCCTCGAGTCGATCCACACGATCGTCGTCTCTAACTCACTCTTTCACGCCCGCTGAATTAGGCTAATCAATTTAATCATCCGTGAAAATCTGCAACCGCGCCTTTTCATACGCCGCACCTGAACTTTGGAACTCTATCCCAGCTTCCCTCCGTATAGTCTTAGACTCTTAGACAGTGTTGTATGAAGTACTCAGTTTGAGTACTCAAGTACAAGTAAAAGTATTATGTCATTTATTTACTTAAGTAAAAGTAAAAAGTACATATGAAAATAGTTACTCAAGTAAAAGTAAAAAAGTACTCCCCAAAAAGTTACTTTTTAAGTAAAAAGTAAAAAGTACCGTGATAGACGGAATCGTCAACAGCTCCACATTATCATGTTAAATCACATTTTTATTAGGGCCTAATCTTTTAAACAACATGCAGTAGCCTCAACAGTCAACACGTACATATATCAGGGCTGAAAAATGTGGTTTAAAACCTAGGTTTTTAGGGTTTGAAAAAAACAACTGAAAAGTCAAAATTTAGACTTTTAGGGTTTTGTTCTATAAAAATAAAAATGAAAACTTATATTTAATGTCCTTAAAGTTTTTTACTCTCTGCAGACAGAGAAACAGACGTGTGACACCAATTTAGAGAAAGGTTTATACTTTATGGGCTTTGACATGTGAGAAGAGTATAGCAAATGGTTAACCTAAAAATCTAAATTTTATCTTTATAAACCTAGGTTTTCTCCAGCCTTGACACATAGGCCCTGTACACCATTAACTTCTACATTAGCAGCGTCAAAAGTAGCCAGAGCTTGTTGTTCATTCTAACAACCTTGCTTTGGGACTAAGTAAGTACGGGAAGCTGGGAATAATTAAACACCGTGTTTGAACAGCAACACAAGTAATTGCAACGAAAGTTGGCGATGAAAAATTTTACTTGTAACGAGACGTGAAAGACATAATGTAACGAAGTAAAAGTACTAATATTTCAATAAAAACTTACTTCGTTACAAGTAAAAAGTACTCTGCAAATTGTGTACTTCGTTACAGTGCGAAGTGCTCAGAATTGTACTTAAGTATTGTAACGCGTTACTTCTACTTCGTTACCGCGCAACACTGCTCTTAGACACCGTCAAACTGTTACAAAGTTGAAGACTGCTTTGATGCGCCAACACTGATTAACAATTCTGTATCCATTCTCGTCAAACAACACTGTTCTGCCTTTTTTGTTTCTAGTTCTGCCCAAGGGGTCTGCCCCAGTCGCAAAATTTCGAGCAATATTGGAAATAGACGGTGAGCTCTACTAGCTGTTGCATGTTTCGATTTCTTTAATTATATGATCATTAGCCCATAGTTTTTTTTATATTTAGCCTCTATGCAATGTAGTCCATAGTTTTTTAGAATCATGCACACTGCACAGGCCCGCCGAGAGAAATTCCGGGCCCCTGTGCAGGAGGGTCGGCGGGCCTTTGACAAGGCACGAATCTGCAGGGAAAATTGCTGACGAACTTTTTTGCTTAATGTCATTGATTTCACGGCAATGAACAATATAGGCCTACGTCTTGCAACTCTCAAAAGTGATGACCGTTTTTTGCTTATCGCTCTTTTTCACGCTGTTATAGGGGCCTATATGCTGTCTCACCGCCCGAGCACCCCTTTTACTCGCCGGGCCCCTGTGCACATAGGCCTACCATGTTGACATTTTTGTGTTATATTGTCTTCATCATCGGCCCGGTCGGCCCCCTCCAGACTGCCGGGCCCCTGTGCATTTAAATGCCCCTGCCCCTCTCGCCTCTCGGCGATCCTGATCATGCAATGATAGGCTATGCTGTAAAAAATTAACCCATATATGCCTACGAGCCTTTATAAAGGATGGTTGATTTTTTATTTACTTATTTATGCAGATGAAGATTTTTTGCATTGCAATTCTATATTGACTTCACTGAATAAGTGACCTTTTAAGAAAAGTGTTTTGGTTCTGAATATTTTCACATTTTAAATCTTGATTCAGAGTTGAAAGCTGTTTTTGTCACCTGTAACTATAGCTGACAAAAGGTATATTGTAATTTTTCTAAAATTTCACCACAAAGAGCTAAATTTAGTTCAACAATGTGATTTGACATCTATTACTACTCATGTCAATGGCAGCTTCATCATATTTTATGCACAAGATTTTTTAGGCGCCAGATTTGTACCATCCTTTATAAAGGATGCTAGGCATATCTGGGGTCACGCATTATACAGTATACATCAACCATTGGTCTGAAGGGCTTACACAATTTACATGCATCACATCACAGTTTGAGCTCTACCAGAGCAAAGGTCCCATGGCACACCAAGATCTGGGTCTTGGAGGGTCAGTTGTCATAATTTTGACCAAATCTTTGCCACCTGGACCAACTTATAGACTGTACTTTGATAATGTTTTCACATTGCCACGACTCTTGGATTACCTCACTGGCTCACTCTCAGGAATATTGGAGCAACTGTTACTCTGTGTGTCAACTGAACGGACAGATGCCCTTTTATATCACCATCTGACATGAAGAAGAAAGAAAGAGGACATTTTGACTACAGATATGATGCAAGCGGAAGATTCATCATCAACCAATGGCACGACAACAGCCCTGTGACCATGGCTTCCAACTTGCATGACATTCATCCAGTTGAGAAAGTGAAAAGATGGTCAACAGCCCAGAAGAAGGTGATAGAAGTTATCCAGCAGCAACCATCAATTACTACAATCTGCACATGGGAGGCACAGATTGCATGGACCAGAATGTGGGTTGCTACAGAATTTCCGTCAGGTCCAAGAAGTGTGATGGCCACTATTTATCCAGATGGTCGATGTTGCTACTCAGAATGCTTAGTACATATACAAACTATCACCTGCAGATACTTCTTGTTGCCTCAATTATCTGTCCTTCAGATGAGATATTGTTAGTCTATACTCTATAGCAAGTGTTATGCTTAGAGACTCCAACTTAGAGGACCGATTGGGCAGCTAATGGTTCTAGACAGAAGGGTTCAGTCGAGTGTCCATTATGATGGCAAAGACCATCTGGTTTCATACACTGAAAAGCAGAAAGTAAGTCAGCTTTACAAGAAGAAGGCCCATTTTGTTTGCCTTGAAGTGCAATGTTGGCTTACATCCTAAAGACTGCTTCATTGACTTTCATCGAGAGTGATGCTAACCGCTTATTGCTAATTCCTGGTGCTAATTAATGGCTGACACATGACATTTGGAAGATTCAGTTGATGCATTTGTTTGTTTATAACAAATTTCCATGAAGTTCTTAAGAAAAATCAAACAATTTGCAAATATACAATGCTTGCACACACTGCTTCGTGGAAGTATTAGTTTGACATTTATGCACCCATAAGTGCCTAGCATCCTTTATAAAGGATCGACATTTGGGTGGCCATAGTTTCGAGATTCGTCAAAATTTTCCAGAAAATAGGTTAGTTCCAGGCTATTAGGCGCAGATTTGACTAAATATTTCAATATAGGGAGGAAATAAAAAGTTAGGCATATATGGGTTAATAGATTTTCTTAGTCACTTACAGTATTATGCTATTCGAATGAGCTAATTTCATAATCTGTTTATTTAGACTGCCTAAGCATGATTTCATTTGAACAGTCAATTGAATCGGTCGTGTGGCTGTCACAGCAACGAAGCTGCATTCTTATTAGGGCCTAACCAGTTGCTAGGCAAATATTAGCTGTCTCTGTTCGCTTATGTTATCGTCAGTCTGGCTGTGTGCTTGTCATCTAGGTGTAAATAACAGCGTAAATAAGGGATTTTGCTGTGCTGGGAAACTGTACTTACCTCGGAAACATTATCCCCTTTCAAAAGAATGCAAACAATGATTTGGCCCATCATAGGGCCTACCATGCATAGCATTAGGTTACGGTAACTTACGCCCTGTGAAAGTTTGAAATCTCAAAATGTATGACTATTGCGGGAATAATGGATTTTGAGGATATTCTTCGTTAATTCCAACATTCTAATTTCAGAATATTTCACATTTCCGTAACTTAAAATAGGCCTACCAGTTTTGAATAGGGACCCACAATTCTCTGTTCTATCGGCAGCCAGTGTAACTTTTGGTGAACAGGTTTAATATGATCATGCTTACGAGTTTTTGAAATGGCCCAGATAATAGAATTCTGAATCCCTTAAAGAGTTTACATATCAGATTTGGCCATACCATTATAGGCCTAAAGGGAATTAAAATAATCAAGCCTCGTACTGCTGAAGAGGGCATTGGCAAGAGGAATCAGAGCAGGTTTGGGCACAAGAAGATCACGAATTCGTCGAATATCTTTGATTTGGAAATGAGCAGATATGCTGACCTTATTTGAATAGACACGAATGCACACACACACACACACACACACACACACAGACTTCGCAGTTTCACGAAGTCTTGTTTACCAGGTAGTCCAGAGTAAGAGAGGGCGAGACAGAGAGAGCGCGTCATGTCATTCGACTGAAACTATACCATTCACTGCAGTCGAAATTTTGTCGAAGTACACAGCAAAACGCTGGTTCAGGTGAGCGAATTCTGGAAAGAAAAGGCATTGTCCTAACATATGAACGCGTTCTGATTCTACTGTTTTATCTTATTATTACTCCATTATAGCTGACTACTGGAAGCGATTCGGATTGCCACGGAACTTACAGTATAATCAAGTTGTTTAAGATCAATGCGGATCTCATATTTTGTAACGTCTCGATCGTTCGACGATATAAATTGGCTGTGGAAATCTTGATATACTCTGCCCTGTAACTGCAGCTCAATTAAGTAGACCCAACAACGAGTTTTAATTACATCTATAAATGCGCAAACGATTTTTGAATGGCAAGATTGTGGTTCAGTTTCACTGTTTCACTAGAAATAAAATTAAAGAACATATAAATCGATAGGCATATATTCTCTTAGCCGTTGTTATTAGCCTGCAGTTGAATTCAGTCGTTTTAAAAACCACGCGTTAATTAATAGTCTGCAACTGCATATTTATCAACTAACTACTTACCCATTCGTCGTTAGCCAAAAATATAATCGACTTCTTAACTTTCTCTGATGCTTGCAGGCGGAAAATGGAAAATTTACCCCCACCTTAACTGCAGTTGGAATTAAGAACAAATCTGCCTCCATACTGTAGTTAATATTAGGCCTATCCCATTAATGGCAATGGAGGTCACTTTACTTAGAGCACAACATTCGTCACCTCGACAACTCTCGATTAAAGGCTGCTAAGCCTAATGTTTTAGTGGTGCCAGAAAACCGGAGACCATATCCTCATTCTGTTGACAAACTAATCTATAAAGCGATAGCCTATGTAGGGCCTAAGTTGGATGATAAGCCTGTCGACATGCTACTTAAAATTGCAATCTGTTACTCTAACGACTCTAGCGAATATAAACCGTCATCTAAATCTTTAAAGGGATTTTAAAAATAGAAAGCTCGCCATCTTTCTAAGAGAACATAAAGAAAAAGAGATATGCCTAGCTGAACTTTTTTCTAACATTACCCCAACATTTTTATATCTTAGCGCAGTTCTAACAGCCACTAGACCTTTTAAACCATCGGATCCTTTGGTGTCTCATACTAGGCCTATGTCATTTAGTAAATTGCGACAACGATGCAAAAATATTAGGCCTACAGAAGTAATTAGTAGAATAGTTAGGCTTTAAGAAAATATACTAACGAAAGCTGCTTAAGACCAATAACTAGCAGTGTTTATTCTAGGCCTTCTCTGGGGGCAATCCCCAAGTTTTAAAATTCCCCAAAAATTATATGTTGGCTGGGGGTTGGAAATTTCCCCTCCAAAAGTGTGGAGACTCAGACCTTGTCCCCCAAACATTTAAAAATCCCATGTCAAGGTGGCTAGAATAAACACTTAATAACTAGGTCTACTTGTTTTTGCGTGGTCTTCATAAAAAGCCTCTTCTGCTAGATTCGTGAACGTCACCATCGCCGACAGACTGTTTTGCAGATATCGACTTAACCTACTGTCAAACGTAGAAGAGAAGGATTGATGCAGCCTCAGCAGCAGATGTCATACCCCGGGATGGGTCCAGGTGGGCCTCCGGGTGTCATCTATGTTCCGGTTCCTGTTCACTCGAAGACCTACGACAGCTACGCAGGTAGACAGTCCATCGGCCTGGGCATAACGCAGGTGGTCATCGGCGCGCTGTGTGCCGTCTGCAACGTCGTCATTCTGGCGACCAGCGATGCTGACAAGGGACTAGGGGTGGTGGGCCATGGATTCTGGTGCGGAGCTCTGGTAAGTCGAAAACGAACTTTCAGCTTACCCACTTAACAATAATAATTATATTCAGGTAGGTCTAAGCCTCAGGCAGTGGCTCTTAATCTTTCTGTTATTACGTACCCTGAAACAAGCAGGCCTATTAGATAGCGAAGTACCCCCGACCAGCCTACAGCACCGTATATGAGGACAAAAGTTATGCTCCGTAATTTATTGAAATATTATAAACTGCAACATACTTCTGTCACAGATTGTGCACCGGACAGAAATTTGATTTTTCTTATACAATTTCTAAATCATTGCAAACATTTCTACCGTATCTGTAAGCCTACAGTGTACATTGTAAGTAAGTAAGTAAGTAAGTAAGTAAGTAAGTAAGTAAAATCTCATCCAGCAGCACAACAGTAGCTGCTTATTCTCAGGCATCTCTTAAAATAGCTATAGTGGTCAATATCCGAAGGGCAGTGAGGCTAGGTTGTTACAGCTATGGCGGAAATGATTTCAGAAACAGGAAGGATTTAAGCTTAGACCTGAAGACTTGAGGAGATAGTGCAGGGAATTATAGGAAATGAGAATCAGATTTTATTGTTTTAAAGTGTCCAAGTGTGCGAAGGGAAGCTGGGATCGAGTTCCAGAGTTCAGGTGCAGCATATGAAAAGGCACGGTTGCAAATTTTCAGGGATGACTGATTTGCCAGAGTGAGATGAGATGACGAACGTGTGGGTCGAGGAGGCTGAGGGGTTAATAGTGATCTAAGGTGACAGGTTTTGATGACTGAAGTGAGCTATGTGTAACCATTATCTTATATTGGATACGTTCTGTTATTTTAAGCCAATGTAATGATTTTAGTATGGGTGAAATATGGGAGAATTTAGGTGACTTAGTAACAGCACGAGCAAGTGCATTTTGTATTGATTGCAATTTGTTGATGGAGGCTTTGGGAAGGTTATAGTAGAGGGGAGTTACAGTAATCTAATTTGGAGTGGACTATAGAGGTGGCGATTGTGGACGCAGTCTTAATATCAAGACAAGGACGTAGGCGACGAAGGTCACGAATATGAATAAAGCAGGCTTTTTGAAAGTTGGGAGATTTGTGATTCGAAGTTTAGAAAAGAGTCAAATTTGAATCCGAGATTTCTAGCAGTTGGAACAGGGATTATTGTGGTGTCAGGAGCCAAAACTAGTTTAGGATTGTCAATTTTTTTGAGTTGTTGGGGTAGTCCGATTAAAAGAAACTCTGTCTTAGATGGGTTGAGAGCGAGGAGATTAGATGACATCCATGCAGAGATTGACGAGAATGCAGATTCAAGCTCAATAATAGAAGCATTGAATGAAAGAGGTGAGAAGGAAAGGAATAGCTGAGTGTCATCGGCATAGAGTTGGTGGTTTAATTTGAGGGAATTAATTAGAGATGAAAGTGGTGTGGTGTAAAGGCTGAACAGTACAGGCCCAGAACAGATCCTTGAGGCACTCCACAATCTATAATATGAGAAGGAGAAATTTGGCCAAGACAGGACACTTGAAAAGACCGAGATTTGAGATAAGATGCAAACCAGTTGTGAGCCTTTTCAGATATGCCAAACCAGAGAGAGTCGCTCGAGCAGAATTTTGTGATCTATGGTATCAAATGCTGCAGAGAGATCAAGGAGACAAAGGCCAGTAACTTGGCGAAGACCAATTGCAGTTAAGAGTCTGTCATAAATGTAGGCGAGGACAGTTTCAGTTGAGTGATGTTTAGTGTAGGCAGATTGATGAGCATTATATAGTGAGTTACTTGAAAGGTGTTCATTCAGTCTGGAAAGCACAATTTTTCAGTAAGTTTTGATAGAAGAAAAGATTTGAGATGGGGCGATAGTTATTGAGATCTTCTCTGTCAAGACCAGGCTTTTTAGGAGAGGAGTGACAAAAGAGTTTTTTGAATGCGGATGGGAAAGTGCCTGAGATAAGAGAGAGGTTGATGATTCTAGTTATAATAGGCGTAAGCACGGTGGCACACTGTTTGAGTAAAGAGGTAGGTATGGGATCTAGATCACATTGTTTGTTTAGCAAGGATAGTAGAAGTTTGGATACCTCTTCTTCAGTTGTAGGAGTGAAGCTGGATAAATTGCATGGAGGTTGTGGGGAGGAGGATAATGAGGAGAGGTGGTTTGAGTATAGTGAAAGACTTGAGGACACTGCAGATCTTGGAGATTTTTACAGAAAGAACTTAGCAAAGATTCAGCAAGTTCTGACAGGGAAATGGATTGAGGAGAGGTTTTGAGTCTTTGCGATGGAAAAGATCATTTACAGTTTTCCAGAGCTTACGTGGATTTGAGCTATTTGTTGAAATGATGTTAGATTGTAGTAAAAGTCTTCCAAACATACTGTATTTATGGATCATTCTGCGTACCCCCACAACCAGGGTTTAATCTAGGCCGTTTCCGAAAGGGGAATTGCTCTTCCCCGGAAATTTCAAATCCTCCGGAAATTTTGGCAAACTACATGACTAAACTAACTACATGACTAACAGCAGCCCCCTAGTTTACTTCCCCCGGCCTTGTCAGTTTTTCCCACCCCGGAGTCCAGAAGTCTAGATTATAGACACTGCCCGCAACGTCCCTCAAGTACCCCAAGGGCACAAGCACCCCCGGTTAAGAACTAAGAAGCGCTGGTCTAAGGTAAGGATTCCATACTCGACATCGAGTGTTGGGACTGGCGCCAAATTCTGAGGAAAGCAGCGAAGCGAACGACTTATCCATATAATCCTCACACAGTAGGGTAGGCCATCTATACGCCTAGACCCACGTAAACCTTATCAGCTCAACGCTGTTCCTCATTTATCACTGCCCTCTAACGATTGAAGGCTGAGTCGACCCCGTTCCGTTAGCGTCCTGCTCTGGCGTGTTATCAATCTGCCATCTTCCCGTCCAATATATTTACGTGTTTAGTCAGATATTTATTTTTCTATAGTCTATAATTATAATATTTGTTTGCATGTTGTGATAAGGTAACATAATGTTGTAAGAAACGTTCTACCTCTTTGAAGAAGTAAAGCGTGAAAACGATTTAATAGAAATTCATCTGTGTAAGAAAAGTAGGCCTAGACAACTTTAGTGTATTTTTATCTGATTTTAGTTTATTATTACCGGAAGCTTGGGGATTGCTGCTGGCGCAAATAAACAAAAATGTCAGGTAAATTATGATCCATCTTAATCCTGTATTTTAAGATTGGATAAAAAAGAAAATTGTTGCTTCAGTTGTTTTGCTGATTAGTAGCCTACACAATCTGTAAAAATTTGGAAATTCAAATGCATTTTAAATGGCATTGTTTCAAAAGCTCAAGAGGCCCATGTGACAGCTGAACTCACTCCTCTCCACTGTCTCCAGGTGAGTGAGACAGACAGACAGACAGACAGACAGACACAGGAGAGAGAAATAGAGACAGAGACATGAGACAGTGACAGACAGAGACAAATACAAAGACCGAAACAGAAACAAAGAGAGAGAGAGAGAGACAGAATTTGCAAATAAGAAATGCTGTACATTTAACCTACATCATTGTTGCTGTACCAGTACTAGACGTGGTTCGCTCTTAGATTAATCTGAAATCATTTCTGACAACATACTCTAACCGTGGCATATTGCGCGACAACAGTCTTTTGAATGTATAGTATATATGCAGCAGCCGTTTCCTTAGATGTACAGATCTATATACTTACTGTCGCGCGCTGTAGATCGTCGGATTCATGGCGCTGTGTATAATTTCGACGATTTCTACGATCTCCCTCCTGACCATCGCCTGTATCGGAGCGATGACGACGGCCAGCACGATTGCAAATTCTACGGATACGATTACGGTCAATATTATTTTCTGTCCTACGCTCCGCCCTGTCACAAACTGGTACGGTTTCGTTTCTTTGTAGATTTAATTTTGAGAGGCAGTTACTATTAGGACAAGTTACTAAAGCAGTAAAAAATACGCGGTTTAAAGGTCGATGGATGCATTTACCAGTGGCGGTTCCAGGATTTCTTGGTGGGGATGAAATGAATTATCAAATACTTGGTGGGGGGAGGGAATGAAAATAGAAGGGGAAAAATAAATAAACTTCGCCGAAAAGGCTGACAAAAAGAAATTTTTATCCCTGATTTTACTACACTTTCACCGAAAAATAGGTTGACAAGAAAAAAGGTCATCCGGATTTTCCCCCGTAGGTTTTACTAGACTTTTACCCAAAAATAGGTTTCACAAGAAAAAAATTTTCTAAAGTCCGGTGGGGGATGCATCCCCACTCATCCCCCACGTGGAACTGCCACTGGCATTTACTCTCAAGGTGCCCTAGAAATTTCCAACGCCACTATATGGCCACTCGGCCTATATACGCCCCGCAGCCTCATGGATACACTGACTTTTGCCAGACCGACAATCCACCCTGTCTATGGCTATTTTAAGAAAAATTAGACACATAAGAAAAGGCAGCTACTACTGTACTACTCTCAAAGCGCTATATAAATTGACGAGATTTTACTTACTTATTATCTGTTTTCCAGACGGACTTATATGTATGTCTTTAATACTACGTACTTACTACTTAGCCATTCAATCGCTACGCCCCTGACAGTGAGGACTCGAACCTATAGAGGCCTAATAGAAATTTACGCCTATATGGTCTTGTGCCAATCAAAGTATCGTACCGGTACGCCAGTGGCGATGTCAGTTTTCTTGGCGATTGATTTCGTAGGGAAACTACAACGTTGTTGTGGCGATGGAAGCCCTGATGGCCACTTTGGCGATTATTGAGGCCATCCTGACGATCTGGGGATCGGCGCTCTGCTGCAGGTCTGGGGTATGCTGCTGCTCCAGTCCGGAGACAACAACGGTAAGCGGAATGTCTGTGCACCAACGCCGCGACGAATACGTAGTTTTATCGTAGATGAGAAAGGAGGAGCCAGACACCATCGTCTTTTGACGCACGCGTCTCTGTAAAGTTTAAACAGACGCAGCAAAAGTAGTTTCTTACAGTAGATGCAAACGCTCATCGTCTTTGATACGGACGCGTCTATAAACAAGCATCTATGAATATGTTGATCTTTACAATCAAATGTTAGGAGTACAAATAATATCATAACAAATGTACGAGCACGCATGCAGACGGTGAAATTATGGCATAGCGCTTTGAAAATTATACTCAAATACGAAAGACTTGCACTGCAGATAATAAGATAGCATTGTGGATGTTTTAGAATCATGTGTTAATGTTGCAGGGTTTGATGACGCTCTCCAGTGACCAGGACCGCATAATTTATTAGGCTACTCTAGAATGCCAAGTCTATAGTCTAACTAGCCTACCACAGATATCCAATCCAGTCTACCTACTCTTAAATGTCGTTCGGTTCAGTATTTTAAAAAGTTTCAAAGTGAATCTAATAGTGACTGACTGACTGTTATTGGCGGCTCCACAACGAAGGCCCGTTAAACCCTGTTTGTAAAGTATTTAAATACAATTTAAATACTATTTAAATACTTTGTCCAGTATTTAGAAAGGGCCAAAGTCAAAAATTAAGTATTTAAAAAAAAATACCATAGGAACGAGATGTTAAATACTTTGGTTTAGTCTTTTTCAATTTAACGTTTCTTATAGACTGTTCAAAGTCCATTTTCTAATGATGGTTTTAGACCGCCGAACAGTTAAGCCGGAACATTGAAGACTAATTTTAACTAACAAAAAAATACGGTGGCGGCTCCAAATACATATCAGGCCCGGGTCGCCATTTGCCAATTTAAATACTTACCCTGGGTATTTAAATTTTTAAATACTGGCCCCAAGTAATGAAAGTATTTAAATACTTTCAGTGGCCACTCCCTATGGCCTCCCTTACTACTACATACCTAGCAACAAATAGTTGGTCTTCCATGCTTAGCATTTGCCGCAACCCCTCCCCCCCCCCTACTTGCCAAATTCTGGAGCAGCCACTGTAGAAAAGACGTAGCCTAGTGTCAATCGATTTGACTAATTCTGGTATAGAATGATTTTTATTTTGATGATTATCAAAAAAATTAAGAGTAGGTGATGTGTAATGGGACAATTGTTCAATAAAGTGGGAAATTTTAAAATCCAAATGATGACCATATTTATGATCGCTACATGTTCGCTGGTTGACTGTCGTTGGTTTGCGCTATCATTATACATGTATTCAGGGACGTCATTTGGGGGGCAGGGAGGGGCCGTTGCCCCCCTGATTTTTATGGAAAACATTTTTCCACCAATGTTTGTGTTATTTAGTTTTTGCATGTAAATTGGCTGGCTAAATAGGTAAAAAGACTGAAAAGTTTTAAAAGGTCATGAACCCGTAAAGGGCTTGCTTGATGTCGAATCTGGGATCTGAAGTAGCCTAACTAATCGCACAAAATAGCTGACAAGCAAAAAAAGGTCGCCAACTTTTTCGCAAACTTGACGGGTCAAAAGTGGTCTTTCCCCCCTGAAAAAACAGTGAAATGACGTATCTGCATGTATTTATAAGCGGGTAACTTATATCGAAGGTCTAGGGAACTCTAGCTCTAAATAAAATTAAATAATAGGCCTTTAAATTTAATAAAAGAAGACTAAGTTTAAATGCGATATATTTTTGATTAAATAATAGACATTATAAGTATCGACATAAAATTCAAATATATACAAAATTAAGATTATTCTCAGATCTTTTCTGCAACTTGTGTAGGTGTAGTTTCCAGGAGCTAGCCCACAGACGAAAGGTACCATAACCCAAATAATTGTCCATTTTATAAGAATTTTGCGACTGATCTTAGACTATTGTTTCTCAGGACACAGTGGACTGCCCCTTTTACTCTGGACTTGGTATATTCTCGGACAAAGCAAATGCACTGATCTAATTCCCAATTTTGATAGAGAAGACAATGCCAAGGAGAAAAGTCAATGTCAACGTCATTGTTAAGAATTGGTCACTTTGGCAAGACCCCCACTCATTCTACTAACTAGCCTCCTGTATTCGAAGTTTAAACCATTGTTCTCTCTCCTTCTCATGTAAAGGATGCGTGCAATTCTCTTTACTATGACCAGTGTCGATATAGATTTTGACCCTTGTCTTTCCGATCTCTACCATGGCCGACAACTCAACAGATTTGACCCTTCTTCTGCCCTGTATCTATGTCTGTGATCACGGTCCAAGAATAGTGTTGTTGGAATTTGCGCTCTATAAATGATTAAATAATCATTTATCTAAAATTGTACAGTTTTATGGATAATGTTCAAATCTACTCTGTTATATACTGTATTTATGGTTTTTCCAGGTTGCGATTCCTAATAATTTGCCGTACAATGGTCAGACGATTTACCTTAATCAGTCTCCACCAGGAGATCTGGGAGCGTACGTTCAGCCATATACGAATGCATATCCACTAGGTGAGAGTCTAACATCTCGTCTCTACCGCTTTTCCCAGTAAAATACTAAAGCTCACAGACTCCCTGGAGAAAGAAATTGACAATAGTGCATCGAAACATCGGTTATAGACTATATACAATTATCATCATCATCATCATCATCATCATCATCATCATCATCATCATCATCATCATCATCATCATCATCATCATCATCATCATCATCATCATGTGTCATCTTCATATCTGAAGGTTGATATCATGAGTTGTTTCCAAATCGTTCTGTCTTCAAATCCTTTTTAGTCTTCCGTAGTTCTGTTCCTGTATGTGTTCCTTAACGTCGTCCAGCCAGTCTCTTCTAGGTCTTCCTCTGGCCCTGTTTCCCTCATATCTGCCCTCTATTAGGACTTTTGCTTGTTCTGTGGTTGAACCCTGCATTATGTGTCCAGCAATTATAGACACTATATATAAATTATAGACAAGTAAACTGAACACAGATTTTAAAGACTATTAATGGCGATGCAGCACTTATTTCGATTGGAAAAACTTATGTTAACGATATCTGGTTCATTTTAAATCGTAGCTTTCAAATCGTTGATTTCAAAGTAATGTCCCATGGTGAGAAATTAGAAAAAGCAACATTTCTGGATTAATGGTTTGGGGCATGTGTTCTCTATAGTACCCCGTAGATACGCATACGATTACCAGCTTACTGCACTCTGAAACACTGTAGACTTGTGTTTTCTACCAAGACTACCATCCGCCGTCCATTTGGAAACAGAAGACTCGCAGTGATGGGCTGTTCCCTATTGTTCCCAGCGTGACAATATAGTAGTAAATAGCCACAAAAATTAATAATTAAGTAACAGCGAAATATTTAAATCGAAATTAATCTGATATGATTGACGTTTGATTCTTTATCGATTTTCATTTGTTGATTTTGTTTAAGGAATTGTTGAGCCTCCGACCTATTTCCATAACTACGTCCAGCCTAGTTGGACAGCCCCCATTCACCTGTCTCCTAGTCTACAACCTCCGGTCTTTGCCAACGGTACCTTGAATCAAGGAATTCCAGCATATTCGTCATTCGGCGAAGCACCTCACAGCGCACACGAGCCGATGAAGTTCTAAAGATAAACTAGATATCGATATCCATCTGTTCTGCGCCTTTCATTTTCTCTATTGGACGTTGATTTTTAAAGTGACCTTGATTATCAAAAGTCTGTCGTAGATAGGCTATAGGCCTACCTACTGTAGGTTACTGTACGTAGTTTTCGACCGATTCTTGCACACTTTGGATTACAGGGTTCCGGAACAGGGGGCACATCGAAATTTTCGGGTAACAAAGTCTCCTACGAGCAATCACGAATTAGTATTCTATTCTATCATCCGCGCAAATTTCTCAACGGTTTTGCGCAAAGCCCACGGTCGGTCCCGAGCCAGAATAGGGGATCGGTCCCCGCGTCCCCCCCGTGTCTACGCCAATGGTTGAATCAAATTGCAATATGCCTAAATCTGACACCTGAAATTTAAAACTGTAGTCGTAATTTCTAAAAGTATGGTTAAATGAATACTGGCGTCTGCTGATGAACTAAATTGACCCGGGCACGAGCAGAGGTCCCACATATTTAGATGTTACAGTAGCTGTAGCCTGTAGAACAGTAGAAGATCTGCGATAGGATTGTTTTGACAGAGGAATTGCTCAAATATAGGCCTACTTACTTTTCGGGTAAATGAATTCGTTTCGTATTTTTTGCAAATTCATAAAAGTACAACCACTGAAAAACTTTGTGTAGTTTTTCTAGCGCCTGCTATATATTGAATATGTCTCAGGGTTATTTCTAGGATTATCAATTTAAGGGTGTGTGTCGGTAAATTCTGGGGGTCTCCTGCCAAACAAGAAGTCTGACAAGAAAAAGGTCATCCCATAGCTAAGATGGGGGTGTTATTGGAGGGTGTCGGTCTCAAATTGAGGGTGTTGGGGGTGTTGGGGTGTAAAAATATCCCTGGTATGTCTGTTATCTTTGGAAGTTTGGATTCTGCAAGAAGCAAGCGCAATCTGCAGTGCTTTGTTCACGCATCATCATCATCATCAACTGCGAATCAATACACGAAGCTCCGCCCTTCGCATAAAGAGCAGCTCGAAGAGGAGACAGACATCGGTAGAGAGAGAGAGAGAGAGAGAGAGAGAGAGAGAGAGAGAGAGAGAGAGACAGAGAGAGACAGAGAGAGACAGAGAGACAGCCGAAGGTGCCCTGACAGGCACGGCAGGACAAAGCAGTTGTGTACTCATCCATTCAGTCCACCTGATATAATTCCCGCTGACTTATTCATACCTGAATTTTATCGCTGCTCTAGCAGCAATAATGCAGGCGTTACAACTGCTAATGTCATCATCATGCGAACCAAAATGGGTCACCAGCGTTCGTCAGCGTAGGCTGAAGACGGTAAAAGACCGCTGCCTGAATAGGAACAAAGGCCTACACCGCTGCTTTGTAAATACCCGTAAATACCCGGGGTCCACCATCAACTGCCGATCGACCGAGCCGCTGTAGGCCTGCTATACTGTAGACGAGTGCTCTGCTTTAGCACCAGCAGTTAGAATCACGAACAGACGATATTGCTGTGGAAACTGTTTATGAAATCCAGCGATTTCGCCGATTTGAGACTTTAGCAGACGACAAGCGAATTATTCCCAAGGTAGGTTTCACTCAGACGAACTCTTAGTCGGGCTTTCTCTTTCGACCTCGTTCACTTCAAAGGTTCTGTGGTTCTTGTAACAGTTTCTGTTTTTGCTTCTGTATTTTTTCACTGGTGTCGTTGTAAGCAAACGTATGATTGTGTCTTTCTGACGAGATAGGATCACGGAATGAAACCATCGTACTTACTGTAGATTGGCTCAATGCATCTTAATAGTAGGCAGCAGTGGCGGTTCCAGGATTTCTTGGTGGAGGGATGAAATGAATTCATAGAAAGTTGGTGGGGATGAAAATAGATGAAAAGCTCAATAAACTTTGCCGAAAAAGGGCGAAAGGGGAATTTTTTTACTAATTTAGTAATTTGACTATACTTTTACCGAAAAATAGGTTGTCAAGCAAAAAAGGTCATTCGCAGATATATTGTTTTACTAAACTTTTACCCAAAAATAGGTTTCACAAGCAAAAAAGTGAGTCCGGAAGTCCGGTGGAGGATGCATTCCCACTCATCCCCCACGTGGAACCGCCACTGGCCTAGACAGGCTTCCGGAATGGGATGTAGGCTAAACCAATATTTTAAGGTTTCACGTGAAGAAAGCGTTGTCGTATCACCTAGTTTGCTATATTATGATTTCTATTTCGCGGTGAAACCAACAATTTGTTATGATTTTGATCGATGTTGTATCCTTTAAGTAATCAGGGATGGATCGCATCCAAATGAAGCGCTCTACAATTTATCGTCATATTAAATCGATTGACGGCTGGCACTGCCGGTAGGGGCTGCACAAGTATATAGCTGTAGACCCCTATACGTGAGATATGAAGCAAGTGGTCATCAGGCGCCATGCGCAAACAGCAGCGGCTGCAGCAGTAGCATAGTGTGTCAGTCAGTACATGGACTGCTAGATTTCTAGTAGTCCATGGTCAGTGCAATGAGTGGAAAATTACATTGCAGCTTGTGAGTAGATTTGCAGCAGACACGCAACTGAACATGAACTGTCCGCAGACATTTTTCCAGCTGGTGCAAAACAGGGTCTTGTGATGAAAGAAAGAAAATAATTTCCAGGGGGTGCAAAACAAGGTTTTGTGACGAAAGAAACAAGTAATTTTACTTTTTTCATAACTCCACAATTTTCCAGGGGATGCTATTGCACCCCGTCCGGACGCCTATGATACTGAATTTGTCGTACGATCGCATTTCAAGGTAGGCCTACAGTAGACGCCATTGTACCCAGGGCCTAGAGCCTACACGCCCTGCAGGGTCTCTGTATTCTTAGAAACTCTCATATTGCGCATTAGCCGAAGCAGTGCGCATGCGTGGAAAATGGGGGTGGGTTGGGTTGGGTGTTGGGCGTTATGCAGCGCTAGATGGTGGACAGTAATGGCGCGCAGAAAGCAGTCGAGCGCAGCTAACGTCTAGAATACAGCTGCGCTGCAGTCGGCAGTCAACATTCATGTCATTTATGTCAACATGTTATGTTTAAGATTTGCAGCGTTTGACTATGGCATGCCTAGCTCATGCAAAAATGGAAATATTTCCAAATTAATTTTTTCCTCGAACAGCACTTGTTGTTTACATAATATTGATTCGTAAGTAAGACGACATCCGTGGTTCAGGTTACAGTGAACTTAGTGAAGCCGGCTGCAAATGTCTGGAGAGGGAGAGAAAGAGAGAGAGAGAGAGAGAGAGAGAGAGAGAGAGACAGACAGACAGACAGAGACAGACACAGAGACAGATAAGGAAAGAGACAGACATACAGAGACAGATAGACAGAGACAGATAGGACAGAGACAGAGACAGATAGAGACAGACAGAGATAATGCCACAGATTGTGCTTTGATATAGGCTGAGACCGTGACTACTCACATTCATGCGAATTCGCAATGATGAATTTGGGAAGGATTTCACAATTGAGTGATGAACGGCTTTCCCGAGCAAAACGGACAAAGAATTCGCATTAATCATCTTAATACGCATTATCTTAGATCAGTACATTACATTACATTACATTAAATTACAACATCATTACGTTACATTACATTACCGCCATTACATTACAGAGATAGACCGCAAGAAGGAGCCTTTTGGCTGGCGATGAATTCTCAAAGCAGGGCAAAGCATAGAGAAACTAATAAATAAAATTAAAATAATTAGTCGGAAATTTCTACGCATTTTATTACTTTATTAACTCTATTTCATTGGCGTAGCCACGGGGTGGAACGGGTCTCTATCCTTGGATGATTCGTAAGATTTGCGCAAAACCGCTGAGAACTTTTTGGAGGGGTATGGCATATGTGAACGTGTCATTAATTCCTTGACGACCTTTTCGGCTCGTTGGCTTTAATTTAATTTCTTTCGAAAATGTCAATGTACCCCGCCCTATTTCGGAACCCTAGCTACGGCGCTGCCTCACTTAGGCTAACAGGTGGGCCGCAAAATTGTTGGATTTTAAACGTGGGCCGCGTTTTACGACTTTTGTGCGCGCGCACACACAGCTTCCAGGGAACACTGAACTGTGTTACTGTGGTGGTGTAATTTACAGCAGAAAGTCAATTGTAGTCTCGCAAACGGTAACATATTAGGAAGTCGAACTACATGTAGCCTAACTTACACTAAGTTTTCAATTTTATTTGCACTTTAAGGCATGCTCATTTCGTTTTGGTACTAAGAAAACGGAGTTGAAAGAATTCTGTGTGGGAGTTTCCTTACAAAAACAGGGCTCTCTTGGTCTAGGCTCTCGTGATTTTGTCAATAAGTCCTGCTTTTTTCCCGAATGTCCACCAGAGACGTCATTTGGGAGGAGCGTTACCCCCTGATTTTTAGGAGGACATTTTTCGCGACTTTTTGCGTTTTTAAAGTTTTTTTAATGGAAATCGACTACTTTGTCCTGTGCTACGTACCCTAAAGTGACAAGCAGGGCTTAATCTAGGCCGTTTCCGGAGGAAATTGCCCCTTTCCCCTGGAAATTTCAAATTCTTCCACTCGGAAATTTTGGCATAGTACATAAACTAAAAGCAGCCCCTTAGCTGACTTTCCCCGGCTTTGTCAGTCCCCCCTGGAGTCCAGAGTCTAGATTAAACACTGCCCGCCCGGGCAGCCTACAGATCGCCGGGCCCTGGGTATCCACTCCCATGCCCCTCTCGACGGGCCTGTAGAATCGCCGTCAAGTCTTGCTACAACATTCGACACCACACATCGCGTTCAAAACAAGAATCTGAATTGTTGTGCAGTCAGCCTTCTAAGAATCTAGACATTCTGGCTTTCGTTTTGTAATAACAGAGACCGGAAATGTCTGCTGCTCAGAGCGTCGTCATGGGCAACGGTCAAACGGTGACGATGAGTCAGACCTCGTCTGGAACGATCATCTTCATGCCCATGGTCCATGTCCCCCCGGCCGCCCACATCGAAAAGTACCGATATAGGCAGTCGATCGGAACAGGATTGTGTCAAGTGTTGGTGGGGATCCTGTGCATAATCTTCAACGCAGTTGGACTCGGCTTCTCCTATCCGTACTCGAGAGGAAGTCTTTACGTTGGCCACGGATTCTGGATCGGAATTCTGGTTGGTTAAGTCGGTTGGTTAAGTTGGTTACAGTCAGTGGCGTATTTAGGATTTTGGTAAGGGGGGCCAGACACTTTCGGCCTGACAAGTTACAACTTTGGAAAAAAGTTGACGACCTTTTTTTGCTTGACATCAAGACCAAAGGGGGGCCATGGCCCAAATGGCCCAATGGTAAATACGCCACTGGTTACAGTAGGTTCCGGTTGGTTGAGTTCGTTAAGTCGACTTGCAGAACGGTAGGCTATTTTCGTTTTGTTATTTCGGCACAAGCTCTCCTGCGTCGTCTTATCTTCTACGGCGTGTTATCCTGATGGCCTATACTAGTCTGACACTTAGCCTGACATTTAGGCCTATTTACTGGTCACGACTGCGCCAACCTGTATGATACTAATTCTGGTGAAACATCGAAAGGCATTCGTTTCAAAGGTGGTCGACTGTATTCGTGAAAACATCAGTGGGTATATTATACTCGTATATCACAATATTCCTCAAAACGACTTTCGATTGATCAACTTTTAATGTTAGAAGATAAGCGATTGAAGTTTGTTTTGTAGTTCATCATCGCAGGCGCGTTAGGTGTTTCGGCTGGACAAACGAAATTAAGATGCAAGGTATGACTAAAAACCTGTATGCATTTGCCGCCTGATTAAACAGAAATGCCTGTTTCTAAATTGCGAAGTACGATTTTAACGCAACGCTGCATGATCTAAAGAGTTTCAGCGTTTGCAGATGACGAGTTAGTTGTCAGACAAGCAGTGATGGGCAACTAACTAAAAACATTAATTTAACAGCAACTAAATTTAAACTAGAAGTAAGTAGTTAAACTTGTGTTTATTTAATACATTATGCATTATTTCTTAATTTCCTTGGGGGCACGGCCCTCTGCCCAATGACGCCCCTGAATCAGAACTAGGTCTGAAGTCATAATATATAGAGGCGTACAGTTGACCTTTGCATCATCGATTGAATAGTTAATCGACAAAGAGTCATCAATCGATGTGCTTCGTTGTTTAGATAATAGCCTATACGACGATTTCCATTCTGTCGGCGTGTGGTGCTGGGATCATGTTCGCCATTGCTGTTCCTGGAGCGGTCACACTTGTGCCGGGCGTTTACGACTGCCGGCAGTACTCTATGTACCCCTATAACTACTACGGTTCTTCGTGCGTTGACACGGTAAGCCATTCGCTTTAACAGTGACGGTTTCAGGAGGATGCATCCCCAGTCGTCAACGTGGTGGAACCGTCAATCCTCCACCGGAGTTTTTTTGCGTGTCAACATATTTTTCATATTTCTCGCAAGCTTTTGAAATTTTACATTCGGTGAACTTACTTAGGGGCAGTGGCGGCTCCAGGAATTGGCAAGTGGGGGCGGGGCGTTGGGGTGGCAACTTCTAATCATGGGGCCAATCATTTGTTGTTTAATGTATTTAGCATTAAGTATAGGTCCCAACAGGGGGCCACTAGGGGGCAGGCACTTAATAGGGGGCACGGGCTCCCTGCCCCTGATGGAGCCGCCACTGCTTAGGGGCCTAATAGCGTGGATGCGGATAGCCTTTTGTTTGCCTGTCAACCTATTTTTCCGGTAAGTCGATAAAAAGAATCTACTGGAAGATACTGCGAATGACGTTTTTTGCTTGTCAGCCTTTTCCGGCGAGGTTTGTTAACATCTAGTGGGCAAAAATACTAAGAATTATCGTTTTCTCTCATTTCTTTTTTCTTAACTTTGCATCCCCCACCAACTTCCTATAAATTTTGTTCACCCCCCCACCAAGAATTCCTGGAACCGCCACTGCGCTTTTGGCCCATCGCAATTTCGTTTCATCGTCATCCTTCGACGACTGTTCAAACTAAAAATTCATTTCTAGGCTTGAAGACGATGCTGGAAAGCATGGCATTTATAGGATCGAATGTGTGCTCATGGGCGTCCGGAGGGAGGTGCAAGGGGTGCAATTGCACCCCCTGGAAAAATTGTGAAGTCAAAATTGTGGAGTCATGAAAAAAGTAAAATTTCTTGTTTCTTTCATCACAAAACCTTGTTTTGCAGCTCCTGGAATTTTTTCATTTATTTCGCCACAAGACCTTGTTTTGCACCCCCCTGGAAAAATTTCTGCGGACGCCCACGTGTGTGCTTTTATGAAAATCTGTCATGCAGCACACCAGTTGTCACACACACACACAATACTTTTTTAATTTAAGATTAAACGTATGTGGTTCAGTGATTGTATTATTTTCTAAAATCAGCCTGATAAAGTTTACATGTCGCTGCCGTGTCTTGTCTCTTATCTATAGAACAGTTACCGAGTTGCTTTGGCGATGCATGTATTGATTGCAATTCTGGCCGTCACCGAAGCAGTCTTGGCCATCTGGGGATCCGCCATTGGCTGCCGTGTTGTCTGTTATTGTGGTCCTGCTGCAACACAGGGCGTGAGCAACTACAGTAGTATTTATAGTGTATTACGCTGTACTATGTAAAAGTAGCCTACGCTTCGGTCAGTCAGTCCGCGCTAAGCTTTATTCACGATATCAAGTCGATGGCCGCCGCAGAGTTGCGTAAGGGGAAAATTTGGCACTCGCAACAGTGTCACTATAGGCCTATATTTCTATTAAAAATTTAAAATCGAGGAAGTTTGGGGTGACGGACAGAAAGATCGTCAGATGCGGATCTCAGAGCACTAGTGTGCACCTTACCTCCAGGTAGAAATACCTGGACAGCGACCATTTTGCAAGTCAGTGGCGTAACCAAGAGGGGGCTGGGGGGGAGGTTAAAATCCCCCTTGCCTGCCGACGGGACAAATTTTTACATGTTTTTCTATGCATTTTCATTTTTGGACGCGAGTTTAGTGGTCAAAACGCCTTGGCTGGCTGCGATCGAAGAAATGTCTAAGTGCTATAGAAAATAGAATAAACTAGAAAGAATACAAAGGTGACGACCTTTTTGCTTGTCAGCTCCTAAAAAAGAAAAACAAAAAAATTTGCAAAGTTTGGTCACGATCGAAACCAAGCTCCCCCTTCCGGAAATCCTGGCTACGCCACTGTTGCAAGTTACCTACTTGTCGATAGCTGAGCAGTCTTCTACGAATACTGAGAATATTTCATAGCTAATAGCTATTACTGTGCTCCAGACAGTCGGCGCAATCACTGTGTATAGGCTACCCTATCGGACCATTGCATCAGAGAGATGTTTCATAAATGCGCGGCGTATGGCACTGCACGGCACATTTGCATAAGGCCTACTGCGCTTCTGCTGACGCACTGTACGTTGCTACGTTGCACGCCCGTCGATTTGAATTGTTTTAAAAGTTGTCATTGATAAAACAATTAACAACGTTAGGCAATTAGACAATTATTGACACTTGACCGTTTGCGATTTCGTTCATGCATGATGGATTGAATCTTTAGCAACAAGTCTTAATAGGCCTACATGTCTAGTTATGCCACCGTGGGAATTTTGAAAATAATAAATGTCAAACTGCATGGCATATAGGCCTAAGTCTGCAATAGTAAGGACATGTAGGCCTACTTCTGTCGTACCCAGAGTTATATTTTTACACACCCTAATACCCCCGCCCCAACACCACCCAATCTGAGAGCAACACCACCATAATTACGATGCAGCTAGAGTGCTATCGCTCGCCATAAAGGAAGGGATGGGACTGCCAGAATATATCAACACCCCTAAATTGATAATATGGAAATAAACCTGGTCGTATCCTCCCCCTATCACTTCTTTGCGCGTGACTTTCGGATTCGGAATGTTGGTAATGTAATAGTTGGTAATGTAAATCCCATGTGTATGCGTACTGTCTCCTCAAAAGTTGTTTTGAACGCTTTTTCATTCCTAAATATACGGCTTGTACCACCATTCGTTATGGTAAAGAAATTATCTCGCATTTTAAAAGGCGAATAATAAAACTAGCCATAGTAAACGGTCAAGATTGATTTTTAAAGTGGAAATTGATTTACATCAGTTTCGGTTCTAAAATAGTTGATTGTGATGCGAATTCTATCGTTGACAGAGCGTGTCTTCCATTCTTGGAATATTTTCAGGTAGCTGTAAGCCTACCTGCCAGCTATCTCCCTGGCAATGGCCAGGTGATGTACATCAGCCAGGTGCATGGAACGCCGTATGTTTATAATCCTTCGCTTCCATATCCAAGTGGACAAGGTACGGAAACCTTATTTCAGTAAATTAAAGTGAAGTTTCCAATGCCCAAACTTTGAATGTCGGAGCGACTTTGAACTCTGAACTCCGGCAGGGGCGTAGCCAGGAATTTGATTTGGAAGGGCATAAATATTTTGGGTGGGTATAAATCTTAACTATAAACCACATAAACCACATATAACCACATGTAAATCCCATAAAAACTCTAAGGTAGACTGATTGGGGGGTATATATACCGATATACCCCCACCGTCGCTACGCCCCTGAACTCCGGTATCTGAGGCATACAGCGACGCAGGTAATATACGTCACTAACCTAGCGTAGGCTGCCAGCCAAACGTCCAGGCCCGCGCTTTACTTCGCAACTGATCGCTGCTTTTCATTTTATGTTACAACTGCCCTCTAGTGAGTAAGGCTGATTCGACTTTAGGGGCTCCTAAAGGGCTTGAACCTGTTCCCGTTCCATCAGCGTCCTTGCCCAGCATGTAACCACTTCTGCCATCTTCCCGCCCCACGCAGATACATATATTTATGCACCTGTTAACAATGTGAATTCATGTAACTGTGTATACGATCTGTACAGTGTATATAACATGCATACAGATCCGTGAATCCAATAATATTATATGTAGGCCTAATTATGATGCGATTAATAAAATCGTCTTTCTGCACGCTCGGTGTCGGTGAATTTAAACGGCCAATCAGTAGCCTAATTATTATAAACTAATTATATTGTTCTAGGAACTGTTTCAAGTTGTCAACTGTTTTTTAAGGTCCAGCTGTTGAGGCGGTGGGCCCTCCGCCATATCAGGCGAGTTTCACGCAGGCGGCGTGGACACAGCCACCGCCGTCTCTTTCGCCTCCTCTCTACTATCCGCCTACTTCGAATTACGGAGGATCTGAGCATCATTCGCGTCCAGCGAATCCTCACTCCGCCGAAGAATCACAGAAATGATGAACGCAGATCGTCGGAATTCATCATTCTATGTTTTCAGAAGCCTAATAAACAACTTGGTTTTGTGAAAATCATTTGGCATTTCTTGTGAATTTGAGCCAACGCGTTCCTAACTCTAGAGACACGACCGATATAGTGTAATCTTTCGAACCACCCCGTGTAGTCCGCTCTGAGACACGCAAGGAGTGTGTAGATGTCTTAATTCTGTTAATCTGATTATTGTTAAGTGTAAGAGAAAATCGTGCAAATCCACAGAGAAGTTTTGATTGGGGGTGGGGGCGAGGGGTAGTCTGAGCCGGGTCCTAGTTGTGTAGATTGCATTAGACCCACCCAGCCAACAAAACCCAGCGCCGCCTCTGTCTTCACGCGGATATTATATTCCACCCAAGAGCTCGCCTGCCTTCGAGACATCCAATCTGGCTGGACCCTCCGCCCTTAGCATGATTTAAAGTGGCTTAGAAGGCATTACTGCCTGTGTGAAAGCCACTAGGCCTATAGGGTCACTGACGGGGCTTGAACCCGCTCCGTCAGCCTGACGCTCCAGCATGCAACCCACTCTGCCATCCTAGCTAATGGAGGATATGTCTGATGCGATAGATGTCCCGAATGCGATAGATGTCCCGGATATAATAATGAAAAATTTTGCAGACTGAATATGTGTGACTAATGAAAGAGAGGGAGGAGTTAAATATCGCGCCAAGGTTGCGAGCAGAAGAAGTAGCCTAGGCCTACTTCTAGAGACAACAGTGGAATCTCCTAGTAGGCCCCCCACTACAGATTTCAGAGATTCAAATTTGGTCAATTGAGCTGGAGTACCGAATAGCAAAAACTCAGTTTTTGATGAATCCGAAATTGGTTGGCCGAAGATTGTAGCAGGTAGGTCTCTGCATGGCGTGGTCCTCGTCTGGTTTGGACCTTGTAACATGTCCAAACAGGCGCAGATTTGCTGCTGCAACGAATTTTAACTGAGATTGGGCCTCACACGTGCGCAGGAAGACTTCTGCTCTGGTCATGTGCAAGGTGTAATGTGAATAAAACAGTCGTTGGAAAGTGGAAACACCTTTGGTGCTGTCCATTAATTATCTCAACAATTTTTGGCCAATTTTTGACCCCCTCCTTTTGTCAACAACTGTCAACTTTCAGTTACCCCCCATAATTACGTCAAAAACTTTTGACCACCCCCAAGATCAATGGCAAGTCCCAATAACAAGCTAGGTTATTATTTTTTGCGGTGATGACAATTTTTTCCCTGTTTTGCTCATCGAGTGTCAAAATGTGGTGGCGATGACCTTTTTCCATGCTTTTTTCCATTGTAATAATCAGTGGCGGCTCCACCGGGGGGGCCCAGGGGGGGCCCGTGCCCCCCTATTGACTGCCTGGCCCCCAGTTGGGACCCTATACTTAATGCTACATACATTAAACAACACATGGTTGGCCCCCCATGATTAGAAGTGGCCCCCCCAACGGCCCCCACTTGCCAAATCCTAGAGCCGCCACTGGTAATAATTAGTATTCCATGAAATTTCCTATTTTTGATTATTTGTAAAAAATGAAATTGTTGACATCAACTTCTCTTGACCCCCTCCCCTGTCAACAACTGTCAAACTTTTTCAAACTCCCTCCCCTCTTAAATTGTTGACGTAATTAATGGACAGCCCCTTTGGTGGAAAGCATCGAGCCTCTGATTTAACGAAGATGTCAGAAAGTATATTACAAAGCTGCTCTATCGACAATTAAAATTACAAATAATTTATCAAGATTGAAATGCAAAGCAGATGGGCATTTTGTAGTGGTCTACACACTCTCTACAGTCTGCACATGCAAATAAAAACCGCTGTAATAAAAATAAAAAATAAATAATTGCGCTAGAATAAATAACGTTCGCACGATTGTCATTCTGGTTTGCATGACAACCGTTCGCAGAACGAATTTCAAAAATTTCGGATTCGAACGAAATTTTCCGTCGAACTTTTATGTCCGAAAATTCTGCGCTCGACTCTCGTCCACGCAATTGGATTGGAGTCGGTGATTAGTCGGGCGATTTCACTCTAATTATTTCCAGTTTAGACGACAGATTTCGTCGTCTAAGAGCGTCTAGCGACGTCTAAGAGCAGAGACCGTCAGCGCCGTTGATCGTCTCATCCTCCTCCTTCTCGGAACATGACTGGATCTGACTGGCCGTCATCGGCCCATCGCGGGGTCCGGAGCGATACTCCGGATACGGACCTGTCGTTTGAAGAGTACGACTGCTGCTTCCCGCTGTCGTGCGTCGGACTCATTATTCTTGGAATCTTGTGCATTGTAGCCAACATCATTGCCATCCTTTTCTATGACCCCTACGGAATCCTGTGTCACGGATTCATCTGCGGATTTGTAGTGAGTTGAAATATTTAATTTGTGTAGGCGACTCCCGCGACAGCAGCTTCTTCTTTCTAGGCCTACGTAGTCTGCCTTAAGTTTAAGAGATCGGATGTTCTCGTAATTTGAGGGACACTATTATTGTCTGTTGGTGCAAGATTAGTAGATTTGAATCTGCGTCATGTTTAGGGCTTCTATAATAGCATTGCCGTACTATTTTTGATAAGGATATAGATAACAATGTAAATCATACATCCATCTGGTACTTTTCCGTTATCCGGACCCCAGTGAAGATATAGGCCTGTTAAGAAAAGCTTAGGGTTATGATGAGCAAGGTCTGATCTGACCCTCACCCTAAGCATTTCTTAATATCTCTTCACTGGGGCCCGGATAACGGGAAAGTACCATCCATTTTATAAGGATCACATAGCTCAGAACCAGGGGCCCGACTCTAAGGGCCTGCTCTGAATCTGTCTCTGTGGAATAGTATGTAAGAAGCAGATATGGCAATGGATCACTCAAAATGACCCATCGAACCCCTCACCCATGACCCTTGGGACAGTGGCAATTAAATATCTATAAGCTGTTTTCAAAGCCGCTAATCTATGTCAAACCTAATGTTGAATATCGATCGAACACATAACTGCCCCTTACTAAAACGTTCCACAGAAAAAGCAATAAAATAATAACAAGCAATCAAGAATAGCGTCATTACCATAGGCTGTATCCAAAGAATGTCAACTTAATTTCATTTACTGTATTGCATAACTGCACCTGGAATATTACAAATGTGATGGCTCACGGGCTGACCCCCTGACCCATCCAGTGTTGGAGTTGTGCAATTTGAGCTGGGGGCAAGGAGTTGAGGACTGAAATTCAATGAATGATAGAAGCTGCATGTACCCGACATGCGATTTTTGGGAGGGTTGCAAAGTTAGCTGGGGTTCAACCCCCCTCCAACAACTCCAACACTGGACCCATCCAGTATTGATGACCCATTGCCATCTCTGATTATAAGGCCCCAAATAACAGTGAAATGTTCACGTGGATTGACTTAAAGACTAGCCTTGATTTTGTGCAATTATAATTCTGTCTACAATCGTCCCATACTGTATTCAGAATTGGCTTTTAAAATTGTCTGTACCAATGGCTCGCTACAATGACTACTCATTTTTGTCAGTTCGTTGTGACCGGAATCGTAGGACTGATCTCTGGAACACGGAAGAGTGCTCGTTGGGTGAGCAATCATTAATCACTCACCTCAAAAAATTAATATCATTTATTACATAATTAGATCATATCTTTTCCTTTTCCTATTGATTAGTGTGGTATTTATAGGGGGCAAGGGGGTTAGAGGACAATTCCTGGTCACTGCTTACTGCCCCCTCCCCCATTGAACCACTCTATACATAACAAGGGGAAGGTTCATGTTGTCATTGACTTATTTAGCAAAATGAAACAATGGAAGATTCCCAGGTTTCTACCCCGGGTACTCCTTCCCCCGCCTGACTCAAATACTACCCCACTAATGATATTATTGATTTGATTGCATTCTTCTGGCATTCCTTTCATCCCTCTCTTAGTTAAAATAAATAGAAGCATTAGTGTAGCCATGGGGAGTGCTGTGAGCTCTCCCCACCCTAGAAAGGTCTGACTCAGAAATTGAGGGCATTGAATTCAAATCATGAGCTTAGACCAATTTTACAGACCACATGGCAATACATCCATCCCAGATCCCGCTGGAAAGCTCATAATGATACACATAAGCCCTCTAGTCAGATCAGACCAAGTTCGCCTGTATACGTGATGATGCCTCCCCATTCTATGTCACTGAAAAGGAGTAACCATGCAGCCATCTCAGGAAAATCGACGATTGCCACATTGGGTAATACATAGGCCTACACTTTAGATGCACAATCATTGACCAAACGTTTATTGGCCAGCTGAAATCAAGATGCTTTAATAAGACACAAGCCCCTCACAATTGGCACAACTGTCAGCAAGAGAATGAGAAAGGTTGCCAGCTAATCAAACTCTTGCTTTTAATGCACTTCATTGTCGAGTCAACGTCGACAAAAGCGCTTTTGTTGTTTGTAGCGGGCATTGCTTGCCGTTCTGTGCATTGTATCAGCAGCGTTCACTATTGCACTCCTTATCATTGGAATTTACGCTACTATTCAACTTGCAAAGTATGCTTCTAAGTGCAAAAGGAGGGATAAAGTGGGAAATAACTGCACTAATCTCACTATTGCCTGGGACATCGTTCCGAAAATCTGCAGAGAAGGTTGCTATTGTTCCAGTCTCATTAACTACACTCCTCCAGAGGAGCCTCTGATCTGCGAACAGGTTTGAATAATAGGCCTACAAAGTCTCTTCATTTTTCCTGTAATAGATACTTGTCTCATGACCCTCATGAGCTAGAGGATATGAAAAATATTCTTAAGAGGTCATATGGGGTGAATTATTCTTCAAACATAGGCGGATCTACGGGGCCACTCTCCCACATACATAGGCTATTCTGGGTAATTTCTCATTATGAAAAGCCATAGTTGTAATAGCACGAATAAATAAGTGAGCGTCATCTTTTTCGTCCCTTTCAATAATTTTAACTACATGCATTAATCCATATGGATGGGACAGGGCAAAGGGAGAATGGGGATGGACACCTCAAACTGAATTCCTGGATTCCCTTCAAAGACACCTCGGGCGTCACCTGGTCTACTCTTTATCTCTGATAGGCATAGACGCAGAGATCTGTGTTTGTTCATTTCGTCCCCTACTTCACTTGACCTTGTAATGAATTAGGTGGAAGAAGCCAGACTTGAAGAGCTCATATGTATTATGGAATCAAAAAATTAATGTTTTGACATGAAAGCTTAAGTAGGACTCACACAGTGTTTTATCCAGTCTCCAGGCCTGTGGGGAAGGGGGGAATTGACTTGGTTGGAGGAGAAAAGACACAGTTCAATGCAAATATTTGTATCAGTGCTGGAATTTGGGGAGATTTTTGTGGTGTGGGGTTCCCCTATCCGGCCTGTATAAAACACTGTATTCACTAGTTATGCAAGCACAGGACCTTCAACACTCAACAGGGCCGTGGAGGATGGACAATTTTCCCGAGCCCCAGGAACGTGATGGGACCCTGCAGCCAAATTCCAGTGAATTGTGCTGTAAAGCATATCTGAAATGTGTTCTTTTATGCTTCATATCGATTTATTGGTGACTCTTACCTCTAACACGAAAAAACAGCACAATGAAAGATCCTCTGATCAGTAGTGTATGGCACAGGTGTAATGAAATTATCTTGAAACTACAGTGTATCTTGCAAAACTGAAGCTGATTACACATCTTTTATGCAATCATTGTCATCAACAATATTTTGCCAATAATTCCTTCAAGAAAATGATTCCTTGAATGGCAACCTTGCACTGTTTTCAGTATGATTCAACGTTCAAAAATAACATAACATTAGGTTACACTGTAATAATTGTCGATTTATTAAATTTGTAGAGTCTAATTGGCTTTTGGTATTTTTAAAATCATATTTGAACTTGTCAATGGTAGAATAGTTACAACTGATAATTCCATTGTGTTTTGTTTTTTAAAGCAACCAATTGTGATGTTAGTCATGGAAATAGTGCTGCTGGTTTTGGGCATTATGGCCTTGCTGTGGGCCATGTGGCGCATTTTTGCTTACTTTGCAACAGAGCGGCATCTACTGATTGTGCAAGCGACTGGTAAGTAGAAACTACAGTCAGTAATATGCCAGTTGATTAAATGACAGAATAACTACAATTCACATAAATTACAACAGTTTTATAGTTTTCAAAATATACATTCATCTGCAAAATGGGCATCTATTTCTTTGTCAAAACTTCAATTAAATCATTTACTTTGCACTCAGGTATTATAAATTTTCAGACTACAGCATGATCAAAATTTGTGGACCAGTGAAAAGATAAAATTTAATCATAGACTGGTTGAGACAGGGGTTCAAGCCACTCTGCCAATTACAGTAAATTCCCATGAGCACAAGCTCTTGTCACAATGACCCACAGTTAACACTAGCCACTTTATCTCAACTGGCCAAGAGTCAACAGTTTTCTTTGGACATGATTTACAAGAACATGTTTTCAGTTCCCCATAATCTGTTAGTGGGCTTACTGTACATCAACTTGGTTTCGAGTCTACATTTTTCACTACACTGAAAGCACTTATTTAGCTGACTGTGGCTTAGTCTACATGAAAAGCTTGCTTTCTAAGTTAGAAATATCTATCAGCATAGATATACATATATGGCAAGTCATACAAGATGGTCTGTTAAGTGTCAAACATATGCAGCATAAGTGTAGTCATGGTATCAGACATTTTTAATGACAAAAGATACATCCGAAGTGCCACTATGGGCACAAGTTCAATGTTTGAATTTCTGGGGCTGGGTTTATAACCATAACCTACAAGAAAGCCCAGTTATGGATCGAGATTTTGGTGGCATAGTTATTCTGTCATTTAACCAGCTGCATTGTTTCAATTAAACACTGCACATATGTCACATGCATTCATTTATAATAAATTAATTATCTGCCATTTGGCCATTTAGAATGATTCTCAGCATCAAGATTTTTTATTTAGGCCTAAATTATTCTTAGCATTAATAACTTGCATTCACTCAATTTTCTCAGGTTACTATATTTGCTTTTGGTCTTCTCATTAATTTATTCCATTTACAGATACTTGGGCAAAACTGGGATACACATGCAAACCACATAATAAGTTTCAATAAACAAGTGCACCATTAACTTTGAATAATCAAACCGCCTCTCCTCATCACCCATCTCCGTCACAACCTCCACGCAATTTCTCCAGCTTCAATCCCGCAACTGAAAAAGTGGTATCCAAACTCCTACTCTCCTTTCCAAATAAACAACGTGATCTTGACCCCATACTCACCACTCTACTCAAACAGTGCGCCACTGTGCTTACACCAACCATAACAAGAATTATTAACCTATCTCTTACCACAGGTATTTTCCCATTCTCATTTAAAAACTCTTTCATCACTCCTCTTCTAAAAAACCTGGCCTTGACAGATAAGATCTTAATAACTATCACCCAATTTCAAATCTTTCTCTTCTATCAAAACTCACAGAAAAGATTGTGCTCTCTAGACTCACTGAACACCTTTCAAATAACTCGCTATATAACACATCAATCTGCCTACATTAAACATCACTAATACAGAAAATTGCCCTGACCAACATTTATGACAGACTCTTAACTGCTATAAGTCTCTGACAAGTCACCGGCCTTTGCCTCCTCGACCTTTCTGCTGCATTCGATACTATCGATCAGTGCGATCACAATATTCTACTCAAGTGACTCTCCCTCTGGTTCAGTATATCCGACAAAGCCCATCACTGCCTGTTAACTCAGTCATCCCTCAAAATCAGCAACCGTGCTTTTTCATACGCCGTACCAGAACTTTGGAACTCAATTCCAGTTTCCCTCCACAGCCTACGACATGGTCAAACAATAAGCTCTGAATCTTCATTTCCTTTACCAGTAATTCCTTCACTATCTCCTCAAGTCTTTAGGTCTAAACTTAAAACCTTCCTATTCCAAAAGTCATTTCCTCCGTAGCTATAACAACCTGACCCGCCACCTCATGGACACAGTGACCTTTGCCCAGCTGACAAACCACCTTGCCTATAGCTATTTCAAGAAAGATTAAGCGCATAAGAATAAGCAACTACTACTGTACTTTCCAAAGCGCTATATAAATTTAATATTCTCTTTGTTTCTTTCCAGGTGAGACGGTAAGACCAGCAACTAGTCAACCACCAGGAACTTATCAACCACCACCTGGACATCCTCAGGCACCTCAAACATATCCACCTCAAAGTCAAACACATCCTGCACAAGCGCCATACCAGCAGCAGCCGCCGCAGCGGCCACCACCCCAACAAACTGCTTTTTCTCCATATAATCCTAACACTACACCAGGGGCTCCACAACAACCCACCTACCCTGCAACTCATCCCCAGTCACCAGCCCAACAGCCTTATCCTCAACCACAACAGCCTTATTATCCTCAACCACCAGCCCAACAGCCTAATTATCCTCAACCACCACCCCAACAGCCTTATTATCCTCAACCACCACCCCAACAGGCACAGTATGGTACACAGCCTCCTATGCAACCCCCACCCGGCTCACAGTCCTCTCCAGATAAAGATGCACAAAAATCAGGTTGCTCGCCATTTTCCCAGAAATTAAAAAATTTATTCAAGCGAAATGATAAACCAACTGGAGCACAGAATGCACCTTCGGCAGAAGAACAAGTAGGGGCACTCCCAGCTCAAGGCAATCTCCAGAATCCTTATGCACCAGCTCAGCAAAGCCAGTCAATGCCAGTCACTGGCAGTAATACTGATAGAGGTAATGTGACCCAGCCACCTCAAGCACCAGTTGACCCAAGAGGTACAGAAAGTAAAAATTCTCGTCTCTATGCTATACCACCCTACGTCAAGACATCTCAGTCACGATGAAGAAAATTTACTTCCAGAAACTGCAACACCATGAAGAATTAAAAGATTTTATTGCTTTTCAGAACATAATTCTTTAAAATGTTTATCATTCTTAGGATCCCCGCAGTGAGCAACATAACTGCTGATTCAGAAAAGGACAAATTTTCATCAAAAATCTGACATCAGAATAGCTGTTGACATTTTCTTATTCAACTACCTAAATTTTATTTACTTGTTAGACATTTGACAATTTATATTAATATGTTGATTCAGTTTATTTCATTTAACCTGTTTAAACTATTTTTACTAAAATATTTTGTCTCGTTTAAATTGTATAATGCAAAAAGATGTGAAAGTTCTTGTTCATTAGTCAATTATTTCTTTTTTTAAATTCAAGCAAACAGAAGAGATTTATATTATAATTAGTTATATTAGTCCTATCCTTCACATTAAAGTTGAACCTCTATTTTCAATGACCAGTGTTTATTCTAGCAACCTTGACATTGGGGGAGTTTGAAATGTTTGGGGGGGGAGAAGGTTTGTCTGCCCAAAATCTTGACGAGCAAAAAAAAGTCATCACATCCTTCCTTTTCTTTCAAATACTCTTCTACATGGTCATATCCTTCTCTTTTTCCCCTCTCCAAAATAAAAAACCCCTCTTGTCACACTTTTGGCAGGGGGAATTTCCATCCCCCAATGCAATATATAGAAATTGGGGGGGATTTTCAAACTTGGGGGGGAATCAAAGGGCCTAGAATAAACACTGTTCAATGACCATTTATAACTGTTGGTTCAGAATGCAAACAAGCAGCCACTGTAGGCACTAGATAACATTTGCAGAACAATGTCTTCATGCTGAACAATTGAAAGCTCTCCAAAGACATGAATTTGCTTCAGTAAGACCCTTAAAATTCTTTTAACTGTTTTGGGCTCATCCATATAGCACGTACGCAAAAAGGACATATTTTCAACCTCCCTCACCCCGTTTGCACACCGTACATACGCAAAATCTCCTAAATCCAGTCCCCCTAACCCTCTTAGCATATGTACTATATGGATGGACACTTTGGTCAATGCCCACACTTTCCTTGGCAACTAGAAGATGTATGACTACATTTTTTTAATCTTCAAAAAAATACCACCAGAAAACAACAACAAAGGTAATTCAAAAATTCAAATTAATTTTATCGTCCATTTCAAACACATGGTGTTCATCGGGGACGCCTCAGACCACAAACCGCAGTGCCTATCGACAGAGCACACTGTAGCCAAGGAGGGTCAATTCGGTCCAATTCAAAACCAAAAAAATAAGTCAGGGCAACACCAAGACTTAAGGAGGAAACAAATATGTTTTAAGATGACACCTAAAAATATCTAGAGAAGAGGCCATCCGAATATCAAGTGGAAGGGAATAAAAATAAATAAGTAATAAAAACAAACCTTAAACATTTATGAAAAATCACACCCAGTGCAGTGATGCCATGGCAAATCATGAGTAACTAGTAAATTGTCAACATTTGAATGAATCAGTCATTTTGCAAGTATAACAGACAAATGTCTTTCACCAGCAAACTGGTTATGAAGTGCCAAACCAAACCTGATGGCACCTCAAACCTCTTGAAGTCAATTTTTTTATCTCATTTTTAATAAATAAAGTCTAAACCTTGTGCATTCAAAAGTAGCACTAAATGAAGAAGCCCTGCAGTAGAAGACTTAACATTAAAAAGCCAATTAAATGGATTTATAAAGCATTTGACTTTGCAGTGTCCTTCCATTTAAAAGTCAAAAGTTTATGTTGTTTACTACACAGTTCAGTGTAAATTTTGGCATAAATTTCTCATAATACAGTTATGCCACTATGTAAAGCATTAACATATAAAGACAGCCTCACAGTTGCTTCAGACCAAAGTGGGCCCAACTGAGTTGAAATGTTAGACTGTAATCATATAGCATTACATTGTAAGTGAGATACTATCATACTAATAATGCATTTTGCTAACAGTAACAATGGATGAGAACAACTGGACCACTAAATTTATATCTACTTTGAATAGGATAGATAAGTTTCTAAGATGAAGATTGTTTCGTCAACTTCTTGTTCTGCTTTCATTAACCTAAAAAATGAAAATATAGTCTTAAATATCGGTTATGCCCTATGGGGGATGCATCCCCAGTCATCCCCAACATGGGACTGCCCCTGGGGACTAGTGTGTCACATAACACGTCTGTGCAGTGCTGCACCTGTTACTCATTCCGTCATTGCCTCTAGTGAGGGAAGGCTAAGTCAAACTGGGGAATCCAATGGGTATCGAACCCGTATCCTGATGATCTCCGTTCTAATGTCACTACTATGCTATCTTCCTGCCTCTTTCTCATATAAAACAGAACAACTTTTCTGGAAGAAGTCTATCAAGCAAAAACACTTTTAAGAAACAATGATTTATGGCATCCACTCATATCGAAGATTGGGTTTACACAAAGTAAAACACTTGGCAAACAAATTGATGTAGTTGAACCAAAGTGGGTGCCAGCATACATAAACTGGTAAAATACTTCCTGTTGCAGTTTTATGGCCAAACTGACATCAGAAACCTATCATATCTTATGTTGTACTGTGTTCTTGGATAAATGCTAACTAGTTTGGCATCTATTATAGATAGTCTTTAATTGACTGCTCATTGCAAATGTTTTGAGATTTTACTCATGACTCTGTGTCTATGACTACTCAGTCATATGCCAAATATCAGCAACCACAGGTGTATAAACATTTCAAAAGTAAATAAAATGTTTATGCAAGCTCACAGTGTATATAGCAGTTTGAGTTGAGACTTACATGAACATTGCATGATTATATTTTTCCAGTTGAGTTCTTTCTGCTGGAGTCATCTGTCGTTGAAACTCCTCTTTCTCCTCAAGAGAATCAATCTGAGCAAGAATTGCAAGCATGCGCTGCTCTTTGTCAATCAAACGTCTGTAAATATCAGGAGTTACATTCACACCACAGACAGTAACTACAGCATTCAACAAATAATGTGATATACATGCAATGTACAGCACTACATTTTCATTTTAAATACAATACCAAACAATTCTTAAACTTAATAGATTATATTTTATAAAGTACGCTTCATGACAAAATACAAACTTAATGTGGAAAAAATTGCAAGATTTACATAACCAAAAAAACAATGCCACTAAATCTAAGTAGTATATAAGAGTTGAATATCAAAGAAATTTGTCTGAAGTGGTTTGTTCTAAAACATGAATCAGATGTGGCATACAAGTTATTCACTTGTGGACAATTGTCTTCATCAACTTTAGCTTAATAGGTCTCTGTCTTTATCTTTAGATCATTTCAAAACAAGGTATTTGTAACAAAAATTTTAAAATAAACAACTTAACTAGTCATCTGAAATTTTTATACCATGGTCAACATAACAGCATCATTTTGTGGTTGAGCTAATAAAATAATATTGCATTATCTTAACAAGCATCATTTCAAATGTAGGTTGAGCAATAAAAACTAGTACTCATTGGGGTCCTATTATCTGGGCAGTAAAATTGTGTATGGGTGCCTGTGAAAACATGACTGTTATCTCTGCAACTAAGGATAGAATCATTAGTTCCAGTGACTGGAGGGAGGAGTGTGACACCATCATATCACACTCATCCTCAGCCCCTGATAGAATCACTAGTTGCAGCGACCAGAGGGGGGTGGCTATTTAGCTGGGTAGAGACAAAATAATAACTATTAACAAAATCCATCTAAATCCTTCAGGTTTGATGCTTTTAAGAAAAGATGGACAGCCCTAATCAAATGTAATAATAATGTTATTTTGAAGAGACTGCAACCATTTCATATTGTATTTTCTTCTTTGTCCAATATTACCTGTGATAACTGCATTTTAGGTCAATCTGTTCATTAGCAAGCTCAACTAGCTTCAGAGCTTTTTAGTTACACATTTCAACGGCTATTCCCAAAATAATAACTTTAACAAAATCCATCTATATCCTTCATTTGATGTTCAAAGTAATACCCAACAAATAAAGCTTAGAGCAATTAGCATAAAACAACAAATTTTACAGCAGGTTGTACTAACTTGTTCTCTTTTGATTCATGCATTCTTCTTAGAATTAAATTTGCAAGTGTCTGAAAAAATAATTTTTCAGCAACATTTCAGTTGTCCAATATCAATCTTTGCAGACACATAGTCCCAAATTCATACCAAATCTCCATATACCCAATATACCCAAATAACAATGACATTTGTCATGTCACTGTAATGCTGTCTGTCCAATGTCTGCTCAAGGCATTGAACCAAGTAACTATTTTATCATAATGATACACAATCTAGAACAATCAAGGATCAAAATTAAGAATCCTGGTATGCTTTTGAAAGTTGTGCTGTCGTTTTCAAGTTCTGTTTAAAGTTTGTAAAGTTGTTAAGGTTTCTAAGTCATTGGAAGGTTAAATTTCATGGAACATGAAAATTTTTCCCAAAATAATTTACCAGAATCAGGCTGATGACTGTACATATGCCAGTAGGCATTTATTCTATACATACCATTAATTTTGTTTTATTAATTTTGTGACATTTGATGTTGCATTACCTATTCCTGTTTCAGCTGACACAACACATCAATAAAATCATGAACAAAAATGTCAACAATAGTCAACGCGCAATTTTATGCAGTGTGGAATGCATATCGAAATATGAACAGGTCTTTGGAAAATTTTCCTGCACTGAAAAAATATATAAAAAATGACATTCTTATTCAAAACGAAAAAGGTATTCTTAAAATCACATATAAAAACAAGTTAATGTACCTTAAAACTTCGGTCTAGTAACATTTTTGCCACCCGGTCCACATCAACAGAAAAATAATAAAATGTGTGCTTTGGTACAAGTTCAGTTGATTTGGCCACTTCCTTTTTCAATAAACAGGTACGAGACATAATCATTAAACACAATTAATAATTAAGTCATGAAAAAAGAATTCAGGGATAAATCTAACAGACAGTTTTAAAAAAATTATTTAGATATAGATTTCAACTCAATCACCATGCAGAAATAACAATTATTGGTCTTATCAAAATTAGGACAAGCAATAAACAATAAACTTACTGTCTTCTCCTATAATTCTAATAAAAATCTTTAAAATTTGGTAAATTATAACTGCATCAGTACATACAGTATGCCGATTACTGAAACAAATATTATAGCTAAGTCAATATTATCAAGAATTAATAAACAGCAAATGTTATCACTACTAAGAATCAAAAATACTAAACTTACATCAAATTTCACTTAGCTTTGCAAGCAAAATAAGATATTCTTTCATCCACTCTTGAGTACCCAATGAGCACAATCAAAATTATTTCAAATCTACTGCAAGTGAAAAGAAACTAAACTTATAGAAATTGCATTTACAAATAAGTATCAAGCAGCAACATACTACAACTGAGATAAAATTATCTCCCAGCAACCGGTAGACAATCCCAGTTGCCTCCTTTGGATCAATCTTCGTAAGAATTTCAATCTAAAAAAATAATGAAAATTGCAAGCAGTTGCTACACTTCACTTGGCAAAATTCATTTATCAAATAACATGTAGGAGTTCCTCAGTATAACCTAGAAATGGAATGACTATAAAAGTGATTCTACATATAAAATATTCTTTTAAAAATGCAAACTAACTTGGCTCATTTCAACTTGATTCTTCATCATTAAAATTCTTATGACACGCTTGGAATCTGACCCATATCTACATATTTAAAACATCAAAAACACTTGTCACACATACTGTTTCCTTGTTAACTAAAATAAGGATACGTGCTCATATTCACCCAAACAAAATCAAGTATTAACAGGAAATTCTGGAAATTGAAATTAAAGTATGAGGTTCGAATAAAAGTGTTGAATACATAAGAAATACTAAAATAAGCCACAAAAATATAACAGGCTATCACACCACAAATTTAAAATGTTCCTCTAGATTTTGCATACAATTTTTGTTTTTTGCTCTCAAGTCTTAAAATTTAATTAAAACACTTCATGCTCATCATTCAGTTAAAATAACAGAATTTAATCACTATCCACATATAAATTAGCCAAGGCTCCAATGTTCATAATATAAAATAGAAATATTATAACAAGCCAATATTGGATTTTCAAGATACAGATTTTCATAACATGGACAGAATATGATATATCTACTACATTTGAAATCATTCAAGTACTGTTTATATACTAACAATTGTACTATTATAGCTAGTACCCAGTATTCAAACTCATCAGCACACATCACAAATCAGGTTTATCTCAATTCATATCAGTACATAATGAATAATAATAAAAAAATACATAATGAAAAAGGTCCACAGTGATACTCATGATAGACAGGGTAGATGCTGACAAGCGTGCCAGTGGTTCAAACAAGATCACAAGAAAAATCACAAGCAAAGTTGACAATATGAAGAGAAGACAAAACATCAAGTTTGGACAATTGAATGTCAGAGATATTTAAACTAATTGTGAATTACTGAACCATATAGAAACTTGCAAACTCTATACTACTTTGGACATGTTATGAGATAGAACAGGAGAAAACAACATAGCAGGACCTGAGATGACAGAATAGAAGACAGAAGAAAAAGTGGCAGACAGAGAATATCCTGCCTAGATAACATCATTATGTGGAGTTGCCCTTCTGGATTCGACCTTCTAGGCTCATTTTCAAAACAGAAAACTATGTACATCACTTAGGAGCTTTCAAACCACCCAACACATAGAAATAAGGGCATGTGACATGCATAACATAATTAATGATAATTAATTGGCTGAAACTGAAATCAGCCAACTGGTAATTCACAAGATATGCCATAAAAATAGTAGTAGAGAGAAAAATTTTATTTAAAATTAATGGAAGCAAAATTATACCTCTCCTGCACTATAGATTCAATGTGAGCTTTACAAAGTTCAGCAAAGCCTCTTTGGAAATCTTCACATTAAGTCAAGAAAGTGAATTTTAAATTTTCAAAAATTTTAAATATCAAAATAATTTAGATAATGAGAAAACAGCATTGAATTCCTGTTTTTGTCTTTGTACCCACACAACTGCAACAGCCTTTGTGAGCCACTACTAGAACTGCGTATCCAATGGGGTAATAGAACTTAAGCTGAAAGACAACATAAAATTCACTTGCAAATAATAAAGGATACATACACTGTACTGGCCACCACCTCCATCACCTTCTTGTTGAATAAACTCTGCCTGAGAATCAAATACTCATTTACAGCAACAAAACACAAAATCATAACATCAAATAAATTATTTAATTTAATATATAATTTCAGCACAAACCCAAAATACTAAAACTCCTATTTTATCAGTATTAGCAGATAGCAGACAATGGGCAGATGATATGAAGGAGCGGACAAGACTACAAATATCAGCAGCAGTCAGAAAAACACAGGATAGAACATGGGCAGGCAAACAATTGCTTTCAAGGGCCATATGAAACCAAACACTACATTAGGCTGGCCATACATAGAAACAGCCAAAATGTCTATAATTTCAAGTAAAATCGAAGAATTTTATGTACGTTATGAAACCCATTATTGCAATGCCATTATACAATTCAAAAGCTGTAATAATCTATTTTTTTGCTTGTCAAGACATTTTGAGGAGAAGTTGGAGATGCAATCCTTCTTTTGCCCTGGGGTGCTACCAACACTTACTAAGATTTTAAAATAAAATGGTATGGTTCCATAAAATAATTTCAAATTATCTCACTTTCTACTGCTCTTATGCATATTTCTAAATGATCTCGTGGGCCACATGGAATCTAGTGGTGGGCCGCATGTGGCCCGCTGGCCGTAGTTTGCTCACCCCAACAATAGACATTGCTGGAGAAATTAAATTCATGCTGTCACCTCAACTTCAGTTCATGATGGAACAATGAGAAGATGATAAGCAGATGAATTAATTAAAGATTTTATTTCCATTTCAAGTACAATAGGATTATTACAAAAGACATCCAACTTTACGAGATATTTTCTCAAATGCACATATACTTACTGCTGCTTCTGTTAATACTTTTAGCCACTTTTCCAGTAAGTTGTTTGTGATGCTCAAGTCTTTAGGCAATTCTTCTAAAAGCTGTAAATACGATGAAAACATCGTTAATATTTTGAACAAAACTATACTGACACCAATTTATTTAAAATTTTACTATTTTCAGAATAATACTTGACTTTACACAAACATTTCAACAATCTTCATTTATCAGTGATTTGTAAACTAAAATCTAGATCCTGTGCCTATTTCCATATATCATTATCACGTAACAACTTTACAATGAAGCAACTGCTCATCTAAGGCAGAGATGACACTCCACCAAAGGACTTATCAAGGCATCTCCAAATCAACTTTGTCTGGTAGATTCCTGGAGAGTTTAGACAAATAATACTTTTTTCATCCATAATATCTGTTGCTAATACTGATGTAAGCCAGCACTTAAACTCTTAAACACTTAAACAAGGTTTCCCATGCTAAATTTTGAGTGCTGCGGCTGGCACTGATCTCCAGTTTCTTTGGCATACAGTGACGCAAGTGGCTTTTGCCATTTATCTAGAGTAGATTGCCACTCATGCATCACGTTTTACCTTCAAAGCTTAATGCTTCTCAGTTTACCACCATCCTCTAGTAGGGAATGACTGGAAACTGCTCCAGACATTCACTCCAGCCAAATGGCCTGGTATTCAGCAATATCGGGATTCACAAAATACTTATGTCACAAAACTACTGAATATTATTGTCACATTAAATGTTGCAATGGAGGGCAACTTAACCCCTTAACTGGGTGCCCCGAGTAACGCTCATCCATTTTACATTGAGTTACAAATAGTTGCCCAGTTAAGGGGTTAACTGAAGTTAACGGGTTAACTGAAGTTAACAAACGCACCCACAAATTTAAGTTAACTAATGTAGGCCTACCAGCAAAATTTAAATTTAACTGAAATTACATGACACAAAGAATTACCGTAGTTGAGGCTGCATGCTGTAACTGAGTACTGGGCATTAAGTGAGTACTGGTAACTGGTAATTTTAGTAAGTAGTAAGTTATGGTAATTCTAATCCTGTGTGGCGATATTCACTTCGGATCTAGCAAATGTTGACCCAAAATATCCCGATCCAGTGTCTGGTGGAAAATATCCACCCAGTCATTCCCTACCCTCTAGTGAGAAAGGTTGAATCAACCTTAAGGGCTCCAGCAGGACTAAATCCCTATTCCAGCAGCGTACCTCTCCAGCGTCTTACCAATCTGCCATCTCCTCCCCCCCCCCACTAGAACTAGGACAAAACATAAAGTAAATGTTCTTTAGAATGGAGTGCCACCAAATGCACAACCTGATTTGAACTTGATGATGTCAATCATTTAATTAATTGCTTACAAATAAAGCAGAATAAATTTCAAACATGCACAAGTTCATCGATAAAAGACCATACACCTTAAATGAGAGTAAAAGCAAAGCACAAACCTCATAGAATGATATCGGAACTGTTTTTGGAACACCTTCGGGACTTTTCACTTCACTTCTACGAAGCAATGTGCGAACAATTTCAGCCGCTTGCTAAAAGCGAACAAAATGAATCTTGCAAAAATATTTTGGTGAATTCATGGTCAGCATCAATCAGCATTTGCATATTCATAAATTTACTTTAATAAAATTAAATTCATTCAAAAGAAACATAGAAAAAGTTCACTTTGACAACAGCTCTACCAACAGCATAAATTAATTAATTAATTATTTATACAATCTATTCTTCTTGCTCAGAGAGAAGATTAACGCTATCATTCTCTAGTCAACACCTTTCAATTGCTTAAAAGGTGATACCATGTCATATTCAACACAAATTTCATCATAGCAAGTGATCTTATTCCATAATTTTAAACTAAATTTTGTTTACTGCTGATAAATTATTGACAAATAAGTTGATTTACTGACTGAATGAACGCGCTTTGATATAGCATGGATAAGGGTCTGGTCACGAAGAAATTCATTAAACCTGTCGATGTTGATGCACCAATAAACAGTGTCAATTTTTGCTTTATCGTTTGGCTGTCAATATAAAATGCCAACAAATTTTCTGTAAAATCAGATACTAAAATCTATTTTTACAATACAAAGTTGACAAGTTATTAATTTCTAAATTTTATCCATTTGGCACTGAAATGTTTTAGAGTCTACAATTTAATGTCTATATTGATGTCAGGACTGCAAGATTATTGTGTCACACATTGCATTCTGCCGCCTGAACTTTTGATAGACTGCTTCATTGTCATTCTAGGGCCAAACTCTTGAAGCCTCTTACGATAATCTAACAACAATCTTAAGATATTTGTCCTAATTCCCAAAACATCTTATGACAATCTTACATTAAAATAACAACAAACTTTATGAAAAACTTAGAAGCGTCTTGACATGAATTTAATCATTGAAATACAGTAAACTCCATTTAAGTGGATACCTGATAAGTGGATAATTCGGTTAAGTGGATAATCTGAAGTCCCATTTTGGGCCCCATGTATTTCCATGGGACAAAGGTTTGTTTAAGTGGATATGCTCTAAATGGATAACTTGCCTATGTGGGTAAATTTTTTTAGTCCCATGGTGGTTAATTCTGTGTAAAAGGCAATGGATAAGTGGAAAACCAACCATCAGCACGGCCAAACTCACTGCCAACTGCTATAGCTGCTGCCATGATTGGCTGAACCGTTACTCACAGTCTTGAAAAGGTGGAACAACAAGCCGGCACACCATTTTTAAAGCAGCCTGCACATGATTGGTTGACATGAAGAGCTGCATAGAAAGGGCAGAACAGAGGAACAGGAGGCTAACTACGACAAACCCTCCTCGGACGTTGGCTGTCGCTCTCCAAGCAGTTGACGTCCTTTGCCGATTTATGGAGGCTAATGGCAGAACTTAAAAACTTTATGTGAACTAGACTGCTGAATTTGGTCATAAAACTGTTACTCATCCATCAACTACTGATTACGTTGATCAGAAATAGGACTAAATAGCAAAGTGTATACAGCAGTACAGTACAGGCATTTAACAACGAACAGGCAAACCTTGTTGAATGACAATGTTTTGGGTGGTTTAACATAGATTTTAAATGTTGAGATTGACCAAACTGCAGTATCTTAAAAACCACGAGACCAGTTTTGAATATAATTTTCTGTTCTACCAGCAGCCAGTGTAACGTTTGAAGAACAGGTTTACTATGATCATGCTTACGAGTTTTTGTAATGGCCCAGGCAATGGAATTCTGAATCACTTGAAGCTTTTGTATACTAGATTTGGTCATCCTATTGTAAGGGGAATTGCAATAATCAAGAAGATCTCAAAATAATATCAACTGGTGCAGCCTGGAAGTATATAAATACACAACACAAAGCTTATTTACAAATGCAAAGACTACATGTATGATATTAAAATTATTAAGTCATAATGCCTGCAGTTAAGATAAGCAGTCAAATACCCTTTTAGAGCTCTCTAGTTGTTGCATTTTAGCTTGCATTTCTTCAGCCACATTTGAAAATGAAGGAACATCATATAATTGTGACTCGTTGATTATGAGATCTGGAATTCGATCTTCTTCTGACATTGTGTTAGCAAGTGCCGGACACCGATGCACAAAATGTGTTTGGACAAGCTGAACAAACTTCTCATATATCCTTTTCTCACCTTAAAACACAAAATATCATTTACAGTACAACTAGGGTTTAAAATGTTTGTGTTGCTACTATCTTGACTACAATCTAAGATATCATAAACTCTATCGCTCTTGAAAGTCATTACTGAAACAGCCAAACAAAAACCACATGACATGTCCTTAAAATTTACACTAGTTTCTTGTCAAACAAAGAATTGCTTTTAAAACTGGTCTATTGGTGTACAAAATATTATAGACTGGCAAACTCAGTACCTAAATACTATGCTAAATCACCAAAATCATCGATTGGTGGTGCCAGTGTAGGTGCGTTTGCAGCTGTGCCTCTTACTAGGGAAGACTAATCAAGCGGCAAGTAGTGTTATAATTTATGTTGTAAAAAATATTCTGCCTTGTGAGGGTAGTAAAAAAATAATTCTGCCTCAAATGAGTTAATATGAACAAGTCAAAAAGCATCACATAAGTAAGATTAGAGCACTGGTCAACTGTTAAATAAGGAAAGATCAGTGTGATGTTCTCAAACTTCATAGTGGTTCATCACATGGCAATTATTGTCTCACAGCTATTTAGCATTCTAGCAACTGCTAGTTTTTCTTAGAAAATGTACATCATGATGCAACTAGTTATCAGAAAAAATAGGCGTCTTCCTAAATTTACATTAATTCTGCTCACCATTGCTCCGGTCAGCACAACTTTCCAGCACAGATGTTACGATCTCAGGCAAACTCATCTGCCCATTCAGCAAAATATCTCGAACTATTGCTTCTGCATCATGCCCATACAAAGACCTGATAGCATCAGTGTAGCGATCAGAGCGAACTACAGCACGGATGTTTCTCAGATTGACTGAGTACAAAACAGTGTTCTTAACTGAATCAAAAGTAAATTCCACCATGTTGTGTTTGATCAAGAATCGCAATGCAGTTTGAGTCTGAAAATCAACAAAAATTTGTGCACTTAACAGCTGTTAATTTAGATTAATATAATAATAATAATAATAATAATAATAATAATAATAATAATAATAATAAAGGTTTAAAGTGGTTCAGTACGAACTGCCCTGTGCGAGAACCACTGTTGAACGACAATTCTGAATTCTGGGGCACACGTACATTCTGATAAAAGGATGATAATTTGCATAATTTTTGAATGTATTGTCCATATGCATCAAAGTCATTGTTGGGATTGCCGATTGCCAATTAGAACAATTGCATGATCACAATTGAAAATTAATTTCTCACTTGTATTGGGCTAATCTCAGTAACCCAGAAGTGATTGCATCATGGAAAATGGCTGCAATGCTCAGCAACACAATAATACAAATAAATTCCCTACGCCCATAATAAAATAACAGCATATCATTGCACAAAATAAACAGTTACTTCGTTAATTGAGAGAACCTAAAATCCCATAACAAGAACTTTCATTTTAATGTTAAATAGCAGTCAATTTTTCCATGGCACAATCAGTCTTCAGGACTACCTAAATCTCTACTAAACCAAATATTTATCAGTAATGAACTCCCATTTACATGCATAAATGCGTTAGTTCCGTGCTGGTTGTTACTCCAAAATATCAATGTAACTGGTGTAACTTGCTGGCTGCCATCCGGTTGTCCGGTCTCAAATCCTTGGCTTATGAAGTGGCGTTACATAAGTTGACGATCGGAATGGATTAGAAAAATTCAAAGTACAAATAATGTGAATGGAGCGATAATACACCTCGTTGATCCTGAGTCCGGTTTTATTTGCCATGGTCCTCAACTGCGAAGGTCCATTCTCCGCCAGATACTTTCCAACCGTCTCGATGCGCTCGTTGAAGCATTCCCTCAGTATGCAAGTACATGCCAATACTTCGCTCTGCGACATTTTACCAATCTACAATCTATCTCTACACGAGGCACATCATCGCACATGCATTACACCATAGATATAGACAGTGTAGAGTTGTAGACACCGACAGTCTGACACTGGTAAATTCAATTAGCAATTTAACAGACGGACGTATCTATAAAAAAACCTGCAGCACACACACACACACACACACACACATACACACACACAAACACACTCACTCACAAGTCACAACCCTATAAATGCCTATTGACACACAGCGTCAACGATAAGACGGAGGTGGGGCGCGAGTGATCTGTCGTCGTTGTTATGGCGTCCGATGCTGGAGAGGAATTTCTTCGGCAGAAACACATAATATTCTTTCAGCGATGTCTTCAGATTCTGCCATCAAGATACGCTCAGCTGGACACGAGCAGGTAGAGCGTGAAATACTCGCTGTTTCTGTTGTCAATTATAGTTAATTTTCGAGATAATTTCACTGTTTATAAGTATGCTTCCAGTATCATTTATTATCGCTCGGATGATCGTTTAAAATCCCGTTGTGATGTGGGAAGGCCTTCATAAATTAATTTTGAGCGCAGGACGTCATTTGTTCCTGCTTATAATAGCACGTACTTGTGTCTATCTATTCAGCTCTTTAATTTTGCTTTTGGCGAAGCAGTTGTCGCTTAATCTAATCTAATCTTAAACTTCTATAGCGCCACTCTTCATAATGCACAGGAACATCAACCGAAGGCACATCAACTCCAAATCATGGGGGCGCAACAGGGTGGGCCATGTGGGCCATGGCCCACCCAATATTTAGGCCCAATGGGCCACAATGTGTTTGGCCCACCCAATTTCAATTGGCAAATTACCATGATTTGTGGAACTAATAAACCCTAATCCCCAATATATTGGCATAATATTGCCATATATAATTGAGATGCCACAGATGTGGAAGACCATTCAAAATTATTTTATTTATATAACCATGCAACTGTGTTTTTTCAATGATCAATTGATCGTAACGGCAAGAATTTCTCGCTGCGCTGTCTTGACTCTGAAATATTGGCCATGTTGGCCCACCCAATATTTGGCTTGTGAAGTTGTGGCGCCCTCCATGGTTTTAATTCGTTTCATCACTCTTCTGAATTTTTGCATATCTATAGCCTACTGTAGCATTAGCATTGTCCAATTTCAAACAGGGTATCAATTTTGTAATATTTTTGTGGCCTATAAAACCTGTAATGGAAAAAACCAGCTCTCTTAAGCGCCATCTTATCTCTCGATTGATTTTTTAGACATTTGACAGAATAGATTTCTGAAAGACTTTGTATAGTGTCGTTTCAAATGGCTCATTATTTTTCATGGCATTTCGAAAGCTCTAGAACAAAATTCAGACAGAATATATTGACAATTCTAGTACGGTTTGACACAGCAAAGATGGGGACACAAGAATATGTGGTTTTAATTCTTTTCATCACTCTTCTGAATTTTTGCATATCTATAGCCTACTGTAGCACTGTCACATTGTCCAATTTCAAACAGGCCATGTTTGCCCACCCAATATTTGGCTTGTGGTGCCCTCCATGATCCAAATCACTAAAGATCCAAGTCAAATCCAGAGTATCCAGCCGGACAACGGGTGACAGTCTATGGTGGATAAGTTATGTGAAAAAGATGGGTTTTTAATCTTGTTCTAAAAATCTGTAATGAATTTGCAATGCACACATGCTGAGGCAATGAGTTCCAGAGTTTGGGGGCGGTCACTGAGAAGAGGCAAGAACTGTCCGAATGTGGGAGAGGGATAGAACCATTGCAAATGAGGATCTTGTGGAGTATTTGTTTGTTTGCGCAGAAAGTTTAGAAAGAAGGTAACTAGGTTCCTTGTAATAAAGTGTTTTGTATACCTGAAAGCAGATTTTAAAGTCTATCCTTTCTTTAATTGGAAGCCAGTGAAGACCCTTACGAACTGGGGTTATATGCTCTTGTTTTGGGGTTTTTGAAACTATCTGAGCCAGTGAATTTAGAACTCATTGAAGTTTAGCCAGGTTGGATTTAGAGACGCAAAAATGCCAAAGAGAAGGGTGTTGCAGTAATCAAGATGGCTAGACACTAAGGCATTTGCCAAGAGCATTAATGAACGTTTATTTAGAAATTTCCTAATATGATTCAAATCACAAAGGTGGTAGTGAGCTACTTTACAGATGCTATTTGTATGATTTGTGAAAGAAAGTGTGGATTCAAAAATTACTCCTAGATCCTGTGCAGAAGTGCTTACAGGAATAGTCGAATCCCCAATTTGAATAGAGTTGATAGGGTCAAATTTCTTGAGCTGGGGATTTGTGCCTAAAAGTAAAAATTCAGTTTTAGCCAGGTATAAAAGTAATTTATTTGAATCCATCCAGGACTGAATATGAGAGAATGCTTAAGAAATAGTTTCCAGTGAAGATTCTGATGAAGACTTATCAAATGAAATAAGAATCTGAGTATTATCTGCATATAGGTGGTAATCTAGGTGATGGTCTAACAGTAATGAACCAAGAGGAGTTTTGTATAAAGTGAACAAGAGAGGACCAAGAACCGAGTCCTGGGGACCCCATGATTTAAATAGGCTGATGATTAAAAAGTACCATTTGTGCGGACAGACTGATTGCAAGGGCTCTAATAAGTAGTGAACCAGTGCAGTAATGATTATAGGGAATAACTGGACTTGTCACTTTCAGGGCGTTTCGCTTCTATCCTGGACGATTCACCCCTAGATGTTTCACTGCTAAGACATTTGCCCCTGTCTGAATGATTTGCACTCTACTCATCGAATGAGAACAATAGACTAACCACTTGGGGCTGACCATTAATTATGTCAACAATTTTTGGGTAATTTTTGACCCACTCCTTCCTTGTCAGCAACTGTCAACTTTCAGTGACCCCTTATAATTATGTCAAAAACTTTTGACCCCCACTAGGATCAATGACGGATCTCCCTAAAAAGTTTAGAAGGTTTTTATATTTATAGTGATGACCTCTTTCCCTTTTTTGTTTAAGTGTCATAATGTGGTGGTGATTACCTTTTTTGCTTGTCAGGCGTTTTTCCATTGTAATAAATAGTATTCAATGAAATTGTTGATGTAAACTTCTCTTCACTCCCTCCCTCTGTCAACAACAAACTTTTTCAAACCCCCTCCCCCTAATTTGTTGACGTAATTAATGGAAAGCGCCTATGTACTGATGACTATATATATATATATATATATATATATATATATATATATATATATATATATATATATATATATATATATATATATATATATATAATGTAATCGTTGTCGCGATATTATCATGGAACCGATCATATCACGATATGTTTCCGCTGTTGTGATAATGTAATTGCGCTATATAAGTTATGGGTTCATTCGGTTGCTATAGAAACTATGCTCATGAATATTAATGGTGCCATCTTCCGAAGTTCCGGTTTGAGACTTTGTGTTAAAAATATCCTATTGTGCTATATAAACAGTTATTAAATATTATTATTATTATTTTATTATTATTATTATTATTATTATTATTATTATTATTATAGTACAAGAAAGAAGAACATGGTGCCATTTTCTTTTTCTCCCTACGACCAAAGATCATATACACACGATCTTTGCCTACAACGATATCATGACAGAAAAATTTCCTACAGTTACAGCCCTAACACACACACACACACACACACACACACACACACATATATATATATATATATATATATATATATATATATATATATATATATATATAGTTTCTAGTTGCTACTGATATATTATTAGGTAGTGGCTAGTATGGGAGCAGCTGCATTGAAGATAATGCGGGCATGTACTGCTGATTGGCCAGCCCAGTCACATGTTTATTTTGACCACTTGTTATATATGGATTTGTACTTGGTGCCAGTTTTTATTTTATTCAGTGTTGACAGCCTGATTATGTAGACTTACTTACATGTATGTAATCTAGATGTTTTGATGTTTTGATATCCTGCTAGTGTTTACACTCAATTCACAGTCATTATCTTGGATCCATTGGTGACTTAGTGAAGTAGCATGTTGGCTTTACTAAGTCAACCTGTTGGATTTGAGTTTAAGCCCATGTACCAGTGATTGAGGTTATTTGCTTGGAACGGGTGTTATCTTGGTCTGAACAGTGCCTTAAACTGGTTCTTTGTGCATTTTTATATGGCCATTAAAGCCCATTATATAAATTTTAAATTTACAATTTTTCAACATTCTGTCTAGTAATCCTATCTTCTTCATGTGCCATGTATTGCTACGTCGTCGACCATGGATTTCCACTCTTCTCTGTTTCTGGCTTTCCTTATCAGTTCGATGTTGTCTGTAGTTCTTGTCGCTTCTCTTAGGCTGTCCATAAACTTTATTCTTTGTCTTCCTTTGCTCTTTTCCCCTTTTTTCCTGTTATGGCTAGATTTTCCAATCCGTCTTTTCTTATTAGATGTCCAAAATTCAACAATTTTTCAACAAGTTTTTAGCAATTTTTTTTGTACCAAAAGTTTTTAGTACTTCCTCATTGGTTATTCTTTCTGTAATCCTATAGAGCACTTAAACCTTCCTTAAAAGATCGGAGTTGTAAATTTAATGGCAGAATTTCCAGTCATGTTTGGATAGTTTTGTGTTTGTAAATAACCTGTGGCACTCTGAGTGTCTTGTGTTCGCACCTGGAAAGCATCACGTTGTACAGAACTGCAGATGAAAACTGGTTTGGTTTTGTGATAATTTTAGGATGACAGTTGCATTCTTTGCCATTTCTGGTCTTGACATTATTAATTCTCTGAATGTCTTGGACAAAGACAAAGACAAAATCATTGATTGGATTTATTCACTTCAAGTTCTACCTGATGCTACAGGTAATGGGAAGAATGGCTGATTTAGGCATATGCTCTTTCGTTGTTTTTATGCACACTTACCGGTATCTCTGTAGCAATGGAATGATTGAGTGTAACTGTGAAGGAAGTACTGTATTTCATTCATGTGTGTGATAGTTCATCTTGCACAGCGCATTGATTTCACAGTGCAAGCACTACTGGAACTATTTCTTTAGAAATCTGTTATGATCTTTTTAAAAGTCTGATACCATTATTTATGCAGTTGTATTTAGTTTCTTATCTTTTTCCTGTAAAAAGTTCTCTAAGCTAAATAGTCCAATTGTGATGTCTATCACTTGATTCTGAAGCTATTTGGCTTGCAATCAAACATGGCACACTTGTTTAAAAATCTTATTTTTGCAGTAGTTATCCATTGGTTAGTTCAAAGCTTGCTTGTCAAGCTTTGCAAATACAATGGATATAATGTGAGGAGTTTAGTTTGCATTTATAGGATTGTTAAGACTACCGGTATTTCTAATCACAATCCATTAAATATACAAATTCTGGTGTGTTGTTCATCTGTTATATAAGGTTTATAACTTGATGCATCGTTTGGTGCTGTGCAAGACTTTGCATCACTGTTAATTCCTGCAGTTTCAGGGATTGATACATGTTAAATGTATAGTTTTTTTTACAATTTCACCATGTTTGTACAGTACTCTGCATGCTGGTACCTGTATCAGTTGTATCAGCTGTGTACAGCTGCACAGTTATCATCTTCCTCATGTACTGATGCCATTGCCAAATGTTGTTTCTCATATTTTCCTTATAAGAACAGTTGCATGTACGAGCATGTATAAAACAGAATTTTTATAGAAAAATCACATAATAGCATGTTGGATATTTGTCTAAAGTAACACAATGCTGACTCAGGCAAGATTTCTAGAATAGCTCTTAAGGAGGCTTGTTTGCTTGATACACGTGCTTTAAAGGTATGATTTGCACTTTAGAATCAAACTTGCATCTGTGCGGCTTCCGTGGGTCAACGGCACTTGGTTCAGCAGGTCTTAGAGACAGATACAAGGTGAAGTATATTAAATTAATTTCTTATCAAACATTTGGTGGTTATGATTGTTGCTGGTAAAATGACATAATCACCTCCCAAACTGACCCACCTAAGGTAGCAGTCATTTATTTTAATAACTAGTTGCACTTTCAGTTAATCAAGAGAAATTTGCAAAGAGACAATTTGTCAGGGTTTGCAATGTCCTATTGCTTATTTTCAAAGGCTTTTTAAAAGATATTTTTTGAAATTCAACATTATCCATGTTTTTGGTTGGGCATAACTTATGGTAATAACTTTTTTAGCAAGTTTGTGTGCCCATGCTTTAATATGCATAACATGTGTTTTGGCCTAATGACCCTTTAATACATTAAATTACTAAAAATTCGTTAGTCAATAAATCATTATTTTGATAAATTATATTGAAGGCTTGATCAATGTAACAAATGGCTTAGTAAGGTTTTCATCATTTCCCATAAGTTTGGGTGTGCCCTAAGCTCTTAATGGCATGACATCTGCCTTAATGCTCTGTTGCTATCTGCCTTCAGGTTCTCAATCTAATTGACAGCAGAGATAAGTTTTAGTTCATTCATAAAGAGGTGTTTTGGAATCTCTGCTGATCTGTTTTCTAAAATTGTTCAACTTTCTCTGTTTCATTTTAGTCAGGCCAGGAGTTTTTCCCACACGACAGTGGTCACATTGCTATGACTTATACTGCACTTCTTTCACTGGTCATCTTAGGTGATGATCTTTCCAGAGTTTGCAAAAGAGGAATTCGTGCAGAATTGCATCAGTTGCAATTGCCAGACGGAAGGTACGTTTAGATTGCTTCGAACATATTGCTTTTATATTTTGCGGCTTTATTCTGGAGTTTTTACTTTATTATCTGTACCTTGGGCTATGTAATTTGAATTAACCCCTTTTCCGGTTGTGACGAGAATTCTCACCTTCACCTTTCCAGACTGTTACCTAGCTGGCCATAACGAGAAATCTCACTAAAATAGCTAAATGTAGCTTCAGTATCGTTACCTTCCATAAATGTATACCTCATCTTTTTAGCTTTCATATAACCTGAGATTTGGCAAATTTGCAAACTACAAAATTTCTCTAAATTCATTAAAGTCGCTTTAAGAATTCTTTATATTCTGACAGAGGGTTGAGTAAAGTTTCTATACATTATGTCTAAAAATAATTAATTTAGCTATCTCTAACATACGCCAAATCTAAATAAAAGTTGTCAAATTGGTTCAAAAAATTTTAATTAAATATTTTGTTATAAAAAAAATGAGATTACCCTAAAATTTTTATATTGTGGAGAATGAGCGCCACTCACCCAAAATTTTCTTAATCGTCAGGAATCAATCAAAAAATTTTAGCTGGGAGTTCAAAGGAAAACTATTTTTCAATCAAAACAATGGCGCCGCTGCGCCAGTGTACCATACCCCATTGTTTTTATCACCTCAAGAGGGTTGGATAGTTCAATTCCCGGTCAATGACAACCTAAAAAACCTAAACAGTGGTTTACTTATACTTAGATCGACTTTATCTCGAGTATTAGCTTTTCTGACAGAGGGTTGCCTGAGATAATATATCTCTACCAAATTTAAAATTTTCAAAATTTTGAGGAACGTTTTGACATTCTCCTAAAATTTGCCACATGGGACTATCAGTACAAAATTTTAGCTGGGAAGGGATGCTATTCTAGGCCATAGAGTGTACCATACCCCACATTTTTTGGCTTGGATAGTTCAAAAGAGCAATAAAAAAGCTAAACAGTGGTGTAGCTAAAGATCTTAGCTTTCATATTGCCTGAGATATATAGTCAGTTTTGAGGAACGTTTTTTCCAAAATACATGGCCAGTACAGTGACGGCGTCTAAAATTTTAATGGACGGTAAAGAGGTTGAGCAGTCTTCATTTCTGTGGTCTACCCTCATAGCAAGAATGGCTAAAGACAAGACAGACTGGTCTTCATATATATATATATATATATATATATATATATATATATATATATATATTATATTATATATTTATAGAATAATTCCATATTTATCAAAATGATTTTTTAGTTATTTTAGAATAATTCCACTTTATCAACTGAGTTTGAAAAAACTAAGTTGTATTTTTAAAACATATTGCTGGAAAAAAAATTGACTCTTGCAAGAGTTCTTTCTTGATAAATAATTGACTAATTATGTTGAGTTTATTTCTTCAGTGTTTGCATTCATGCTGAATAAATGTGTTTATTTGAAATGATTTTCAAGCATGGTCATTGCATTCTGGCCATATTGTGAGGAAACTAATCTTTAGCAAATAGGGAATTGAATTTTTAAGGATAACTGAAGACACTGAGTATTGTGTTTTATTTAGCTTTTGCCCAACGCCTGAAGGCTCCGAAAATGACATGAGGTTTATTTATTGTGCGTCTTGCATATGCCATTTCATTCAAGATTGGAGTGGAATGGATGTAGAATTATCAATTGACTACATTCGTAAAAGTTTTGTAAGCAGACATTCCTTTGCTATTTTTTTGTTCTAGGTCATTTGAGTTACTCTTTAACCATAGCACAGTTGTTGTAAAATAAATATTATACTAGTTTTTAAATATGGTTTTCAATTGATGAAATTGAGACAATAATGGCTTAAATGCTGTCTGCATTTGCATACATTTATTGTGACTTGATCATGTTTTGCTACAGTTTATATTTATATGTGTGTGTGTGTGTGTGCACATGTGTGTGCATGTGTGTGTGTGTGTGTACACTTGACATTACAGTGTTATTTGCATTGTATAATGTAATGTAGCAGAATATTTATATAGCGCCTTTTCTGAAAAATAACACTTCTGCTATGAATACTGTTTATTGATGAAGTGCTGGTTTAAAGATATTTCTAAAAGAAGGCCATAGAATCAACTTTTGCTCGCTGATGTATGTTTGAGTCGAGGGTATGCCAGAGGATTGGTCCACTGACTCAAACCTCCCTTCTAGAATAGGAAGCTGAATGTCTTTATCACACTGAAGAGGCCTTGAGTTGTGGGCCAAAACCACGGTCAACCAGAGATAGATAGGGCTGAGTGGACAGAGTCGCTCTGAAAGATATGATGGGGCAGCACCAATAAGAGTGCAACTGGTTGTGCAACTGGTCTCAAAATACAAAACTGAGTCTGGATAGGATACGGTGGCCAACGTAGCACTGTTGATATAATGCTTAAGTACCAATTAGGTATTATGATTAATTATCAATCAATCAATAACCTTATATGCACCACTATCATAATGCCTAAGGCATCAGTCACTGGCGCGCTAAATAAAGCCTGTATCAGAGACAGGTCAGGCCGGAAATGTCAGTCAGATTATGTTTTCCATATGTGCTTTTTTAACACTTTATTTCCTAGTTACTGATCTTATATGGATTATCTTTGCGTCTTTGTTTCTGCGATTCAAATCGTGACTTATGATATTGTTTGGATTTTAATCTGTAGACCTACGAAGGTGCGTTTGGACAAGGCCCTGGACTGGAAGCCCATGGTATGATAAGCACTTTTTTAAAAATATGTACACTCGTTTGTGTCAAGTTGAGTTGAATAGTGCTTTTTTCTAGTCTTTTTTTAATTAATTTTAGTAGTATGTTGATATTATTACATTTAGAAAGAATTGTCAAGATTTGTTATTATAATGGACTTTTGACTTTGTGATGCTGTCAAATGAATTGCTTAGTACCGGTAATGCAGCCTGTGATATAAACCAGTGGTTCTCGAACTTTTTCGATCCGCGGCTCCCTTGCCAAGTCCAGATTTTCCCAAGGCTCCCTGTGTCAAATTTGAACAAGAGCACTTTGTAAAATAACCATATTTTGGTAATTATTGGTACAAGCAAAAAAGAAAATTTATGATTAATTTGTAATAATTCACAGCTCCCTGGAAGGAAGCCCCAGCTCCCCAGGGATCCTCGCTCACACTTTGGGAACAACTAATATAAAATTATGTTAAAAGGTGAAACAGTACCTTATCTTGCTGTCTTAAGTCAGAAAATGGAAATAAAATGAAATTTAAAACTATTATTTTATGAGAATTGCTTGTGGTAACAAATCAGTATATGTTGTGCTTGCACTTCTATGTCAGGTGGAAGCACTTTTTGTGCCGTGGCATCTCTTGTTTTAATGGACCGCTTGTATGATACTCTTTCTCGTGCTGAACTGAAAAGACTGAAGCAGTGGTGCTTATTTCGGCAACAGTCTGGTTTTCAGGGAAGACCAAATAAGCCCGTTGACACCTGCTATTCATTCTGGGTTGGAGCAACTCTTAAGGTTCAGTCAAATTTTGTTTAGTTAATGTATAAATTGAATGATACAGTTGATGCTGTTTGCATGCGTGAATTCCACTTAACATCAATCAGTTATATTAAGTTATTTAGAAATGGTCTTTTATTGATTCTAATCAGACCAATTTGTCTATATTTTTCAAACTTCTCTTTAAGTAATTAATTATTTCTGTCATTTGTTTGATTTAGACTTTAGCAAATTTTAGACTTTAGCAGATTTGTTGATGTTGGGCTTTAACTTAATCAATGTTCAGATTACTTAGTGCTTGGTGTATTATAAGTTGAAACTACTATCCTGTACAACTATTGTTATTGATTTTTTGATTTTCATAGCTTTTAGGATGTTTTGAAATGACCAACTTTACACAGAATATTGAATTTCTTATGGAAACGCAAGACAGTGTTGTTGGAGGCTTTGGAAAATGGCCTGATAGTAATCCAGGTAACTGTATACAATGTTATGCTATGGGTAAGATGCATTGTAGAACTGTTGCTTTGAATTTTTTACATATTATTGTGATGCATACATGCATTTGGAAGCAACAGAAACTACTGAAAACAACTGGAGGAAGCTTTATATCTGGTATAAGTCCAGAAAACTAAAAGTAATTTTTATTTCTTAAATGTGCTTCATAACAATTAAGAAAAAGACAGAGTTCTGAAACCTTGCTTGTTATAAATGGCTTAAAATTTATTTTGAAGTCACTCTGCCTATTGTTTGCTTTTGAAAGTGAAAACTACCTTTACTCATAGGCAATATTTAATGGACAGCAGAATAAATTATGAATGTTCAAATTGTAGTCTTTGCCTACATTGGAAATCTTTTTAGTATACTTTTCATGGTAATTTTTATAAACAAATTTGCATGTTTATGTGACTTCTCTAATCTTTCTGTTTTCTTGTATAGATGCCCTCCATGCTTATTTTGGGATCTGTGGGTTGTCGCTAATGAAATTCAGAGACCTAAATCTGGTTCATCCCGCCTTCAACATCAGCCAAAGAGCTGCCAGTCATCTGGAGTGGATACACGAAAAGTGGGACCAAAGCAGACGTCGTGCTGGAGATGATTTTTTGGTGGAAAAACATTCTAAATTCTTTCTTCACTGCATGGAAGGTCTTCCTGGACAGCCAACAGCTGCTGATGTTTCAAGGTGAAGTGCACTTTTGAGTTGTCACAGGTAGAATAAAGGTAGTTGCATTGGCTTTGGAGTTCATAGAGACAGTACAGATCTCCATGGCTAAGCCCATCAACTCTGCATTTGGCACATGGCTTTTATTCCAATGGTTGTCTGGAACTCTCTGTGTTATATCGAGGCATTGTGTTGACTGTACCATTCCACGCTACCAAGCGTAGAAGTATAGAAAACCTGTGTTGTCCTGATCATATGATGAAGTATAAACTAGTAGCTGTCTTAAAACTAAAATGATACCATGTAGCATAGTTTGTAATTTTTTTCTTTCAACAATGATCAAAATGGTTGCTGTTAAGAAATTATCCAAAGAAAGGGCTTCCGTGTAGTTCGGAATTATCTTAATGTTTTAATCATCTGTGATTTGTAGTTGCTAGCATTATACTTTTTGCAGATACTTATCATAAAATGTTGATTATGTTTTGGATTTATATAAGCGTAACTGATGTTGTTTCCAGGACAACAATCTTGTACTTCTGTTTATCTGGATTAGATCTTGTCTACCATTTGGATGATCTTATAGATACAAAACAGCAACATGTTGACTGGCTATACCATCTGTACCGTGATTCAATTGATCAAAGTTAGTCTTTATTGAATTAGATGATTTCAAAATCAGATAAAAAATGTTGCATTATCATTTATCAGCATCTCTCTGAACACTAATAGCAACTCGAACCGTTTAATTTTTTTATTACTTACAGTAATTATTGGCAGTTTTTCTCATTTATTTTCCAACTAAATATGTGCTTTCATTTTGCAGTGTTTTTATTTTTGGAAATTTTGCTAAAATTATTAATTTGGAATATGCTAACAGATGATTCTGTCAAGTGTGGGTCTACAGGAAGCTTACCTCTTGCTAACAGCGATCATGAACTTTTAGTTAGTATGACTTCTACACGTTATGCATTTGTCATTTTATTATTTTGGAATTAATTTATTTGATGGTTTTTAAATGCTTGGCTTAAGACAAATGGCAAGAAGCTGCTTTGTTTCATGAGTGCCAGCTAGCTTTTTGATTTTTAATTGTGAAATTGTTGATACTGCTGCTTCTCTACAACAGTCATTTCAGGCACTTTTATTCGTGACTGACCGTGTTGTCTTTTAGGCTGCAGTGAGTGGATCTCATATTGTGATGACATTTTCTGTTTTGTCGTGTCTCTTGATTCTTCAAGACGATCTGTCTGGAATCGATCGGAATGCCGTTATGAGGTCCGTGCGCTCCCTTCAGTCCCCTGATGGCAGGTGAGTTTCAGAACATCTTTCATGTTCTAAGTGTAGTCATTAAAAGTACAATCATCATTTTTTACCTTTTGGTTAATGTTTTTTTAATAGTTTCAAGTATTATCCTTTGTGATTATTTATGAAATTTGTCAATAAAACTAAACAAGCTATAGCTATAAAATGTGTGATGAACAGAATGAAGGGAAAGTTATATGACCATGGGATTTTATTATCATGTTAAAAGTGAGAATATTTTCAGCGTTGATTACTTGTTTTTTTTTAGATTCCAAATTATTCTGATAGTTTATGAAACTATTGCTGTGATGCACAAATAACCTGACCAATTTGATGGTTAGCCATTGCTGAAATCTGAACGATAATGACACAGTGTTCTGCATTATCTGTGACTGCCATCTTGGTTGCTCTTGTGATTTGGACAGTAACGAGACTTGATTGAAGGCAGACATGTTGTGATGATTGCATTTCTGATTTTCAGTTTTATTCCATGTCAAGGAAGCACTCAGGCTGATCTCAAGTTTCTTTACTGTGCTGTTGCCATTGGCTACATCCTTCACGATATTCCACAGTTAGATACAGATGGCATTTGCAGTTACATCAAGAGCTGTTTGGTATGTGGTTGTTCGGTTTTGTTTCATGCATGTTTTTAAGCGGTTCTTTGGGCTTTGCGTTTTCTTTGGTGTTGTTAATTTGTTGGCATTGCAGCTTATTAAAGTATTCACATCCTGGTCACATGTACCGGTAGTTATAACAAAAAGGTTTGGGAACCACTGAAATAGATTGCACAGATTCTTTCAGTGGATGGAAGTTTCTTATGGATATGTTACAGTGTGGTGTGAACTATATAAGTGCAGGTATTTTTAATATTTTCAATTTACAAGAATTTCAGGGCAAATTCCATGTACTGTGCGCTGCATATGGTCTGTGCAGAAGCTGTACGAATTGACATGCAGCAATAATGTATTATCACCTGTTGTACAGTAGCTGGGGATGTGGTAGGTCTTAACCCTTTTGCTGCCACTATGACTTGTTAAAATGTAATTAACCTTTAGTGCGTTGTGTGCCATCATGACATATGAGCAAATTGTCATTATGGTTGATGTTGGTGCATGAGATTTGGGTTATTTCACATTCTGTGTCAGCAAAAGGGTTAATGCTTGATGAATTATTTTAAGGCAGCAGAGATGTGGCTTTCAAAACCATTTTATTCCCTTCTATTCTATTTTATTCTACATGATGATTTATATAGCACGGTAACATAGCAAGGGCCAAAGCAAGAGCGCTTTACATGAAGCAATCGTACGATAACTTGAAAAGGTGTTTGGGTTTTGGCTTCTTTTCTTTAGACTTACGAAGGTGGTTTTGGTCATGCCACAGGTTTAGAAGCTCATGGTTAGCAAATCTGTTTACAAAATCATCTAATCCTTTACATCTCTAATTTCAAAACCAGCTATTATCTATGCTTTTGCAATTTTAAACCCAGTATGCATATTTCACTCATGAATCACAAATATCGTTAAACAACCTGTTTAAAAATTGTTTCTCCCAATTATTAGAGTATCATATCTATGCGCCTGGTAAAATCTCCATTCCATAATTTATTTGTACTTTCTGCAATCCATTCCTGATACTTTAGCCGCTTTACCGGCCATTTATTTGTAACGTAATGTAAAATGGACGCACATGTGAGTCATGGCCAGTAAAGGAGTTAATGTCTGTCACTTTTGTCCACTTATTAATTTGTATGTCTTCCTATCTTGCTTATTTCTTGAAGCTCAACTACAGTTAACTTTATGAGAAACTTTCATAGTCGCCATCTTATCCTGTACAGTAGAGAAATGTCATCCGTTTCTTTGTGGTAGACTTGTAATGTTGCACATTGTTTTGATAATCTCTACAATGTTACTTTGAAATTGCAGGTTCGGCGACCTACTGTGCCGTTGCTGCGCTTGTTCTTTTGAGGAGGCTTCGAACAACTCTGTTGCCCAAGGAGATTGAGGCTGTGAAGCGGTGGTGCTTCAACAGACAGCAGAATGGTTTTGCTGGTCGCACTAACAAACAGCCAAGTGCATCTTATGCTTTTTGGATCAATGGTACTCTTAAGGTAGCTAAGATGGCTTCAAGATGCCACTGAACGTGCTTGTTTTCGTCTATAACAGCGTGCATTTTGTGATATCGGTGTCAGTTTGATCTTTCATGTTCAACCTTTAGTATCTCACAGGCTGAGTTGTTGTTAAGTAAGATTTGGTTTCAAAGTCCAAAGGGAATTCTCACTTGATCCATGTAGGCATTTGTGTTATAGCACGTCCCAAAATAAACCTACTGATCATGAAACTGATTGGACATTTAGATTACATTTTACTGGTTGATTGCATAAATTAAGTAACTGCATCAATATTGTGTGGGAAAAGTAGTTGAAATGCCAGCATAGCTTCTAACAACTTGTAGGAAAAGGGATGGCAAAAAGTAGCCATGTAGGAAGAGAGGAAACTTTGGCAGGCAGTTTGTTACAGTACATTGAGGCATCAAATTGATACCTATCCTTTATTGGCATATTTTACCTTGGTTAGCATAAATTGATGAAGATGATAAAGTAATAGAATTCATTATCTGCTGAATTGGGTCCATCTTAAGATGTTGGACATTGATTGTGGTAGTTTTAGTGTTAAGTCTAAAATTTGGCAAAAATTTAATATGATGATTTTAAGTAACAGAACCTGATTAGATCTCTTGCTTGCCAATAATTCTTACCGTGCCATTGATTGGATCACAGTGAAGTGCTTCTCTTCGATTTTAATTCTAATGTCCTCTTTTCTGGCTAATTTCAACGTTAATGGCTAATTTTATGCTGTGTGATTTTCTATTTAGTTGCTGGGTTCCTCTCCTGTTATGGCCAATAGCATTACTCGGAAGTTTCTTTTGGAGATGCAATGCTTGGATACTGGTGGCTTTGCTTCGTCTCCTGGAATGCAAACGGGTAAGGTCATACATACATTTGGGTATGTAAAGTCTGTTTGCAGCATGTTGCAAGTGTGTTTAGTTTGTATGTGTGAGACTGTACTGTATAATCATAATGTTAAGCAGTACATGGGCTGTTTAGTAAAGATCTTGGATCATCATAGATTGACCTATTGGGACCTGTGGCTTCTTTTCAGTGTCTTTTGCATGATAGGCATTATTCAGTGCTTTGCATAAGGTTCACTGCAGCTTAGAGGGAGTGAAGCTCTAGTTTGAATAATCAAATATAATTATGAATGAAATTTCAGTAAAGTGTTTTATAATTCTGATGTTATGATAAATGAACTGTATGCACTGCTGCCATTTTGGCCTTTGGATAATTTGTCATTTTGTATAATTTATCATTATCATCGGGATTGTATAATTTATCATTCTTATCACTGGGTATATGTAATCAAGATGATCTGTGACTGGCTGTCAGCCCTTTACATTTGCTAGCAAATGCAATTCTTCTCGGGCAGGAAGTTAGCAGAGTGGTAACAGCAATTGGGGGTGGGTGGAGATTCAAAGGTTGGTTGAGGGTTCAATAACAGCAGGAGCCCTAAGGTTGATTCAGCCTTCACTTGCAAGGTAACAGTGGCAAATGAATAGCAGTGAATACTGTTTGGTCAAACAGGCATGCATGCTACACAATCCACTGGCCCCATATAGAATGGCTGAAGTCCTCTGAAATGGAGCTTAGCTCTGCCATATGAGCCCTGCCTTTGGGCAGGAGCTCAAGAAGGACTTTGACAGTTCTTCTAACACTTATCTGCTGACACTGGAATTAAATAGAAACCAGATGTATTTTAAAAGAAATTTTCATTACACTGTAGTCTTAGAATTTGTTTTTTTGACATATTTTTGCAGATATGCTGGCTACCTACTATGCAATCTGCGGCTTATCTCTGATAGACGAATCTGGAACTGGACGACTGAATGCTGCGCTTGGCTTGAGCGACCGAGCAGTTCAGCACTTACGCACTGTTCATCTCCGATGGCTCGAGGCTTCAGTTGGAGTTATATCCTAGAATATCCGTATTTATCCGTCCACTGAATAGCTCCTCAAGTCTCTCTTTGTGTTAGGTTTAGTGGATTCATTTGCCACCAATGATTCATCTTATTCAGGGCTTTTTTTGTAAAAATAAAAATTTTCCAGAACACATTAGTCTGAAGTCGGTTGTCAGCATGACATAGCGGCTGTACAGTTACTATAATGATTATAATCAATACAACAGTGTCTTTAATTAATATGCTGAAGAAAACTCGACTAACGATTATTTCATGCTTTAATCATAAATGGATTGGAAAAACAATGCTGCAAAAAACCAGTCTTCAGATTTCCTGGAATGCCATTCTGCCTCATTCCAGCACAAAAAAAGCCCTGATCTTATTCTCCCAGTGACTGTTATTCTACCAGCCAGAAATAGCAGTGGTGGCTGCTGTGAAAATAAACAAGGAATGAAATACATGTTGTATAAATTGTATATTTGGCTGAAGAAAGTTCTATTGCATGTTGAAACAATTAAGGTTATTGATGTCCATTCCAGTGCCCATAGTGGTAGAATCGAAATGATAACCAGCATTGAAATTGCAAACTTTAATGCTTCAAATGCAGAACTGTCCATAGTTCATTAGCTCATTTTGTTAAATTAATATAAACTGCACATTTTTCTTAATGACTTCTGTTTATTGAGATTTATAGAAGTGATGTCTGCTGTTGTTTTCTATGTCTATACATGTAGGGTAGTGTTTGATTTGTCTGACTGGTTGGGTGCTTGTTGAGGCTGATCTCTACAACAGCTGTACAAGCTGGAAGTCAAAAGTTTCAGGGGTGGGTTGTTCATTCCTTACTGCTTTCTTGAAAAATTCATCAGAATTTGGACTTGCAAACACCTAAATGATCACCAGGAGTAAACCCATCTTGATTGTCTAATGCAGCCACAACAGTTACCATCAAGTCTTAAAACATTATTCCCATAAAGCAAGAGTCTTACACAACAGATATTTTTCAAATTTGGTATTCAGATCATTTCTGCAAATTAGGAAATGTAATCAAAATACTGTAAACTAAAAGTTACAATAAAACATATTGTGGTCCCAAAATGAAGATGTTTGAATATATTCACAGTACTGATTAAGACAAAATGCTGTTTCGAAATAAATGATTTAAACAATGAAAATTCTAAAAGAATACAGTATACAGAAGCTACTTTGCAAACCATACACAGCAGCTTTCAAAACTGAAGCTATAGATGCAGATGCAAGAAAAATCGTTATCAGTCTAGTGCAAACTGAAATGGTTGCAAGAGAAATACTGGAATACTCGGGCAGCGAAAAATAATTATTGTCACACAGTGATGTTTGCTCAAGTCTGTCATACTAAATTCGAGCCAGGCTTGATTTGCTACAAGGACTTGATTCAGTGTAAAGAATAACCCACTGAAATGGAAATTCACGAGTAGATTTACGCATTGTGACTTGCAATTTACACATTTTCTAAAACTCGCTTGTCAAAAAAACATTCTACCACCAGTTTCTTTTCAGTTCCAAAAAAAACTGACTAATATTTTACAGTGTAGACCAAAGCTGAAAGTTTATAAACAAATGCCTTGCAAAGCCCTTGTGACTTAAAAACCTATCATTCAACTCTGAATAGAAGACTTAATTCAACCAGGCAGCATGATAGATTCAAACATATAACTGCTGTAAGGCATAAGTTAACATAAAAGGTAAACTAAAAAATTTGCATGTGTCATCTACCTTGATAAGACCAAACAGACCAAAGCAATCGTATGGAAGAGATGAAGAATATCAATGGACTTTCATTTTACTTGAATTATGCAAGTCCAGTATACAGCATTCAGAATACCAAGAAAAATAGAAATATAAATAGTTCCATTTCTCACAGAATTTAAAATGTACATATATCATAACTTAAATTCATGCTATGTACACTTCATTCATTAAACAAAAAGTACCATATAAATGCAATTTCTAAATCCTTTAAGTCGATAACAAATATTTCCTCACAACACTTAATCCTGAAATGATGCCAAACCATCTTCAAGTGTTAAGCTCACAAAAAAGCTCCATACTCTACTTTTTAGCAATTCGAAAAAATCTGAATTATGTACACCAATTGCGCAGTCTTAGACATCGAAACTTGTTTGTCTCAAATATACAAAACACCATATAACTAATAACTCGATCAAAAACAATACAGCAATTGGATTAGAATCAATAAAGACTGCAGCAACATTGGACATTACTACAAATTAATCCAGTCATTTACATTTATAATCGTCACCAAATTGCCTAATTATAATATTGCAAATCAACAAATGAAATGGCGAAGAGCAAATAATATACAGTGGTCCCCACTGATTCACAGTAGCTGCCCTTATTCAGTCAGTATCACCTACATAAACAACTGGACAATAAAGCAAGCCTAATTAACATTCAAAATCCCATCACTCTAGAAAAGTTATGCAGTTATTCTGCAGCAGAAAAGCAAGGCAAGTAAACTTCTAACTATAAAAGGTGAATCACCTCTCCTTTATTTGAAAAAACTTTCATGGCAATTTATACAAAATCCCTTCCAAAAGCATCATCAATAAAAATCATGTACATGACTGGTAAATTAAATTTCAAAAATAGCTTCTCTCAATTCTGATAATAATAATCATGCCTGAAACTATATAGAAGATTTGGGAAAATGTGATGAAATTAATCAACAGACAGAATGCAGAATGATTGTGAAACTAAAAACCAGAAAACTCAAAGCTCATCACGTGAAGAAAGAAAGCTTTGAGGATTTGTTAAACCCTGAAGAACGAAGGCATACATAGAATCCAAGTCATGAGAGCCTGTATACTCTCCTAGCAGATCTCCTTTGTAATAAAGAACTAGAGTTGGATATCTTTCAATCTATAAAAAAACAACGAAATTATACATAAATTCAATGATTACCGGTATACCAAAACTTGTTTTTGGAGCAACAATGATGACAATTCCTTTTTGTGGCGTATCAAGCAAAAACTTCCATAATTTGTCATTTGGAATATTTATATTTCAGTATTTCTTACTCTATTCATCCTGCATAGTTGTGGCTGGTCTGTGCAGTCAACTTTTGCCATAAAGACTTCAGGGACATTATTGAACTTTTTTGCCATTTCCTTCCAGAGATCTGACAACTTATCACAGGATGCACATCTAAACCACAAATAGTTTTCAAAGTTCATTAAATTACTAGACTGAAAAAGACTAAAAATGGCAAACATCCCCAGCATATCAACCTACAGTCACCTCAAACAAACCTCCAAGCCCATGCTGTGTTTCAAAATCTGACTGAAATCTCCACCGCCATGTATGTCTTATCATTTTTTTAAATTTCAGCATGAAACTGGCTGAATTATATATACCATAACCTTAATCATTATGCATTTTAATGATGAAAATATTTATTTTTATAAGTTTGCTCAAATTATATGTTTAATTTTGATACTTTTGTTCCCAACAATTATTAGATTTATCAGGTAAGAAGAAGCACGTCAAATATGGTCATAGTGTACACCAACACACACATGCACACACACGCACATACACACAAAATAGACAGTATCAAATTTGTCAATGTTGCTTCTGAATACATTTCTAATCACATACCCTTTTTCATAAAAACTGACAAAATTGTGTCCATTTTCAAGCTGTGTGTTAAATGATTCTTCATTCAGTTTCAGAACTAGAACCTAAGAATAATAGGAAAAATAATTATTATCTACTAACTAGCAACACCGTCTAAACAAGCACTGCTTAGCAGTGCAGAAAAGTTTTTCAAAGCAGTAGAGATAAGTGTGTAAATCAAAGCAAACATTATAAAACTTAGCAAGCAAATAAAGAGAAGTCATTCACTAACCCCTTAACACGTTGAGCGCTAGGGACGTCAACTGACGTCCTTATTTTGGTTTCTCAGGGCGCTAGGGACGTCATATGACGTCCTTAGTTGAATGCAAAATAATTTAGCTTATGTGGATCTTGGAATCATTCTCCTGCTTCCTTTAGCTACTAGAATGAGTGACCAATCAAAAAGGCGTATTCTATGGAAAATGTATGAATATTTGTCCTATAAACATTTGTTCAAAAAACCACAATATACTCAACCACAGCCTCGTAATTATAATCCTCCCTGACGCGTCGTATAAACGTACACCCGGAGAATTCCTGCTACGATGTAATTACGTGGCTTGCATTGTCAAGTCTTCCATCCAGTGAAGCGGACAATTTTTGGCTCGGGGTGTGAGGGAGGCATTTGGACCAGATAATAAAGGCTGGAATTTAAATTGAAATTTCCATTTTATGGCAGTAATTTCTCCACTCGCCATTGTTGAGCTAAGTTCAGCTAACTATTGTTCCGTCACCTTACAGGGCACCGGCATTTTTCCTATGAATTGGTGCATACCTGAGTAAAGAGAACATGATACTAGTAACAGATGGCCTCGAAACGCATCTGCTTCAAAATATTTTCCTTTACAGGCGTCTAACGTGATTGTGTCTTGAAAATAATCTAGCGGTATTCACGTTGGTCACGCGTGAACGCATTCGACACCAGCCGCGCCCCAGCAATCAATCGCATCGCAGTCAACGTGTTAAGTACCATATTGACAAGTGCCGCTCATCATGTATACCATGGACACCATACGAGTACAATGTATGGCAGTGGGAAAACAGCAATGTTGCAACACATGAGTGTTGTTAGACACTGTTTGGGCTATATCGGGTTGGTTCTTACAAATGCGTATGTGGCATAACTTATATGCCATGTTAGTAGATAGTAACAGCCAGCCATGTGCTGGCCATGCCCATGGGCCTTCAGCTCCGGCTTGTAGATAGTAACAACCATCTGTTCCCAAGAGATACCAGGTACTGAAACAGCGCATGACAAGTGCAGTCGATCGATGCTCGCAGAGTGAGATTTTAGTTTCTTTGCGTGCTATTGCACATTTACTATATCAACTGTCTGGTGATCAAATGTCCATGTGAATAACGGTCATGACATTAAGTGTCTACGGGGTAAAATGTCAGTGATTGGCTGCCGCGTCATCATATGTCTCGTGATTGTCACCAAACCCAAAACGAATTAGTAAAGACAAAGCGGTGCTAATAGTTAGAAGACAGTGATTATAGTGAAGATGAGAGTGATTCTGGATCCACTTCCACTGCCGGCACACGGCTAATACAATTACCATATATTTGCTTGGTGCAAAAGGGTTAAAGGCTTCTCCGACCTAGACTACGCTGACGACGTTGCTCTTCTGGAAACGTCCGTTAAGAACCTAGAAACATCACTCAATCAGATGGCAGGTGTCAGCGGGACATTACTCGCAGAATCGGCACAGCTGCATCTGCCATGAGATCTCTTCAAAATTGATGGCGCCAAAGACAGATACAGCTCGGTACTAAGATCCGAATTTATCAGTCCTGCGTCCTGCCAATTCTCCTATATGGTTCTGAGACTTGGACTCTGCTTACACGAGACTCTGAAAGACTACAGGCATTCCATATGCGCTGCCAGAGACAGCTTCTCTGCATTCGCTGGTTTGACTTCGTGACCAACGAAGCAGTCTCCAAACAGACTGCCCTCCTGCCAGTGACAGAAATTATCACGCGACGCCGTCTGTCTCTCTTCGGTCATGTGGCTCGCCAGGACAAGAACATTCCGGCCCATCGCGCTCTTGCCTGCGCCATTGCTCGACGCACCGAGACGCGTCCTCCTCCGAGCTGGAGAAGACCTCCTGGCAGACCACGCCGTACATGGCCCCAGCAGATCGGCGATGGTCTTCCTTCCACAATTCTTCATGAATGGCACTCAGCCATTGATCGCGGTCACAACTCGCGCAACACGAGATTGGCAAAACGGACCTCTGTCGTCCATGTGAACAAAAGAATGATGAATGAAAAGGGTTAAAAAACAAGAATGGAATTTACAAATTTGATGCAAAATTTAGCCAATAATACAGATTATTGCAAAAGTAAAATTCAAAGTAACCCATAAAGCTTAATCAGGTAAAACTGCTTGGCACATGCAACACCAAAATATTGTGATCATGATTAAGGAGTATCAATATAACAGAAAAAATATTGATATATGGCAACTAACAGAATCAGCATCGTTGGCCAGCTTGGATTCATCTGAGATAATTTCTGACTCCTGAATGCCTACTTTACTCTGCTGATCAGCTTTTACTTTATAAGCAAATTCTTTCAAGTCTTCAAGAGTCCGAGAACCCTGATACTGAGCGACCTAGAATCGAAGAACTACAACATAACTAAGCAGGCTTCAATGCAAGGCAAGACCTAAAGTAAGTGCCATTGTAACAAATCTGATATTGATTCACTATAATATCATGCCATAGTACTTTAATTCAGTTCCTATTTATAAACATTTCATCATTAAAGGCCAGAAATAAGTGGATTTAAGAGACAAAGGCAAGTTTTAAAAATTGCTAAACTTCACTTTATTTTTCAAACCACGACACACATACTTCAAATACTCACAGATACACCTTGGCTGAAAAACAGGATCGTAGGATATTGATTGATATCATGCTTACTACAGATGTCACTGAATTTTGTGCAGTCAACCTTAACAGAAATTTAACATATGTTACACTTTCTGTACTAAAAGCTATAGCTTTTATACAGATATCTTTGCACAATTTGTATAAGTAAATTACTGATGCATTGATTTTTGACAAGATGCTGTTCATTTTTATATTTGCTTTTGCTGACAAGATAGCATGACTTGAAAGTCAGGTGGTAAATAAAAAGAGGTCAAAATTCAATGGTGGAGACAAACACATATAGAACTCAAATTTGACATCTTCCTTTCTCTACACAAATGTCACAGCTAGAAACCACTATATGTTATTACCAATAGACTTGATTACTGCAATTCTTTATATGCTATATCGGAATCAGTTGCACCTGTCATAAAAAAATTGAAACTCCAAGAGATTGCCTTTAAATTTCTCTCCACAAGATTATAGTTATAACAAAGTTTCTGATATTCAAACAGTTTTTAACCAATAGAAAATAATATAAAAACCAAATTCATTGTGGGTCATGAACAAACAGATTATGGCAGTAATGACCACCATATTATAATTTCTTTTTAAAATCTTCACACATAGAGCAAAAGAAAAAGTACATCACTTAACGCTTAAACTGTCCAAACCATTACAATGCACAATGCTTGCAGTTTCAATGTATCTGGTGGTTTAAGGGTTAATCAGATATTATATCTTTATAGCAGCTGTACAGGACTAACTTTAGCAATAGTAACAGAGTTGTCATCAAGGAAGGCTTCTGCCAATCTTTCCCATGTTGGTGCCAGATTCTTACAGTGACCACACCATGGTGCATAGAACTTGACGAAATAATAACCATTAACAAGATGAGACTCGAAATTGTCATCCGTTAGTTCCACAACATCTTCATTTTCTTCTGGAGGCTTCAGCAGAAGAAGACATAAGGAACTTCAGTATTTAACATCAGTGCAATAAATGCGATGGTTGGAGAGTGCAATATATTATGTCAAAAGCAAAATGGAGGACGATGTGAAAAGCTGTAAGTAATTTGATTATAAAAACTCAATTTTTATATATTTATTTAACATATAAATAGGTATGTCGTTTATAGTGTCAAAATAAAGCAAACACCTAATACAAAACCCATTCCAATACATAACAACTGCAAAATCATTTAACTCTTTTGCCCTTTAAGGCCGACAATTTAGCTTCATAACCTATTGCGTTATATGGATCATCGTAGTCAAAGGGTTAACACCAACAAAGCTTGATCATGAGGCCATTTAACTTAAAATCATTATAAATGCAACCAATTTTTAAAGGTGAACTCAATGTATAATTAAATTACAATCAATGTATCATTAAATTACAATCAGTAAATCCGCCACCTTAAAATACAAACATTGTTAGGCTCTATAGTTTAATATTAATTTACCAGAGATAAAAAATTAACCATCCCGATAGGGGAATGCATATATCAGTACATAATTATCAATTCCTTTGTATTTAACCCAAATCAAATTAATCAAATTTTTGTCAATTTAGAATAGGAAAATTAATAAAAGTAGGTAAATTCCATAATTCTACCATATCTTTGTCACTGCTTGGCTGCTCACTGCTACTAGTTGATATAAGTTTTTTCAAATCTTCCTGTTCATTCCTCATCTGAACTGCAAACTTTGCAAGTTTCTCAATGTCACGAGATCCATGGTACTGAGCAATCTAAAGCCAACAATCACCACCACCACCGCCATCACCAAAGCTATATAACAAAAAACCAACTAACTATTCCCAACCATAGTCAAATATAATTGTAAAAGAATTTTGTTATGCTACTTTCAATACAAATACTACAAACTGTAACTCATGGCAGAATTTAACACAATTATGCTTTATTTTCTGAAAACTGCATAGATGTCTTAGTCTTAAATGTGTGTGTGTGTGTGTGTGTGTGTGTGTGTGTGTGCAAGTCTGTGTGTGTGAATGTGTGTGTGCAAGTGTATATTTTTCTCTCAGTAAAAAGTGAATTAAGCAGCATGTACAGTACATTAGCACAGGGTTTCCCAAACTTTTGGCACCACTACCCACTTCAGCGGTTTTTTTTAATGTGCAACAACCTTGCAAACATAGTGTCAACTAAAATTGGATAAAACACTACTAATTATTTTACACCTAATATAAGCTTTCAATGGATTGCAGGTATATAAATTCCTTAAAACAAAACCTACCGGTACTTGCAACTTTGCAAGGCTAGTGACATCATGGTGTTGGTTAGAAAATAATACTTTTGAATCTAATTTCACACTACCCCTCGACCCTCTGGGCTGAGCCCTGTGACCCACTTTTGGGTCATGACCCACAGTTTTGGAAACACTGCATTAGTAAAGAACCATTAATTCAGTACTTAATTTTAGCAATGGCAAACTAAATACAAATGATTCAGCATCACCTTCTTTCCATCACTGAAGAAGACAAGTGATGGATAACCACGAATAGAATATTGCTTGCACAAGTCACCAAACTGGGTACAGTCAACCTATAATTTATAGGGCAAAAAGTACATCAAATAACAAACAACATACTACTATGATTTACCTCAGTTTAAAAAGCAAGCAAACAAAACACATTTTCAAATTGCAATACAAGAAAAATGTTACACAATTCCATCTGGAATCACTTACTTTTGCAATTGTTATTAAATTTACATCCTTCAACGTGTCAGCCAGTTCATTCCACGTTGGAGCCAACTCTCGGCAATGACCACACCATGGAGCATAAAACTTGACAAAGTGATGACCCGTAGCAATATGAGAATCAAATATTTCAGCTGTCAGCTCATAAGGAACAGCCTTTCCTTCAGTTTTCTAAATTCACACAAGTAAAAGACATGTTCTTGCTCTGAACATCTTGGAATTATCACTTTGAAAGCAATTTAGAATCATTTGACCAAATAGATAGCCAAATTAACAAAATAAAGTGCAAAGACAGGTATACAGTAAGTTGCTATCTAAAATGATATCATATATGGGAAAATGCCCAGAAGAGACATGCATAATGGCCATCATCTAAACCTCATTTCCATAATCATAAAATGTAAATAAGTTTCTAAAATAAGCCTGCATGCTTAATTCATTAGAATTCTTACATGATCAGGTATAATTTCTGATTCAGCCAACTTTGCCAGCTCATCCTGTTCAGTCTTAGTCTTTTTAACAAATTCTCTTAAAGCTTCAATATTTCGTGATCCATGATATTCAGAAATCTAGAAAACAAATATTTTACACAATTAACTGAAATGACTATCAATTGTAATAAGTAATCCTAAATTTCAAAAGATGACTTTTTATTTTGTCATGCTAAATAAACAGTTTTCTGACAGATTTTAATCAAATAAATCCCAAACAATTTTGAACAAAAGCCACACTTAAAACATTATGAATAAAAATCAGAGCTAGTGAAGTCAAATATGAAATGCCAAAACTCATTTTTTTCGTAAGATGTCTAAAACGGTGTAGTATAGTATTTTATTCTTGTAGATGAAGCACATTACAGACTCATGAAGTGTGTCATATAAATTAACTCACTTTACACACTTATGCATGTAAATAATTAAATATTAATTCTATAGAGTTGCAGAACTTGAAAGGAAGCTTGCATGTTTTGAATATTAGGGGTCTCAGAAGGCAGCACATATGCAACACTGACATTAGAAGCCTCGCAAATAGGCACACAATTGTCGCCGATTGAATTCAGCTAGGCAGGCTGAAATACTTCGACCATGTTAAACACATGAATTCCACATGTCTACCTTATTTGGTCCTACATCACTTTGCCCAAGGGCAAAAACCTACAGGATGCTCAAGAAAACGATGGATTGACAACATAAAATCGGACTGTGAAACCCTGAAACTCAGTCTCACTGAAACCAGCAGATATGCTTACAACCGCTCAGAATTGAGATTCTTGTTGAAGCTGTCAGACCGTGCCTCCACATCGCCTGCACAGCGTTGATGGTGATAATGATGATGATGATGAGTTATTAAAAATCTTCAAGCATAGTTAATATCCCATCCCATTTATGAGCACTCGAGTGAGTTAAACATGCAATCCACAGTCAATGGTCATTCAGTCTACGATGCAGACAGGGTCTACTTACTTACTTAATCTAACCATCTACTAGTTGCACAAATTGTGCATGTCATTTACTTGCCTTTTGTCCATGACTGAAGAAGAGGAGAGTAGGATATCCACGAACTGAATGCTTACTACAGATGCTGCCAAACTTTGTGCAATCAACCTAACAATTTCAATTGGAAATATTCAAAGACGGAAAAAATCAAAATGTCTTGCTATATAAAGACAATTTTTACGCTTTTTAGTGAGACAGCAAGCTATGCACAATTTTACAAACTAGGTACCAAGTACAGATAAGAAATATTCTTCTACATCTATAATCTTCTTTATAAATATCTGCAGAATAAAATTAACTGCCACCCTCCCTCCATCCCTCCCGCTCCCACTCCCCCTCTTTATTCAACTACTGTAAAAGTAAATAAAGAACAGAAAATAAACTTAACTTCAAACTAAAAATCATATTCAAATACTTCTGAAATATTCAGATACAGACGTCTAGAGGTGTACAGTAACATGCTACCTTAGCAATGGTAACTGAGTCATCTTCTTCAAAGTCTTTTGCCAAATCCTCCCAAGTGGGCGCCAACAGTTGGCAATGGCCGCACCACGGAGCAAAGAACTTGACGAAATGATAACCTTTCGCAATGTGAGCATCGAAACTTGAATCTGTCAGTTCAATCAAAGTCTCCTTGCTATCCTTAACAGGATACGATTTTTCTATTTCATCTGACTTCAAAACAAATAAATGATGATAAAACAAAGATCATTGTCAAACAAAGCTCATATCAGATATAGTACCAATATTAGATGAGTTGGTCCAGATGAATTTCAGAAAGGTAATTAACTAAAGAAGACTTTCCAACAAAGTCCAACATTTGTAATCATTCATCAAATAAGATTAAACTACCAGAAATCAATTGCTTACCGCCTTCGGTGGTCCGTCAAGCAGCATTTTTGCAATAAACTGTTCAAGACTTGAAATATCTCTCTTTCCTTTGTATTTTGCAGATAGACTTGGATCTGACCAATAAAACAATAACCTACAAATGAAAGTATGCTATTAAAAGTATGTAAATGTATCAAAGACAAAGCCAGTGAACGTGCTCTAGGAGCCGGCAAGTGAATGAATTGTAAATAATGCAATAAAGCATATATGTATATTGTATATCCAAATGTTCTGAATGACTGATTTCTAAAGAAACTGGTTCTAAAAACAAAATATAGATAATGTCAATTAGTTGAAACAACATTATTTTAAAATAAAAATAAGACAAAGTTGTGTGTGGAAATGGTAAGTGAAAATTTCATGAACATCTTCACTTGATTATCATCCAAGCTCATTAACTCTCTTGAGGCGGAATTATTTTAACTCTATGACGTTGACGTCGACTTTTGTCGACATCCACCTCAAAAGAGTTAAAATGTAACAACACTGTTCTCAAATTGAGGAAGACATCATAAATTAATTACTAGAGGTGCACTGATAATTGACATCGACTGATTACCAGCCATTCAGCTGATTATAATTTATCAGTATTGGACGTTTAACAACTGGCATCAGCCGATTAATGTACAACTAACTATTCATGATGCTATTGTTAATTGCAGTAGAAAATAGCCTAAATTATTATAGAAACATAGCAACAGAAACAAGTAAATCCTAAAACTAAATGATGAATGGAGGGCGGTTGCTTAGCACTCAGTGCATTAGCTTTGCTAAAACCAGCGTGTAGTACAGCATACTAAGTGGCAGGATAGAGAGTAACTCAGCAGAGCTCGTCATGTCTACCCTCTTTCTCGTTGGGCATCTTGCAACAACAAACTACAGTGCCTGGCTTCTAAGATCGAGTGACAAGCTGATGGACAGTGCTTTAATGATTATAGCCAAGAGAGATTGGTGACAACCAGTACTGGTGGCAGCTGCCATATCAAATGTCATATCAATGTATTCAAAATAAAATCAAACATTCTTACTATATGTAGACAAAATAATTATTCTGACTGCATGCAAGTGAATTAATTGAATATGATAATGTGATAATTAAACTTACGTAGGATAACCAATGACATCATTCTCAGAACATAAGGCTGTTTCAACTGTACAATCAACCTGAAATAACACAAAACATTAACTTCATATGTTCCAAGTCTTAAACCAAAGCTATCCTACACTAATGATATTCTAATAAATTCTCAAATATAACTCACCACTTGAAATTTACTGTTCTCTAGTGTCTGTCTAATGATAACTAACATCCATTTTTACTAAAATTTTACAAACTTTCTCCACTGGAATTTCAAACTTGCAACAAAAAAATTCTTTTCCAAAAATCCAAAGGAAAGAAACCTGAAATCATTCAACTGCATAAATCGACTGTCAGTTATCCTGATTATCCAGTGCTCCAGACCTCTATAATCATAAAAACTAAGTGCAACTCAATGCTAACTGAAAATGCTCATGTACTACATGGTCCCTTTGAGTTTACCTGAGGAAGAAATCATGGTTGTATTTGGTGGTGAGAGTAGTGATCAAAGCTGTATAATTGCTATCATATTTTCTGACTAAACCTAAACAATGGCTACAGTCATTGTCAAATTTTCCTCCAACACAAAAGACACATCAATTTTAATGTTCTCTTCCAGTTCCACTTTATCTATATTCCAGGTCAGCAGTTCTCAACCTGTGGACAGTCCCTACATTGGCTTCTTATCAAATACCAAATTAATTATAAAATTTGTCTTTTAGTATTCAAAACCATGTTATATAATGAGATACAACATAATCAATCTTTATTCACAGTAAATTAATGAACCCAATTACCTCAAGATGCGACCTATCCCTCGACCTACTAGGCTAATCATTCCACTATGTATTCGGCAGGACCTTCATTTGTTGTTCCTGATTCTCGCACAGTCATTGGCACCAGTTTTTTCTCAGTGTTTTACCCTAAGCTCTGGAATTCACTATCAATCTGAACATCACTTCTGCTATAACTAACAAACACTCATCTTTCAGATCTGGCCTTAAAACACATCTGATTTGACTTGGCTTATCCCCCTTATATTGCTCTCCCGCCGTTTCGGACTGATCTTCTGGCTTGACCTGGCTCTAATGCTATTTGGATTTGGTGCGCCATCAGCTGATGCTCTGGGCATTATGACAGTGGCGCTATAGAAGTTGATTGATTGATTGATTGACTGACTGATTTTATACAAAGGCTCATAGTAGGTTCAAGGTAAAACCTTGGCGATGACGATCTCTTCCCGTTCGAGATCGACGTTGTACTTCTCGGCAAGCTTCTCGAAGACCGGCGACAGGCGCTGACAGTGTCCGCACCAGGGAGCGAAAAACAGGACGAGGTGCGGCCGCATCGGAATCTGACGATCGAAGTCACCGGCGGAGTACAGAGGAGCCGCCGAGCCTCTGAGGGATCCGACGACGAGGAACTCGCCCCCAGAACACCTCTCGTAATAAGACAGAACAGATGCACAACGAACAGTCCAAAGTCTGCGACGAACTTCCCCTTCTCGACGAACGCCATCGTAACGCCGATTTTGTTGCAGAGTTGCTCGGTGCAACAGCAGAGCAGCGACTGTGTTGTTCGATCGCCGTCTATTCCGGTCCCGGGCTTCGCTGGTGTTGTTTTGCCACGTGTGACAACGGCCATCTGGCCCATCAAACAGCTCATCTATCGCAATTTTTTTCTAGCGCTGTGTCTGTATAAAACCCCACTGTATTTGTTTCTGCAGAGATTTCCTGAAGACTAGGAAAACCTCAGAACAGATCCTACTGAACTGTTCCAGTAATTATTATTAATATATTTGAAACAGTAAATGGATTCAAAGGCTATCTTGATAAACTAGGTTATTGAAGGCAGATGGTTACATCAGTGGTTTTCACAGGCTTGTTTAGCCTCCCAAACCACTTAAAATCACATTATTATTATTATTATGACCATCAGATCTAAATGAGACAAGGGTTCTTTGGATAATTCTGTACAATTTATACTGTAAGCAAGCTTGGATTGGTTCTTGAAGGGCTATCAGTGAGTCTATATAGACTCCTAACAATTTAGCAGAACCCAAATACTTGTACAGTAACAAGAGATCAATACAGGTACACTGTATACATTAATAATTGTCAACAAGTTCAACTTAATATCTAAAAGCAATGACATCATGCTAATGATTTTTTGCATTAACTGCATACAACATTGACCATGAACCAACTTTGCTAATGACTACATTAACAAATATATTAGAGACAAGATTTTTGTAGGTTGATATAGATCAAGACAGATCTGTATATTTTAATGACAAAAACACAATGCAAACTTCAAAAAAAATATTGTTCATACAACACAAATTAAATAAAATCTTAATAAACTGTACTAGCAACTATATTTTTTATTATTTTCAGTCATGTTTGGTGTTCTATATCAGTCTGTCACAGTTTAGAAAACACAACAAAAATGGAAAATCTTTGCGTGAAACATCCAAAAGATGAAATCTCATAAGAATTTCACAAAGAACCCCTTCTACAAATTTGCCAAAGCCTTGTCAATATCATCCATGTGATCTTTCAGTTTGTTCCACTGATCTTCAGACAAAGCAATTCCTACAACAATTATTTCCTTACATTATTGGCCCAACAAAATCGCATTGGTACCACAGAACATATTATAACTGTTATGTAATCATTAGTTAAAATAAAAATTCATCTAATTAAAACACTTCTAAATATTAAATAAAAGTTAACTACAGTAATTGTATATTTATTTTCTGCATAGTAGAGTGGACACAAGCAAAAACTCATCATCAATAGCAAAACAGTCCAAGATACGAGGATTAGCCGTGAAAATAAGCCAGTCTTAAAACTTGGCAAATAATCAGTCACATTCCAACAGCATTACACCAGTGCATTGTGGACCACCACCTAAATACACTTGGGCCATCACTGTACTGTCAGTTTAGTGCTTGTGCCAAAGGCTAGGTCCAACGCTAACTAAGGCTGATGTCAGGAAAGATTTCGAGCTGCAAAACTTTCCACCTTAATTTTGTAAAGGTCAAACTCTCTCAAGAATGGGTGGGACTAACAGCGTGAACACAGTTCATTTCAGACTAGTTACCACATAAATCTTATCTTCATTATTATGAAGGAGAGAGAGAGAGAGAGAGATGCACTCCTCTACATAACAAGAAACACTATGCATCTGCATTATCAAGACAGCCTTTAAAGGGTTACTGGAGCATCATCACGCAGGCATTAACTCTTTTCCCATTTGTCCCAAGAATACTCGTCCATTTTACATTACGTTACAAATAAATGAATGGGTAAAGGGTTAAGTAAACATAAAGAAAACAGCATATAAATGGGCTATAATACAAATGGCTTAGATTCGAAGAGATGTTGCTTGTCCTGATGCATTAGAATTTAGGAATTCTGCAACAACAAATGTCATGCATGTGAAAAGTACACAGGTGTCTTAATCAATACACATGATATCAGTACCGGTGATGGTTCCTGATAATGCACAACATAAATTCAAAAGAAACTGGGTGGAAAGCATCAAACAATGGCTTGGGACAACAATGGTATAAGATGTCAGTAAAAAAAACAGTGGAGGATCAAACATGACACAAATTATCCTAGAATAAGAACAACTGAAGTCAAACTAGACACTCATAAACACCATAGAAGCAACATCTCCAATGGAATCTATTCCACCAAATATATCTTTGGAAACTGATGCTTTGTAACAAATATTTGCAAACTGACTGCTTACATCCAAATAACTGCTATGGGGCATTAAAGTATAAAAGATGTTGATACTCAGCGGATTACCCCAGTTTTAAGCATAACACTTGCACATATTACATATTTTGTACAGTTAACAAGAGCAATAACTAAATTGCAAATAGAACAGATAAAACAGTAAGAATAACTAGATATGATGTAATATTACAAGTTTACCCTTTTTTCCAGGTCGCAATTCACCATCATCAGCCTGATAAAACTCTCGGATGTTGACCATCTTCCGTCCACGAAAGTCACAGACTGTTGCAAAACGCAGTTTTCCAAGCTAAACAAATCCAAAATTGTGTAATGTGATCTTCACTGTACAATTATAGCAAATGCTGCTACGATATCCATATACAGATGGTGTTATGCTCTCATAAAGCAACCTCATGTGAACAATATCTAATTATCTATGCAGAGATCGTTATTTCAAAATTCTTTCAAAGCATCAATCCAATTCAACCACAGAACTTCTTTATCCAGAGGTATACATCTATCATATTAAGATCCTTATCTGAGTGTCTCTCTGTCTGTTACCTTCAAGCGTTCTGATTGGTTGACTATTGGTTTTAGACCGTTTAGTCCTTACGTCGCGATACACTATTGGTAGACGGTTTAGTCCTTATGTGTCGCGATGAGTTGGTGGACGATTGTTCAAGACGACGTTGCTATTGGTAACAATTGTTCGTAGAATCGTAGTTTAACACGGTTTAATAGTCATTGCAGCGTCAGAGGGGTGGACGTCGGCGACGACGTTGCTATTGGTAACAATTGTTCGTAGCTTGAGGATCTTAACGCATACAACACAAAAATACGTGTACAGCGTCACAAAACTTCGCATACATCCAGAGCTTGGCTAGGTGGCGATCATTGAAATGTTGTTCAGCATGAATTCAATGATTGGGTATTAGGTATAGGTATTGGATTAGTATTATCCAGCACTGCGAGCTTGCTTGAGCGAGCTACAGATATATTTTTTTACATTTTTAGTTATATATATATATATATATATTTTAAATAAACTAATTCAGTTTCAATACTTATATCTGACCTCAATTTCTACAACCAAACTTATATCAAAATCATTACATTATTGTGCATTAATACCGTAGTCTACTTAGTTCATATCTGCTACTAAAACTTTGGGGAAATACAGTAAGCAGATATAGAAAGATAGATGTGCACAAAGATACATATTAAAACTCCAATATTTATTTATATCGTAATAAAAACTGATACAATTAACACTGGACTAAGAGCACTGCAAGAACTACAATTTTGTTCTCGTAGGCATGTGCATGTATATCTATTTTACACAATACATATACAAGTGTAAATGCATATTCAGGCAACGCTGCAAGCATTTTGCAAAAACGTCTGATTGGAAATAACTATTGTCACAACTAACTTAAGAAAGGGCTCTGTGACGTCTCACAAAGACGACCTAAACTTACCTCAAACTTTGCTTCATCGTCACTGTCTGATTTGGCAGCCTTTTTATTTGCACTTTTTGCAGCTTTGGATTCAGAAGTTGAAGGTTTTGCCTTTGATTTTGCTTCTGGCTTCTTTTTCTTCTGCTTTGGCTGATAAGACAAATATATAAAACACGTTGATACAGAAGAAATCTCTACTTTCACACTGCCATTAATACAGACACTCTGACATTAAACAATTTAAGTAAAACTCAGTAAAATAATCATACAGAGAATGTTTAAACATTTATGCTTCATATCTAATCTAATAATTTAAATTTTTAAATCAGTAAAAATCCACTGAAAAATTTACCTCATCATCTTCTTCACTTTCAGATCCAGAACTTGAAATAATTTCCTTTGACTTTGGCATCTTGCAAAATAACCAAACATTCAAATGCAAAAATTTCAAAACTATTCATACTTAAAACTAATGAGAGCACATACAAGTGGTATGATAGATAAAATTTTCACACAAACAACTCACTAAAAATATGCAAAATTGAAAATTACTAGAACCTCTTTTCTAATGTTGTCAATCCACAATATTGAAGTCATTTTTTCATAGCTTAAATTATGGCATCCATTGACCATTTTGTTGCTCATCTTTGTATCTTTTCTAAAAGCTCTATATCATTTTCAAAAATGGATTACATGCACAGTATTCTAGATGATGCTTTGCTAATGCCTATATTATAGCTTTACGTGTATCTCTTTGTCTCGACTCACTATCGAACCGTGAGGCACTTCAATAACCTGCCCATTCCGAATGGACGCATACCTGTATAGTTCTATAGCTAGAGCGATGCAAATAAATCCAGATATAGTTCCATCTAATAATTCAGTAATCTGATGGAATGTCGGCCATCTTAATTATTCAGTCCCATAATTATACAAGCGTCCGAAAATGAAATTATTTAGAGGGTACTCAGAGGTTCTCTGCAATGATCTGACAATCCTACACTTAACATAATGTCTTCAAACAATACCTGAGGGAACGAAGTGAGTTTCAGTTTTAAAAAGAATTTCTAACATTGTGGGGTTTTATATAATTGCGCTCTATTCTAAAAACTTACTATGTTTTCTTTCAGTTAACGTTAACACCGGCGGCAAAGAACAATGCACAGCAAATTTGCCGCTGAGAGATTTGTAAATCGCGACTTCCGTTTGACCAATTTCAGAAGCGCCGAGGTTTTAGAAAACTGACTCCCGTGTGAAGCTTAGTTAATAACCGGATGAAATAAAACATTCTAAAGGTCAGATCCATTGATCCAGAGAATGGGTCAAATGTGTCGGCAAATCTGGGTGCTTTTGCGGTTGTAGTGCTGTCAGTGGGGAATGATTGGGTGCGTATTTTCCATCGGATACCGGATCTGGATATTTTGGGTCAATATTTGCCGAAATTGCCGGATCCGGGTCCAGATTTGAAGCGAATATTACCACACAGGATTAGAATGACTTTGCGAGTTTGATTTATCAGGTAGACTACATGGAGTTGAAAGTAAATTGGATAGTTATTTTTCCAGGACTAAAAGATTCGTTGATCTATCGCACCGTTCCCACGTCCATAACGCATATATGCCTATCTTGACAAGTTTTAACAATCGCAATTGAAACTTCAAAGGAAAAGTTAAACGAAAGCTGTAAAGTTGCAATCAGGCTAAATCGTACACCAAAGAAATTAAAGTCCAAAGCAAATATCAATAAACCTATTTGGATTCGGTAGTTTCGTGAAATAAGCAGGCCAATAGACCTAGCTAGGCGCTATTTGGCGAATCCGGATATTTCCGAATGCCACAGTATCCGGCCGGAACGAATGTCCGCGGAGCGGTTTCTGGTCAATCACTAGTGGTCAGGCTTTAAATTATTTATTTTAGGTCTTGCAGAACAACAGTTATGGATAAGTTAGGATAACTGAGAATTGGGTATCTCAATTAAGCTACAACTAAAACCTACATCACAACCAATAGAGACAACCCCACTCGGTTTCTACCTCCTAAGCATCCCAGTTTTAAAAAGTTTTTTTTAAATTAATCTAAGTGGAGGCGCTGCTTTCCTCATTCGCCCCTATACAATAACCAATTCCTCATAAATGAATTTCTTATATACACTAATTGAAAATAAATTATCTTTATTTTCAGATTTTTAGATTGGCAACCAAATATAATTTGTTGACCTTTAGCTTTCAGGTGAGAAGGCACCACAATTCTTGTAAACTATAATTATAACTATAGTTTACTAGAATTCTGCCGAGCTGACTACCTGATTTTGGGGCAGAAGTGGGATAGGGCAATGTTCACCATACGGTCCCCATTTGGAAAATCCCGCCGGGCATGCCCAGACGGTTCCCGTTTGGATCCCGCGGACAAAAACCACCGGTATACCGCCGGGAAGCCCATATGGTTCCCGCGTGTTGTCCCGGATGGGTCCCACATCTTCCCCTTCTGGGTGTGCCGGCTGGGTTGTCATTTGAATAATAATAATAATAATAATAATAATAATAATAATAATAATAATAATAATAATAATAATAATAATAATAATAATAATAATAATAATAATAATAATAATCATCATCATCAATAATAATAATAATAATCAGAGCGGATCTAGGGTATTCGGCGCCCGGGGACAAAGTGTAGGCCTACGTTGGCGCCCCTAACAACTGACCAGCAAATAAGGTCCTCACATCGTTTTCGGCGCCCCTCAACTCTCTCTTCATATAGCCTAGTGCTGACGAGCAAAAAAGGTCCTCGCAAGTGTTTCTTATACTTTATGAATGATGAATCGATGGTCGATGAATCGATGGTCGATGAATCGATGGTCGATGAATCGGTGGTCGAGGAATCGATAATAATAATAATAATAATAATAATAATAATAATAATAATAATAATAATAATAATAATAATAATAATAATAATAAAGTAATAAATAATGTGATTTAAATTTGGTTTAGGAGGCTAGCTAGTTTAATTTAATATGGAAAGCTGGCCTAAGCCTGTGTGAAACCCCACTGTAGTAACTCTCCACATTCAATAACTTAAAATAAGTCTGATCATATAAAACGTCTTCAAAAGTGAAATACTGACTCGGCCGGGTTTGAAATTTTCACTCGGCTGCATTTGCCGGCAGAGCTGCTGGGAGCTAGTTTAATTTAATATGGAAAGCTGGAGCATATATGTATGTAGGCCTAATGGTTCTCGAACAGGGTGACACTATAGAGCAGACCTTAGTGCGCCACTTTAGGCCTCGTTATTTATCATTATAAAGTTCTGTTTGCATTAATTTTCAGTAAATAGGCGCCAGAGACGTTAAAACCAGAAGGAAGGAACGTACGTGCTAGAAATAAACCAGACCATGTCCTAGAAATAAAAAATAGGCTGGGCCAAAAAAATCGTAAATATGCAAAAATTACATTGATTCACTTTCCTGTGCGAATCAACGAATGGTTTTTAGTTGCATTGACTTGTTCTTTAATCTGTAGTGTACATTATTAGATATTGGCAGTGTTTTTCAGTGAGAATGCACGGGAACGGCGTTACAGCGCCTTTTTTGCTCAGATTCGTCTATACACTGTAGGCCTATATTGATATGCACAATATTGCGTGTGGGAACGCACGAGAACAGCGTTCCACCCCTATTTTTCCAGATTATCTTATATAGGCTATGCCAGGGAGTCTGTAACAGCCGCCCTGGCTGTAGGCCTATTGATATGCAATAATGCATGCATGCTTTATTTACAATCTTACAATCGCTTTATTTACAACCTTACAATCGGCTCTTTTATCCGTTGCACTCAAGCAAAAAATTAAGGGCATCGCCATTTTTGACACTTGGATGAGCACAAAAATCATCATCACTAAAGATGTAGGCTAACAAATTTCCATAACAAATTTTAGGGCCTCGTGCTGTTACTATGTCACCTAAATTCTCCCATATTTCACCCATACTAAAATTTCTCTCAAAATAACAGCCCTGGAAACAGCTTACACGTCGTTTAGGGGCATCAAAACGTGGCTCCTCAAGGAAATGAAGAAATAATGTATTAAATAAATGTGAAATGTGAAAAATGCCAAAAAAACCGCCAAATATGCAAAAAATTACCAAAAATTCACACAAATTCACACAAATTTCTCAAAAATTTACATATATCAAAGTTTTTATCTCGCTTCCCTCCCCTCCAAGAAAATGTGAAATGACGCTATAGTATACTGCCTGGAAATAAGCTCCCAGACCTTTTTCTAGAAAAAGCGCTGGAAATTGGGCAATGACGTACAATGTTAATTAAGTAAGCTCTGGTTTCAAACAGTGGCTTAGCGTCGGGGACCAGAGGGCGATCGCCTCGGGCGTAAAATTCTTGGGGGTGGGAACGCAAATTTCCAAGTGAAAATAAGTACTTTTTCTTAGCTTACTATACGAATGTAGAAATAAGATAAAAGAAACCCTCTTTGCATTTTGGAGGCGCAGTCCCTCTTTTGCCTCTGGCGCTGGCAACCCACGCTATGCCACTGGTTTCAAATAATCCCACACTTTAAACATTCTTTTGCTGCAACGCCCTACTCCTTACGATCGCCATTTTAAATGCGTTAGTCTAAATAGTGTGGGCCTCTCACATATGAACATTTTTGCCCGAGACGAAAAAAACTATGCAACTCAAATCATTATTCACTATATAATTTTTCTAAAATTATTAGTTGAACAATCATACATTTTGTCTCTTTGGCTTTGACAGAGAAAGACTCAACGACCAGGTCCATTTCTTATCGTGTTTCTAATATGCTTTGCTCTCATATGCGTGACATCTTCAGTGATATGGACGTGCATAATAGCGATATTCTGCATAGAACAACGTGGGATCGAGTCTCTGAGGCTCTGCTGCTGAATAGAACACTTCCGTCGCACGGTCTTCTGGTGAACTCCCCCCGATCGGGAGCTACCAGTGTTCCCATGTGATGGGATTTCTACTCCTCCAGTTCGGAGGCGCGCTGCGACATCGCCGGCCGCTGAGCGACGACACCTGATGGACCGACGAGTTGTGGTTGGCGGAGTTCTCCAAAGGCGACATTTTGTACGGCGTCGAATTCTCCGACAGCCATTCGGGGTGAATGGTAAAGTACTGGCGCTTGGGCGATCGCGTGCTGGTGAAGAATGTTCCCTCGAACTTGATGGACGGCTTGATTCGTCGGTTGGAGTCCGTCTGACCGATCTTATCCAGTGACATCGCGTCCGCTCAATAATACAGTACCTCGCCCCTCACCTACAGCCAGAACGCATCATCAATGCAGCCAAAAGAAAAGGATTAATTACTCGCGCCCCTTTGCCGTCCATTTGTTTGTAGCGTAATGTAAAATAGACGAGTATTCTCAGGATTGCCGCTAAAGGTATTTTTAAGGGGTTATCCATTAATTATGTCAACAATTTTTGGGCAATTTTGACCCCCTTTCCTTTCCCCTTGTCAACAACTGTCAACTTTCAGTTACCCCCTATAATTGCTTCAAAAACTGGTTGACCCCCAAGATCAATGACAGGTCCCAATAACAAGGTTATTATTTTTGCGATGATGACCATTTTTTCCTGTTTTGCTCATCGAGTGTCAAAATGTGGTGGTGATGACCTTTTCGCCATGCTTTTTTCCATCGTAATAAGTAGTATTCCATGAAATTTCCTATTCTTTGATTATTTGTAAAAAGTGAAATTGTTGACATCAACTTCTCTTGACCCCCCTCCCATCCCCCCGTCAACAACTGTCAAACTTTTCAAACCCCCTCCCTAAATTGTTGACGTAATTAATGGACAGCCCCTAAACTTAAATTAATAACGAGAATTACTACAGAGTACAGACTGATCATCTATCGATAAGAAGATTTTAACGAGGATCGGAGGGCCTTACATAATAGCAGAACTTTCTGAATAATTCATGATTTCGACCGTACACATATACCGCAAGACATAAACCATCTTATGTTCATTTGAATGCAAAATCGACTTATGCATACTGCATGTCTAGTTCACGCTTAGTCAATGTCGACTTCGTGACCAACCATCGGGTTCGGTAAATGCACGGCAGGAAGTCGGATTGTATTCGTTGTTGCTCGACAGATCGAATGATCGGCGTGTTTACTTGGCGCATTGTGAACACACACACACACACACACACACACACACACACACAGGGACTGCATTTTCTCTGTTGGAAAAACCGAAACAGACGGAGAATAGGGAGAGAACGGAGACGGATACGCAGAAAACGATGAAACGACGATGAGATCCTCTGTAGCGGATTGCCTCATACTAGGCCGATGGATCGATCCATTGCCTTGGCTGACTGATACCACATAGGCACTGACGTAGGTCTACTGTATATGCCCTAAATGCTAAGTGATTGCATACAGCATTACGCACCCAGTACATGTCTTTGGGTTTATTAGTATTATTATAACACATGTACTATACCCAGATTCATGTCCTGCGCTCGTTCATGCTTAAGCCAAGCAAGGCGTTGTCATACAGTAGGTCTATGTTGGTCACCCAGCTGCATATGAACTAGGCCTAGGCTATTTGAGCTATAACTGTTTAAAATCAATGAGAGTGGCAAACAAAATTTATATTTTCACCAGCCGCATTCTTATCACTTTGGTCCGGCATCTAACGCATTTGAAATTTGATAGCACCTGGTCAGTGGTGGTTCCACGTGGAGGATTAGTGGGGATGCATCCATCACCGGACTTGCAGACTTTTTTGCTTGTGAAACCTATTTTGGGGTAAAAGTCTAGTAAAACTACGGGGAAAACTGCGGGTGACCTTTTTTGCTTGTCAACCTATTTTTCGCGGTAAAAGTGTAACATTAGGATAAAATTCCCCTTTGTCGGCCTTTTAGGCTTTTTGGGTAGGCCTAAAGCTTATTGATTTTCCTTCTATTTTCACCCCACCCCACACACACCAACTTCCTATGAATTCACTTCATCCCCCACCAAGAAATCCTGGAACCGCCACTGCCTCTGGTGCCAGCTCTATACTGTTGATCGCATAGGCTAGCCTACATCGTAGAAAATTGCATTCGTGCAGATAGGCCATGTTAGGCTTTAAAAGTTTTAATTCGTTTCTAGTGTTTGTTGGTTATTTCTGGTCGTCTTTTTCCTGCAATGCAGAATTTGCAGATGACTTGCGCTATAGTCTATCCCTCGTGCGTGGCTTCGCTCGTAAAATCTGCTTCGTATTCTCCAACATGCATCAAAAGATTGTGACTGATGTTCAGTGGCAATTTCTTTTGAGCCATGCATCTAGTCATTCCGCAGATGAGCGGTCTTGATGAGTTACGGAATACAGATTATTACACCTACAGACTACTCATTCCACCCACCCCCACATTTTCCCCTCCACTGGTGGATTCGAATGATAAATATTTAAATTTTAATAAAGTAAATAGTAAAACCAGCGTTAGCTAAGGAACACGCTAATGATTCTCAGCTAGTATTGGTGCACGGCTATTCCAGTCATGCGACGCCCGTTCTGGACGCTCATAATGCCGATCAAAATAGGCAGAGCGTTCAGGTCAGGGATATGTTTACACCCCCTAACACCCCCTAATACCCCCCAATTTGAGGTCGACACCCCGCCCCAAATTTGGTAGTGTGACAATGGTATGCATACAAAATGCGTACTAATTAGCTCCGGACACCCCCTCCCACCACCAATTTGAGGTCGACACCCCCCCAAATTCACAATCCTAGAAATATCCCAGGTTCAGGTGACAAGAAATTCTGGCAAGAGAGATGCAGTGTTTAATCTAGGCCGTTTCCGGGGAGAAATTGCCCTTCCCTCCGGTAAATTTCAATTCCCCGAGCTGGTTTTGGCATACTTTCATGGACTAACAGCAGCTCTTTGCAGAATCCCTGCAAACCACTTTGTCAATTTCCCCACCCCCTGGCCGCCTTTTCAGTTTCCCCTCGGAGTCCAGGAGTCTAGATTAAACACTGGAGAGGTGGACATAAGTAGGCCTATGTGACGTATAGGGGCCTATAGGCCTATGTGACGTCAGTAAGAGCTAAAGGCAACAGAGATGTTCTTGCTGAACTTGTCCTGGACAGTGCACGGGAGCTGGTTTTTAGTCTTGCTTTCGTTGGCTGCTCTGCACAGGCAGGCCTAGTTTGCTATACTGTAGCTTCACATCTGTAAACCACTTGACCCTTAAAGGCACCCGCCTGCCCTGAGCCGCCTCGTTTCATCTCCAGATGAACTCAATGTTGTAGATTGTAGATTGTATACTTGCGGAACAACGTGGAATGGTTTATTTAGAGGCGTTTCCGTAGACTATCAGCACAATGAGTACCTCCAAATTGTTGAGATCTGAAAGACTGAACTATCTGAATATATACAGTAGGCCCTACATCTTTCACGCTTTTCCACTGTAAATAGGCAAATCAGTTCACCCAGCAGGCTTCCTTTGTGTATATGGCCATAGGCTGCCGCTATAGAGCTAGTGGACGCAAAATCTAGCAGTTTGGCTTGCAGGTGCAAAATGACTGTACATGATGATGAAGAGGATGCAATTTGCGGTTATGGCATTTGCACTTTTCGTACAAAATTGCCTTCATGCTAGACACAGCGTATACCGCAACCTATATAATTATATATCTGGTTCCACTTAGAACTTGACGCGAGCATATAGGCCTAGGTCTAATCGCCGACTAATGCGTGTCGAAACAGATGATGTTCCATATTCAGCCGAACATCTGCAATCTATCGTAAATTGAAAATGAATGCCTCTCATCAGCATATCAATCTCCGAGCGCTGGATCTCTTTCCCAACTCCTATGACTTTTACAGCCATGGTTTTTGTGCCGTCCTTTGTGATGCATATTAAGTCGTAACCTACACATGCTGTGCTGCGTGTAGAGTAGACATGTAGGCCTACACTGAACGTCGGAAATAAGCTACTGTACATCGTTCGTCGTTTGCAAAAATATTTTTCTGACGACAATCAGACGCATCCTTCTGTCACAAACTGTCACTTTCGTAGACCCCTCGAGCGTGACGTATTTTATGGACGGTCCCTATGCGAAATTCCTAAATCAGAGACTATTCCAACACAGTATCGTCGGTGTGTTTGCTGATGGGTTTATTCCTGATATTTGTGGTTTCCCCGCGAGAATTATTGATAGGGTCTATAGGCTACTACGCCCAGGGCTTTTTTTCTAGGAAAAAAGGTTTGGGAACTCATCCTTTTTTGCTCATCAACAAAACAGGTGTGGGAACGCCCGGTTCCTAAATGCATTATAACATATCCATAATTATAACGACAATCTGGAAAAAAAGGTGTGGGAACGCCGTTCCCGTGCGTTCCCACTGAAAAAAAGCCCTGACTACGCCTAGTGGTTAAAACGGTTCCGGTCTAAGGAAATTGAAACGACATTTGGCGATTATAGGCCTATAAAGCGGGTTAACGGTCAACGCGTGGCATCACACGCACGCACGCACACACACACATTATGACCTTCACAGCGTCGCTGCTTCGTGCTGCAGCGGAGAAGTCGCGTCGCGGCCGTAGTGTCCGCTTTTCGAGCTTTGCTTTCCGTGCCACAGTAGACCGCACAGGACCTTTCTTTGCCCTATGCATGATTCTGGGCCTTCCACGCCGGGCATTATAACGGCTTCCACCGGCGCTCTGCTCTGCAGCGCAACGCGAGATCAATAGCCGCTGAAGACATCTCAGCGATTCGAATGAACAGGCCGCGTTTCAATAATATCTGTCTCTTATATTTTACCCTACTGACGATGAAATGGCAACCCCTTGTTTATAATAGAGCCTATAGCGGATCCGAAGAGAGCTAGATGATAATTCAATCAGCAGCAATGAAGGTTAACTTACCTTGACGACGGCTTTGACTGTTCTACCATCTCCACCATCTCCGATGCCGCGCGGCTGCGACTCTGACGCCGTCTATTATCCACTGCGAACAACAACAGCCAGCCCGGGGAAGGAACGTCGAATGCTTCGGAGGAGGAAACCGTCGGCAAATTCAACTAAGCACGGTGCATGCACGAAGGAATAATCGGCTTCGTTCTTGTTATGATGCAGTCTAACTATATATTATGCGAAGCAGAACCAGCAGCATCCGCACTCCGCAGCCGGTTTTAAGGGACTTCCGCAGCAAATAGGGCATACATACGGCGTCCTAGATTCTGACTATACATAGTGAAAGCTTTGACGGCCATATAGGCCTACAGTAGGTGTCTGCGTTAGACAGAGAACATCTAAATAGTTTCCAATTTAACCAGGAAAATAGACATAAAGCTATGCGTAGGCCTATACTCCAATTCCCTATTTTGTGCACCAGTGGCCAGTGTCGGCAACAGGTTGTTAACTGAGGTAGGGCCTGTAGCAGGGCCTAAAATATTTTGTCAGGGCCAGTCTAGCCAGAGAAATGTATGGTTTAGGCATATCACAGAATTACGCAAGGCATATGCATTTGATTGCGTTAATAGTCCTAAATCATTAATTCATCATGCGCATGAGCATAATTATTATGCCAGAAATTAGAAACACGCAGTAGTAACTACTAACTAGTGACAGTAATTGCGTCATCAGTACCAGCAGGGTGCGATTTGTGACCTGGAGCAGTGGGGGATATGTCCAGGGTGCGATTTGTGACCTGGAGCAGTGGGGGGGATATGTCGAGCTTGGGGGATGAAGTTGTTGGGAAATGTAGCAGTGGGGGATGTAGTGGTGGGGATGTAGCAGTAGGGGATGCAGTTTGGCAGTGGTGGGAAGATTCCTTCCTTCCCCCTCGCAAATCGCGCCCTGGATATGTCGAGCTTGGGGGATGAAGTTGCTGGGGAATAGCAGTGGGGAATGTAGTGGTGGGGATGTAGCAGTAGGGGGTGCAGTTGGGCAGTGGGGGGAAAATCCCCCTTTCCCCTACAAATCGCGTCCTGAGTACCATTATGCAATCTGGCTGACAGTGTGTTACAGGCCTACGTTACAGAGGCGGATCTAGGGGAGGGCATGGGTACACATGTCCCACTTGCGAGGACCTTTTTGCTCGTCAGCACTATATGAAGAGAGAGTTGAGGGGCGCCGAAAACGGTGAGGAGCGCCAAAACACTTTGAATATTTCCGGGATTCATCGACCACCGATGAAATGACCATCGAATAAAAGTAGAAGAAACACTTGCGAGGACCTTTTGTTGCTCGTCAGCACTATATGAAGAGAGAGTTGAGGGGCGCCGAAAACGATGTGAGGAACTTTTTTGCTTGTCAGTTGTTAGGGGCGCCAACGTAGACCCCTACACTTTGTCCCCAGGCGCCAAATACCCTAGATCCGCCTCTGCTACGGTAGCCTAGTGGCAGAATGATATCTGAGCTGAAACTTCAAATTTTTCTGATTTTTTGTGGATTTTGTCCCTATCAGTCTTCTATCGTTCTGTGTATTGTACAAATAAAAAGTTCAACGAGAAAGGGCAAAATTATTGTTAAGCGATAACTACATTCTACAGACTGTAGTTATCACTTAGGCCTATCTATTGGTGTAGGCCTATTACAGTATAGTAGGCCTATGCGACAGTTCAAAAACATCCTTCAGAACATGTTAATTCGCTTCATATCCAGGTGTTTGGCTCTTCTAATGACAAATCTTCATAAGTCAAAAGCTTTTATAACAGCAATGTATATAAAATGCTTACTTGTATAGGCAAAAACGCAACAATATCTCGCGCTTTGACCATGATGCATTCTTGTGATAACCGATTGCTTTAAGTGCCTAAATAAAGTCTTATCAATGATGGAGAGGCATGTTTCCTTGCGTAATGCGTATGAATAATGTCTTGTTGTGATAGTCTGAACGCATTCAATTCTTCCGATATTTTCTGCCACTGTAACAGTGACATATTCTTGTACTGAAGGCGTACGATATCCTGTTTCGTGGATGTGTGAGTTACAGTCAATTGCAACCTTAGTTTTTCGCTTCTGTCTTCAGTACTGGCTATACATATGGATGATGGATCACCCTCACCACCTGCTTTTTTTTACCATTCAGGGTCACTTTAATTAAGTCTAAGAACATTGATAATTTCTATTGGATTGCTTGTAATTTTAATAATTACCGAGTGGAAACATTTTAAAAACTTTCAAAGCCTATTTCACTGTTTATCTGGCAGGGCCGAAGCCAGGGTCTGACCAAAGATGGCAGGGCATACAGGTTATGCTTTGTGTATGCCTGGCGCCGCCAATGAGTAGCCAGTTTTCCTTAATATGGGGACGCATCGAAATTTTCTGGTAAAAAGTCTCCAACGAGCAAAAAGTCTTCAAGAAGTTCTTTGAAATTTTACGCATTTTCTTCGCTCATCATCCTACCTACTTCAACCAGTGCAGAGGGGGAGGACCGGTGGGGCGGTGGCCTCGGGCATCCACCAGAGAGGGGCATTCAACTTGACTCGGCGACCTTTTTTGATCGTCAACACTTATTTTAGGCCTAGGCTATATGAAAACCTTTACGAATTATCGATTTGGCACCGAGCATCCGCAACCAAATAAGGACATCCATAAATTCCGCATTGTCTGGCGACCTTTTTTCTTGCTCGTTAACACCTAACACCGAGGTGGCGGGGGCATCCAAATTAAACTTGGCGGCCCCGGGCGTCCGTGCACCACTCTTGGCACGCCACTGGCCCCAATAGTTCTCGACGTCTTTGCGCAAATTCCACAACCGGTCCCTGTCAGAAAAGGAGCTGCTCCGCGTGTTTCCCGTGGCTGGGCCAATGTTATCGACACCTGGCAAGATTCTTAAAGATACTGTAAAAATATCTGATGCAATAGGACTTCCACACATTATGTGTAGGGCCATGGTTTCCGTGTTATGCTTGATCGCAAGCTGCCGCCTACAGCGGCAACTTATGAATAGGCCTATAGTGAAATTAAGTTATAGTGAAATTGTTTAGGCGTATAGCCAGGGCCCAGGGCTGGAAAATTCGATTTTAAAAACCTTGGTTTTTAAAAGTCGAGTTCAGGTTTTTAGGTAGAAAGATGAAAAATCCCATCTTAAAGGACCCAAATCCGCTTAATGCTTTAATAGTGTGTTATTCTCTGCAGACAGCAGAACACCTCACCTAGACCTATGTGAAAGCTATAGCCTATGGCCTAGGCCTAGAGAATGGTCTACGGATGCTGACATGCCAAACATTAAAACATAAATCACTTTAAAACCTACATTTTATTTAAATAAAAATAACTCCTAGATTTGTTCCAGTCCGCGTGGGCCCTGGGCCTACATAACGCCAGGACGAAACAAAACTTGACCTTGACTCATCTTTCCGGCCCATAGCCAATCTTCCAACGCTGAGTAAGCCACTTGACCGTATGGTGGCTGTGCAACTGGTCGATTATCTGAATGCCATAACGACTTGTCAAGCCCACTGGCACGGTGACTGGCTACATGGCACACGCCAGTCGACTGCCGAGACCGCCTTCGATAAAAAAGCTCTAATAGGCAGTCTTCAAGCACTGAATAATGGGCATTTAACATTCCATACACTCCTGATGCATGGCGTTCGATACGGTAGACCGCAAGAATTCTACTAGGCCTGTAAGGCGTCTGGAGCAGACACGAAGTGTTTTTGAAGGAAAAATCACTATAGGGGGCCGATGAAAAACTTTTAAATTCCGGATGAAAACTAATTTTGACACTTCCCGTTTTTAGTTTATTCTGCCCGGCTAGGCGGCTACCCACAAACAAGGGCGTAAACATGGCGTCAACATTGGGGAGGGGGTAAAATCGTCTGTAAAATCAGGTCAGACCCCCTTTTCGTCTCCCAAAAAGTCTTGACGAGCAAAAAACGTCATCCTCATATTTTCCCTGTCCAAATACCCTGACAAGTAAAAAAGGTCATCCGAAATGAGTGAATGCGGTCGGTTTTAAATTAATCCTGGCATCAATCAACATCATGGCCGGGGCGAGGATATAAATCTTTTACCCCTAGACACAGAACGTTGGGGGATAATTGATACTCTGACCCCTCCTACTAATTATTGGGGGACCGTCCACCGCGTTTTACGCCCTTGCCCACAAATCAGCCATAATGGTAGTAGAATAAAATTTCTAATATCGGATGAAAAGTGCAGACAGTCAGCTAGCCTGTATGATGGCGATGTGCAACAGTTTCCGGTGTCTCTCTGAAAAGACTGTCAAAGCCCAATAGAGAAAAACTCGGAATAACTTCTAGGGGGGCTTTGTATATAAGACGGACTGTCATAACATAATTACTGCGGTGGCCAGGAAAACACATAAATTAATGGACAGCCCCTGAACAGTCATGTCCCAACTGAAGATTCAAGTATACTGGTGACCATTTATAGATTCTTATTCCCTATAATTATTGCGAAATTACCGGCGTCGGCCTTTTATTATTTTCTACTACATTTGACTACGAAGAATCATATGACAAAGCAAAATCTCTTGAGGTAAAAAAAAATACATCACTAGTCTTTGTTCTCTGTCCTCTGGTGCTGCAAACTGCAAAGTGCAAACTGCGCAGCCGAAATGATGATATTCTTCCTATCAGAAAGAAGACTTTATAAATAGAAACCAATTGTTACTGTCAGATTAAATTATGAAAATATTCATAGGATATTTGGCCACTTAAAGTCAATCGATAAAAATAGTGTCCAATCACCGACGCGATATCTTAAATATGCAGATTGATGCGTCGAACGTGACGTCTATCGTCTCATTATTACACGTCGCGCTGTTGTGGACCCTCATAACGGAGAAGCAAAGCGAAGAAGAAAGAAAGAAGCGAACGAAGTTGCGAGTCGAGTCCACAAGAAGAATCAAATTTTGAGACGCTTGGAGCAGAGCAATAAGAGAATCAAAGGTAGGAATCATCAAATATAGCCACATTAACGTATATTTTCGAAATGTTGCTAATTTTTTTTATTGGGAAGTGTTGATATCTCGTTCTTTCGTCTTCTATAGATTGTAATAAAGATCAAAATGTCGCCTAACGGTTAAACGCAGAACGTCGACAGTTGTCATTATAATTAACAGCCAGTGTGGGTTTAAATAGAAATTATTTTCAATGACATTCTGGTTATATTTGACAACTTCGCAGTTAGGTATTCTCTGATAAGAGTCCAAAACGGAAGAAGAAATAATTCCAATAAAATATTAAAAGTCACGAATATAATTCTCTTTCATTAATATGTGCGAGCCCTTTTGGTCTTGCATTGATTAATTGGATTGGATAGATTTTAGACAGCTATACATTTTCAGTATTGGTTTATTTGGACATTTTGTCATTAATTAATGCAGACTAATAATTATTTTAAGTGTAGCCGTTGTTAACGAGTCATAATTGCTCATATTTGCAGCACCATATAATGCACAATGAAGCCTTAGGTTTAAGTTATGGGAATAGCAGAATGTGGATATGTAAAGTATATTTATTAGCTTTAGTGCAACTTGGGGTTTAATGCCAGTATGTAATTTCAAATAAAAACTTTGTACTGTAGCATCATGCAGATTTTTGTGAAGACCCTCACTGGGAAGACCATCACCCTGGAGGTGGAACCGAGCGACACCATTGAAAATGTGAAGGCAAAGATCCAGGACAAAGAGGGCATTCCTCCAGACCAACAGCGTCTGATCTTTGCTGGGAAGCAGCTGGAAGACGGCCGAACCCTGAGTGACTACAACATCCAGAAGGAATCGACCCTTCACCTGGTGTTGCGTCTGCGTGGTGGAATGCAGATTTTTGTGAAAACCCTGACTGGGAAGACCATCACCTTGGAGGTGGAACCGAGCGACACCATTGAGAATGTGAAGGCCAAGATCCAGGACAAGGAAGGCATTCCACCTGACCAGCAGCGTCTGATCTTTGCCGGGAAACAGCTCGAAGATGGCCGAACCCTGAGCGACTACAACATCCAGAAGGAATCGACCCTCCACCTGGTGTTGCGTCTGCGTGGTGGAATGCAGATTTTTGTGAAAACCCTGACTGGGAAGACCATCACCCTGGAGGTGGAACCGAGCGACACCATTGAGAACGTTAAGGCCAAGATCCAGGACAAGGAAGGCATTCCACCTGACCAGCAGCGTCTGATCTTTGCTGGGAAACAGCTCGAAGATGGCCGAACCCTGAGCGACTACAACATCCAGAAGGAATCAACTCTCCACCTGGTGTTGCGTCTGCGTGGTGGAATGCAGATTTTTGTGAAAACCCTGACTGGGAAGACCATCACCCTGGAGGTGGAACCGGCGACACCATTGAGAACGTGAAGGCCAAGATCCAGGACAAGGAAGGCATTCCACCTGACCAGCAGCGTCTGATCTTTGCTGGGAAACAGCTCGAAGATGGCGAACCCTGGCGACTACAACATCCAGAAGGAATCAACTCTCCACCTGGTGTTGCGTCTGCGTGGTGGAATGCAGATTTTTGTGAAAACCCTGACTGGGAAGACCATCACCCTGGAGGTGGAACCGAGCGACACCATTGAGAACGTGAAGGCCAAGATCCAGGACAAGGAAGGCATTCCACCTGACCAGCAGCGTCTGATCTTTGCTGGGAAACAGCTCGAAGATGGCCGAACCCTTAGCGACTACAACATCCAGAAGGAATCAACTCTCCACCTGGTGTTGCGTCTGCGTGGTGGAATGCAGATTTTTGTGAAAACCCTGACTGGGAAGACCATCACCCTGGAGGTGGAACCGGCGACACCATTGAGAACGTGAAGGCCAAGATCCAGGACAAGGAAGGCATTCCACCTGACCAGCAGCGTCTGATCTTTGCTGGGAAACAGCTCGAAGATGGCCGAACCCTGAGCGACTACAACATCCAGAAGGAATCAACTCTCCACCTGGTGTTGCGTCTGCGTGGTGGAATGCAGATTTTTGTGAAAACCCTGACTGGGAAGACCATTACCCTGGAGGTGGAACCGAGCGACACCATTGAGAATGTGAAGGCCAAGATCCAGGACAAGGAAGGCATTCCACCTGACCAGCAGCGTCTGATCTTTGCCGGTAAGCAGCTGGAAGACGGCCGAACCCTGAGCGACTACAACATCCAGAAGGAGTCCACCCTTCACCTGGTGTTGCGTCTGCGTGGAGGCAACTAATGCTTGATCATAGAGTGCATGCTCGGCTTTTCTCTGTTATCATTATCTGGAATTCAAATTTTCATGTTAAGCTAGTTACCAGCTTCTTTTAGTTTGCTTCATGACTTTATTCAAAATTCAATTTTTTTGCTTTTAAATGAGTGAACATTTGGAAATGTTTAAATTCTATTTGGCATAATTTTAAAATGTAGTTTCTGCTGAGAATAAACCTTGTGGTCTTGCATAAGTTGTGATTTTGTGTTTGAAGTTTAAAAATCGAATAGTAGTTTGAAGATGAAAAGTTTCAGTAAAATATAAGCAACAAGTTCAGTGATTTTGAAGTGTTTATCATTAATAGTTGGTGCACAATAATGAATTTCTAAGACTGGTCTCCAATGCAAATTTCAAATAAAAACAACATGCACATTTTTTTGAAGACTCACTGTGAAAACCATTGCAGGTGGAAGTTTGTGGAAATGTCAAGGGCAGTATTTGATGGATTATAACATCCAGACTTAATCAGCCCCTCAACTGGTCTGCGTGATGGGATGTACATTCAGATTTTTATGAAGACCACGCTGGAGGTGAAAACCGAGAAACGCCATTGAGAACGTCGGGGCCAAAATTTAGGCCAAGGAAAGCATTCCTCGGGACATGGGTGCCCACAGAAATTTTTCCAGGAGGGGCAAAACAATGGTCACGGTTACGCCACATACATTTTTCCAGGAGGAGACAAAACAATTTAACACACTGGTTACAGTTAATATTTTAGCAAGGTTTTCAAATTTCAATGTGAAACATTGACATTTGCATTTTCCAGGAAGGGGCAAGTGCCCCAATGTGCGGGCGCCCATGCCTCTGGATCCTGACTAGCATCGTCTGATCTGATTTCTAAAATGAAAGTCGCCGTACAGAGTTGAGGAGGTGCCCAGAGAATGCAGGCGATGACCTTTTCTTCTTCTCCGCTAAATACTTATTAACTTACATATACATTAATTTATACACAATAGGTCATTTTATCACTGCGCATTTTGCGTGGTTAAAACAGGCCCTGCTGCAGATGGAAGACGCCAGATTGTCGGAGGTCACGGTGACATACACACACGCACACACCGCGTATATATATATATATATATTTTATATATATATATATATATATATATATATATATATATATATATATATATATGCATCATCAAGCTAGAAGGCAAAAACTCACGAAACTTCCGAATAACGCGCTTATTGCCGTGGCTGCCACTCAACAAGACTGCCGTTTTAAAAACTGGCAATTGCAGTAGAATAAAAAAATCCATCAAAATTAACTTACTGTAAGTTAATTTTACTCATTATAAAAATAAAATTGTGATTGATTGATGATTATTTATATATATATATATATATATATATATATATATATATATATATATAAACATGTCCCGATTCGCGAGCCCCACCCCGTGGAGGCCAATCATTGCTAGCGTCTATTAGATAATTTTACACACCTCATACGCTAGTGAGATTGATGGGTAAACATCTTGCGAGATTCTACTAGACTTTTCAAAATGCACCTAATATTTGTCAATATTATTCTTGCTTTTTAACACTTGGACGATTGTCTTTTTCAGTTATCAGGCTACTTTTGGACATGTAATATCGGCGTGCGTCAAAATTTGAGTACATGTGAGATATATTATCGGAAATATGTGAAGATATGACTCTGTTTTGATGGATTTTTATTCTACTGCAATTGCCAGTTTTTAAAACGGCAGTCTTGTTGAGTGGCAGCCACGGAAATAAGCGCGTTATTCGGAGGTTTCGTGAGTTTTTGCTTTCGATGCACTTAAATGTTTATGTGTGTAGTCATTTCTAATTTATGAATTTTCATGCTTTGTCATTGAGAATGGATACAAGAAAAATCATACTTCACGTTGCTTGATACAAACAGGTATTTTTTAGAAAGGCTAAACGCCTAAGAATCAGCAGCTACTATTATACAACAAACGAAAGCGCTTAATAAATCTACACGATTTCACTTATATCTCATCATCATAATCATCATCATCATCATCAGCAGCAGCAGCTGAGCAGAATAGGTAGACAGGTAAATAGGTAGGCAAAATAGGTAATCCACACGATTTCACTTATATCTCATCATCATCATCAGCAGCAGCAGCAGCTGAGCAAAATAGGTAGACGCGAAGACGAGCTGCGTAATGTATCAGTACGTATATTCACTTGCAGACTGTCAACTAGCTATCGAGCTATCGACCAAATATAGAGGTAGTCCAAAGATATTTGCCGACATTTGAGAGAAGTTCCTTTCATGATACAAATTATATTTATGTAAATTATATTTATGTAACTTGTAGTTGGATGTGTTTGACAATATCTTCTGATAATATATGCTCATGAACAAACCTTACATCAAGACATGATTCAATCATCAAAGCGCAAGCTTAGCGAGAAAGATCAGGATTCTAGAGGCAAGTTTTGTTTATAAATATCATTTGCCATTGACCACTTGCTTTTAATTTGTAAATATCAGCTGTGTAAATCACCTATGGTGGATAGGAAGCTGGCTGATTTGTAACTCGTTGGAGAGGCACACTGATTGAATGGGATCTAGTCCCATTGGAGTCTCTAAGTTTGTCTCAGCCTTACTTACAAGAGGGTGGTGGTAAAAATGAGGAGCAGCATTAAGCTGTGAAGGTAAATCATAGATCTAGGTGTTTGACTGACAATCTACTATATATTAATGGCATAAGCTACCTGCATCACTGTATGCTTAAGAAACTGAAGATCAGTGCTGGCATCAATACTCAAATTGAACATGGGACTCCTTTGCATTTAATTCCATAGGTATCATGTACAATTTAAATTTCAAGTGACAATTGAACAGGTTTTGATTTGGATATACCGGTACATGTATGTATTGTTTTCAAGAATGAGTGGTGAATGTCACTTCATGTCTTCTATGGAGTTTTCTTTTAAGTTGTGATTTTTCTATTTTAAATTTTAATTATGAGTTAGAGAATGGTTACAGATTAAATTATTATGATTTAAGGTAATGTATTTCTTGAAAGTATTTGCTGTTATTTTAAATCTCAAATATTAATTGCACTTTTAGGTAGAGTTCTATAATGAAAGTGTTGTGTCTTAGCTGAATATTTTTAGCTGTCAGAAAGAATTTTGTTAATCGCTTTTAGTATGTGGTTATTAAGTTGTACGTTTAGCTCTCTTTCATATGTCATCATTTTTAGTTAAAAGGGGAAAGAATGAATCAGCCAAGCCATCTAACCTGTTACGAGATAATACTGTCTTTGGGGAGTTGCTGTTGGGAGCAGGTGCTATTTTGAGGTCCAATGGGTCGTCGGTTGAGCTGAGTATGAAACTATTTGTTGCATTAGCAAAATTTGAATTGCTGTTGTTATTGATCCAAAGGCAAGTGGTGTAGCATGCCATTGGTTTCTATGGGCTTTTCCATGAGTGACACATAGAAGGGGGTTGCAAATTTTAAAAAAGAATAAATAAATAAGGATGAGAAAATGTTTTTTTTGCTTGTTAAAGCTGCGGCTCTATTAGGGGATATGTTACTGGGATATATCCCCTAAGTAGTTACCCAGACAATATCCGTGTGAATGACTGGCATTAAACAACGGGTTCTCCACTTCAAAAATATGTCAGCAAAATATTTGTTTGGGACAAAAATCACATCCGCATATGTCCGGGCGAATGTGCTTGCACATTCAAGCAGATAATTCAGCTGGATATCTTTGCCGTTTAACCAATCAGCTTCCAGGTTAGTAGGTCATCGCCCAATTGACTGCTATGTCTTGCGTCTTGCGTCAGCTCGAATGGTTATGCAACATTAAAATGTGTTCACAAAACTTTCCAAAACAGCATCCAAAGTCTGACCTAAACTTTCTACACCTGCTAAATGTCTTTCCAATAAAAAATGCAGCTCTTGAAATGCACATTAACACCCGAATTGCAACAATCCGGTCGTCTGCCATCTTTGTAATAGACATGGCTACTTTTTATTCTAGGGTTCATCCACCTGCTGTTTGGGGGCAATGCAATGGACTCGTAAAGGGATATATCCCCGCAGCATATCTCCTAATGGAGCCGTACCTTAAGGGTGCATGGCTTATTAAGGGTACATGGGGGGGATGCAATGACATTTTTATTTGTAAAGGCATTTCAGGAAAAGTTGGTTGGATGGGGGTTGAATTTTCTCTAATTTCCTGTTTGCCCATGGGCAGGGTTATTTTTAGGATTGTGAATTGGGGGGATGTCGGTAAAATTTGGGGGTCTCTGCCGAATTAGTGTGAAAAAATGTCATCCTACAAAAAAGTTTGACAGGCACAAAACTCAAAAGCCTCAACAAATCCTGACAAGCAAGAAAAGGTCATCAGAGAAATAAAATTGGGGTGTTACTTCTTGAATTGGGGGTGTTAGGGGCTATTTACAGTACATAACATTGTTAGCCATTGTTAGATTAGGAAATTTTGGGGGTGTCGACCTCAAATTGGGGGGTGTTGGAGGGGTATTAGGGGGGTGTAAAAATATCTCTGCCCATGGGCACTGACAACCCACATTATGCCACTGCCAAAGACCTTGTCTATAATATCCTTATTCTGCTCTAACCTAGTGTGTTTTGGCTGAATTAAGCTTTATTGAACCTTGGTACCTCATCCATTATCACCAATTTTTATTTTTCACTTAGCTTGTTTTAGCAATTTAAGTGATCCAGGAAGACTGCACTTTAGATTTGTAGAGGCTTAGAAAAAGTTAATAATAATGAAATACTGGTTGGTAAGAAAATTATTTCTAATTATAATTTTAGTCATTTTAAAAAATTATACATGTAGCACTATTGACAGTTTGCTATGTAATCATAGCTCCTAATATAATTTAAGCTATAGTATCATTTTTATGCATTGTAATTGTTTTTGATTTGCAAATAACTCTTTTGAGTTACTGTCTCTCTCAGTTATCACTAACTTGTAAAGAGTGGAATTGATGCATTTTCTATGTTTTGTGTGTGTTGTATATGTAGCTAATAAGCAGTCTATCTTTCAACGTACTTTGACTAAACTTGTGAAATCACATCGAGATTATCCTCAGGTAAGTGCTTGATGATGACTTATTTTGAGTTGTCTTTTTCATTTTAATTATGTACTTACCAGGTAGATGCCATCATGAGCTCTTCACTTTTGAATTAAATGTCATGTTATTTTTTCTTTAATAACTATGATAATAATAACTGTGCTTTAAGTGGTTTAGCAGAATCTCACCTGTGTAAAAGTCCCTTATCATAATTTTGTTTTGTTTGGCTCTGAAAGTTATGGTTTAAAAACCAGTGGCGGCCGGTGGGTCTAAGTCCCTTATCATAATTTTGTTTTATCATAATTTTGTTTTGTTTGGCTCTATTTTTTATAGAAAGTTATGGTTTAGAGTATTGCAACCAATGGCGGCCAGTGGGTCTAAGAAGTGGGGGTTGCAATGTTAGTGAGAAAAATTTAACCCTTAAAATTAGATCGGCACACTTCGGTTCCAATGTGATCCTATTATGTGGATAGTGATTGTTTTCCCGCAGCATATTGCCTCAGCACAAATATAATTACCGGTATTCTTAATTAATCTAGCTAGCTTAAGCAGTAGCACAAAAATATGACCAACACAATTTATGTAAATCCGTGGACTTTCGGTCGAAGGAGGGGTGGGGGGGGGGGGCGACCGCGGCTTCAGTGTTCAGCTGCATAGTGCCTCCAGTTAAAAACCCCACTTTGCATAAGCTGGCTATGCCACTGAGCTTAAGCTAGGTTAGGTAACAGTTGAAACTATACTGCATAGACCTAATTAATAAAAATACATGAATTTTAATTATTTAAACAAAAATTAACAATTATTAGGTCTATATATTCCTCTACCCTCTGTTCTGTCACCTCAGCTTTATACAGTGAAGGACAGATGCAGGCGATATGCCTTAAGCCTTAAGCATGTTGGCAACAAGCCAACACCCTCTGGCGCATAGTCTCTGCGAGTTGAAACGTATATGTCGCTCCAGCTCTGTAACACAGACACGCCCACTTCGAAGGCAAGTTGTCTTCAGTAATACTGCATTGCAAGCTATGTAGTATACGCGCAGCGGGGAAATTGTACGTATGTCGCAGTTTTCCAGCGACACACATGGTTCACAACACACCGCACAGCCGTCAGAGCGCAGTCAAACACTCAACCCTATTAATTTTCCTGATTGGGAATTGGCTTGCTGTTCCAGACAAAATTCCATGTGAAATTATTATTGTTATTGACAAATTGTGTAGCGAAAAATTGGTGGTTGCGTTGGGGGTTGCCCAACCCAGCGACATGGTCACTGGCCGCTACTGACTGCAACAGTCTCCTAATCAATATCCATTCCAGTCAAGTTGAGGAACCAGTTAGGAAATTGACTGTTTGTCTTATTTTATAATGTATGCCCTTTTGCCATACCAGAGGCTTTACCCAAAATCATCTCCACTTGCTCCCCATTAAAGCCTGGATTGAGTTCAAAGTGTGCTGATTGACATGAAATTATTTGAGTGATGTCTTCGTTAACCTCTCCAGAAACTTTGAGCATGGATAATAACGAGCACAGGAAGATCTTCAGATCATCGTTCATATCTCTTCCAAAGATACTGCAAATGCACATACACTCATCTGGATATGCAGATCCCATTACTTTGAAATTTGAAATTCCTTCCAATGGATCAGCAATGGGAACCATCCATTTTAGGTTTTAAAAAGATGATGCTGGCATTCCTCTTTTTGAGACATTGCTATTGCATCTTGATGTGCAGTGCTCTTGTGATACTTTTTTAGCTGTAGTGCTATAAAACAATTATATGACATTAAAAGATTGGTAGTCACAGTGATATTAAGAGGGATTACATTTATTTTTTTTTGAATGCTTGCATGCTTGGCCTTGTAAAATATTGGCCTTGTGACATTCTTAGTTGTCAATGTTTCTGACTGTTGCAGGTTGTTGAAGAGTTTGCTGCTGGGTTGTCATCACAAATTGAGGACCCTGCCCGGTAGAATTGACTTGCTCTCTAAATATGATTTACTTTAACGGAAAACACTGTTTTAAGATTTGCAAATTATGCCTTCATAAGTTATGTTGTTTTTTTATAAACTCCAATCCACTATAGCCTTTTGCATCAGTGACAAAGCAAGGCTTAATTGAGCAGTGAGAATAATAATAAGAAGAAATGTCCATTTCATTATGTTTTATGTCATCAATAAACAGGACTTCATTACACTGCTCAATGTAATTTTTTTCATCTATGAAGCAAGATGTTTTTAGAGAGATATAAATATTTATTAGGGCATCTCTGCCTTAAGCATTTGCAGTGATTGCTACATACCTTGCTGGCTCAGTTGGTAGAGCATCAGTTCTGCCTACTGTAAATCTGGGTTCAATTCTCAGTTACTCATATGTCCAAGAGCATGTAGAGCTTTAGGCTGCTGACTGGTTCATTATTATCAAGGCACAACTTAAATATAGGATTTTGCAGCATTTCATAATGTAATGCACATAGCAAGACGCCAGCTTTTAGCACAGTGTCTTATAATTAAAAGAAATGAAACTGCTTAGTAATATTTTGATTCTGATATCTAGTGCTTTTTGTTCAAGCTTACGTTTACTGTTGATCCCAACAACTGTGTTGTCCGATAATGAAGAGTGAGTTTCTGCTTTCACATTTTTATGTTCTTGTTATAGATAAATAAATGTTTAAAGACATTTGAAAACTAAATTTGCTGCTATTCTTGTGCTTGTACTTTGATAGGTGCTGTATGGATTTTATTTTTATTAAATGAGTTAATGAAAGGTCCATGGCTTGTTATTTTTATAAGATTACACCATATGCAGTACATGCTATAATTGGCAGAAAGAAAGTTTGTCCATTTTGTAGTTTAGACGCTTTTATGTTGGCAAAAAATGAGTTTTAAATTAAATTACATTGTGCGGGACAGTAAATACCTTTATCCAGTAATGAAGTGGCTTCATTCCTGAAGTTTAGAATGACAGGAAACAAAGTGTGTTAGTTAAAATGATTTTGGTCATTGTCGTATAAGAACTTGAGTATGCCACTTTGTCTTGCATCATTGGCATCAACACTAATATATTTTTTATTAATATTTTTCATAATGAAATTATCTTATTCATCATTTTACTGCTTGATGCTTGTTGTTAAATAAAGAATTAAAATTAAAGTTGAACTTTCTTTCAGTGAGATCCTGGGCAGTGGTCAGAGTGGTCTGCATGACAGTCTTATACGATTGTTGCTTGGAATTGAATATCTTCAGGTCATTTTATAATTTTTCATCTGACTCTACAAATCTGTTTGCTTAGCCTCTTGACTGCAGCATACCGACGAGTGTCATCATACATATACTATTAACCAATGCGGCATAACGATGAGCATCGTCGAATATTAATATATATGCCCTGTGTCCTGTAGTGGTCTGTAGGCTGCAGTAGTGAATTGCCTGATGATCTCAGTATCGAATAGATATTTTTTAACAACTGAGCAGTGTTGCCTGGCTGGAAATCACATGATCTAAGTGATGTCTTTAAAGTTGAATGCCTGGATATAAGTAGGCTAATCCAGCAGCAGCTTTGTCAACTGTTGTTGACAAAGCAGTGATACATTTTCCTGTTGCAGTCAAGGAAGGGGCTAAAGAAACTGCTATAAATTTCTTTTAGCATTTAATTTGATGAATGTGAAACTTCTTCTGTTTTACTGTAACATACAATTGACAACTTTTCCAGAAATCGATGATCAGCTTTTCATCATTCACCATTCACCAAAACATTTACATATTTATGGAAGTAACTGAATGATCATAACAGGCATTTTTATTTGTTTAAACTCCAAAACTGTTCGCTGCTTAATTTTCATGACTTATATTTGTAGCCTAAAGTTATTACTGTTCTGCTGGAAAGACTGGTGGAATTCACTGATCAGAATGAGTAAGTGAACTTTATTGACCCAGCGGCTCCCTAAAATTTATATTTTGATTTGGCTATCCTTTACTAATCCCCATATGAGCAATACTTCGGTTTCAGCATTTTGACAAGTCAATTAATACAAATTTATCATTTTCAGTACTGTAAACAACTGTCCAATATTTGGATGGACCAAATATGATAATGAGCATTAAAAATAAGAACAAAAGCTATCCGAAGAACTGATTGGCATTTTTGATGCACTTTTGTAGCCATTTAAGTTTCACATGGACAGTGGTCAGCATCCATAAAGACAAGTGTTTGACATTCATCTATATCGGAGAGGCAGATGCTGTTATAGTGACTATTAGATTAAAATGGAATATTAATGATTACCGGTTGACTGTTAGTGACATTATTGAAACCGCTCTAATTCCGATTCCAGTTGTTACATTTTGGGGAGAGAGGTTAGCTGGGACAGCATGTGAGCACAAGAACAGAGTTTTTTCTGTAGAATCATGGCATATAAATCTGATGCTGCTCTTGCAGTCTTAATGTCTTCAAGTTTAAATTTTGGTATCAATAGACTGATTTGCTAATCTATTGATACCAAAATTTAAACTTGAAGACAGCATCAAAGAATGGACAGGACTCACTATAGAGCAGACAACAAGAGCAGCAGAAGACCATAGCACTTGGAAGAAGACGGTCCACAATACAACCAATCTTCGGAACGAAGATGGCTAAAGACAATACAAGACAATCATTAGGCTGGAAAACCTGTGACATTAAATTAAGGACTGTTATTAGACTGAGGTGATCATAATTTACACGAGTGCAGAAAATAGGAATTTATGTATGAAAACGTAAAAATGGGACAAAGTATTTTTTATTTGTAGCTGATTTCAAAATTTTTAAATGACTGTGGTTTGAATTTGAGCAGTTTATGTTATGCAGTCGAGGTGATTCTGATCATGGATGTCTGCCTAAGCTGATTATGAATCAGTTTCGTTGGTTGGATCATGTCATAAATGCGAAGGTGACACATTTGCACTGTCATGATTCACAATATTATCTTGCTTGCACTATTTTCTTTGATGCAATTAGCTAATTGTCATCTATGAGACTTTTATCATATTTGTGTTGTAAAGTGCTGTAGTTGAGTTTTCTGTGGCAGTAAAGAACAGCATATAGATACCTTTAATTTTAGAATATAAGATGGAAGCAATGTACTGTTAAAAAGGTTATTATTGATCCACATTTGTATCTATGAAAATACATTTTCATTAAACAAGAGCTACTAGTGTTAGAATTTTGAAAATTTAATCTAAGTAACAGAAGAAACAGTTTGAAATGATAGCATTCATGTTGTCACGGCCACTCCAGCAACCAGCTGTGATAGGCTGTCTGCTTACTTTTAAAAAATAAGTTGTGTTCTAGGATGTTGTTGACAAAATGCTTGAAGTCGCAAGTATAACTTCCCTTGAAATACAAAGAGAAATTATTTCTTGTCTTCCCGAAGTGGTTGACGACCTTCAGCACTCTGAAGTTGCTAAGTTGCTTAAGTAAGATTGTTTGCTTTCATGAATCTTATTGCATGTATACAATCTCATTTTGTGAAATCAAAATGTTAAGTGTTTCTATGAAAAGAACATTCAGGGTTATTAAAAGTGACTTGGTAATGATGTTATGATTTGTTATTCAGTGAGGAATGTAGTTGAGCAGTTAATTAATGGCAGATGTAAATTTAACTTATGCCTCAATGCTAAAGGAGTAGGGCATACAGGTTAAGCCAGATTTTGGTGCCGGCACTTTAGGCAAGCGTTGGGTTAGAGGGCTAATGCCGTCAATACATGTCAATATGTATGCCATTGCTTTCTCTAGAATTGTGGTTACCTTTGCAGATTCATGCTGCTGCCCATAAATTTGTCTGTACCTAAGCAATGAACAGCTGGGTTGGCCACCTATGCCACAGCTTGATCCCAGGACAGTCACCCATAGAAGTACCAAGCCACGCTCAAGGCTGATTAACTTTGGTGTTTAAATGGGAGCAGGTCATGCGACGCAAATAGAATAGTAAAACACCAAGTAGGTCAGTCAGCAAAGTATAATTAACTTTTATTGAAACTAAAACATTGCAAATGTATTTTTATAGATATATGTTTAAAAAATTGTGGTTTTTCTTCAGAGATATGTTGTCTGACAATCGACTTCTGATGCCAACAATCCTTGATGTGTTGACAAATCTGACGTTTAGTCCTGATCTGCTAGCTGAGGTGTGACTTACTTTTGCAAACTATATTATGATATGCATTACTTTTACCAATACTTGTTAAATGTATTAATGTTGCTGTACGAAATCAAGTGGCTTTGAACATCGGATGGATTTTGTTTGGAAAAGGTATGGAAAATCGAGAAAACACCATTAGACTGGAGAAAACCATCATAAACCAATAAACAGGAAAGGAGACAGAAAGGAATGCAACAATACCAAAGGAATCAGCCTCTTAAGTGTACCTGGGAAAGTTTTCACCAGAGTCATGTTGAACAGAATAAATGATGCAGTCGATGAAACTCTCAGAGAAAAACAGTGTGGATTCAGAGAGGGAAGAGGATGCTCTGATCAAATCATCCTTCGACAACTCATTGAGAAAAAATACTTTAATTCAATGAAGATTTGGTCATGTGCTTCATCGATTTTGCCCAAGCTTATGACTCTCTAAGGAGAGAACTGTCCTGACCTGACTTTTTTAATATTATTTATGATTTGAAAGATTTCAATGCTAATTCATAATTTCATCTGAAATGTTATAAATGGTGTTGATTTTAAGGTGAGAGATGTCATCATTGAAGTTTTGCCATCCATGGAGCTTGATAATTTGCCCGTAGTTATACGTTTTCTGCTTCAAACTGTTTCTGCTGTTGATGCTTTCCAGGTCAGCTGCTATTAGAATTGCTCATTTGGCTTTGTAGTTGGTTAACCCCTTAACTGGGTGCCCCAAGTAATGCTCGTCCATTTTACATTGAGTTGCAAATAGTTGCCCAGTTAACCTTTTTAAGGGGGAATTAAATTTTTAAAGTCATCCCGCGTCAGGGAATTAATTTTTGGAAAAGGCGTTAGATGAAAACGTGAACATATATGTTATAAACTGACTATATTTCAGGCTATATAGAAGCTAGAAAGATGCGTTGCACCGTTGTTGAGCATTTTTATTGCTCTTTCTATCCATCCGTGCAAAAAAAAAAAAGTTGCCACTCTACACCCCAAAATCGGACCCCTCCCCAACATTTTGTTTAAATTTTGATCAAAGGTCAATAGCAAAACGTCTTCATCAAATGTGAGCGATAGAGTTCTAGAGGAGTGTAATTGGAACAGAATGGTGCAAAAATTTTGAAGATCGACCATTTTGGGTAATTATGGAGTTTCATACCCAAGTACCAATTGCTTGCTGAAATGACAATTACGCGAACGGATTTTCAATGTGAAAAACCGAACAACTCGGTATATTTCAGGCTATGTAGAAGCTAGAAAGATGCGGTTTTGCACCATTGTTGAGCATTTTTATTGGGCTTTCGAACCATCCGTGCAAAAAAAAATTTTGGGGTAGGGTCCACCCTACACCCCAAAAATCGGACCATCTCCGACAAAAATTTTTCAAAGCTCAATAAAAATTTTTTCAGCGGTGGCCCCCAACTGTGAGCAGGAAAAGTTGTTGGGAGGTGTAATTGGAACAGAATAGTGCAAAAATTTTGAAGATCGGACCATATTCGGCATAGTTATGGCCATTCTAGCCTCCGGCTGAAGATTTTTCCTATACATTTTCCAGCCTTGGTCAGTCTACAGTCAATATCCAAATATATAGTCAGTATTATCGAAAACGGTGCTGCCGCCTATTGAATGGATGTGAGCTAACTCGGTTGCCGCATTGGAATTTTGAAAATCGTGCAGGTCCGCAGTACACAGTCGCTTATATAGCGCAACGTTTTAAAACGGCTAACCCCGTTTCGTGATGGTTTTCCGCCGCCGTCTTTAAACGGCTAACCCGAGCAAAAGGTTAAGGGGTTGATATCTTGTTTACATTTTTGATGTTTTCAGAGTTGAACTGATTAGCTGATTATTAACTAATATAATGAGCACATTACTTTTTATCTGTCTATTACTGGTCTCTAAACTCACTAAAGAAAGGATCATGAGTTTTGCCTAACCATTTTTGGAAGCTGCATCACAAATTAGTATAACAGATTAATTAATTTTTTAGCTTTCTTATATCACATCAAATTCTTTTTTTCTCATTTCATATATTGGGCAGCAATGCTACAGTACATAGTCAGCCTATGTATATAACAGTTTTGTTATTTTTCACAACTAAATAATGACTATTAAGAGTTCTAGAGATTTTTATTTATTCCAATAATTTATTCCCACCTAACAATTTATGAGCATAAAAGTTATGTCAAGAATTTGTCATTTGTTGATAGTTTATAAATTTTAGTCAATGACTGCAAATTTAATTAGGCCTTATTAATAATTATTTTCCCAGTGAATTCAGTTTAATTATGTCCAGACATTTGCTATCTAAGGTGTAAACATTTTTATTAAATCAAATTTTTGGTATTTTGATTTAGGAAACAGTTTTCACTTTGAGACTTTCAGTTATTCTCTGGATTAATTTTCAGTAATGTGATTGGTGTAGGTAGTGAATGATTTAAGAAGCCATTTGGATTTGACAGTCATTGATTCCACATCTGCTTCTACACCTCATCCTGGGTAAGATTGGAACATAACTATTTGCATTCTATGATTGATTGATTGCTTCATTTGTTTAGAATGTCATTAATTTTGTTTTGTTTTTTATTCAGATCAAGCAAAAGAGATGAAAAAGCTCAAGGAAGTATTAAACTGATATTGGAATCCATTCTGTCTGGTGTACGATTTCAGAAATTTGTTGCAGAAGCTTGGCTTAAGGTAACTCATATGCGATCACTGGAGACATCAAGTGTATGAAATGAGAAAGTAATAATTTGACTTCATTTAAAGTAGTGTCAACTAAATGGATTTTTGCTGCAAGAGTTCCACGGTTAATGTAATTTGTTTTTACCTAATTGTTTGTTTTCAAAAGGTTATTGAGAGTGTGAAATTGTCGTCTGATCACAAAGTAGTGGACATTCTGGTTCTTTTGATTTTGCATTCCTGTGGATATCGTAAGCAAGTCGAGACACTGAGTCGCTCAAGAATTGCTTCTGGTCATTTTACTCATTCTCTGCTACAGCTCACTTTTTCAGCTCATGGCCAGGTCATTAATGTCGATTGATTTAATTTCATACTCATTTTTTGGCTTTTAGCAATGGCTACCACTAAAGTTTTACACGTTTAAATAGAAATCTATTAATAAGAATTTAATGATTTGCTGTTACTTTTAGCTAAGATACGATTACCGGTACTAGGAATAGTATTGCTTTAAGAGTAAGTTCAATCAAATTCCACTGGATGCTTCTGTTGTACCATTGTTTGATTTTGATTTTTAAAGGTACTACGTGATTACTTTACCTCGGTACTAATCTGGGCAGAAGTTCTTCTTCGTTCACCACAACCAATTATTGGAGGATATGCTCGTTCAATTTACAAGCAGGCTTTTGTAGCCTTTGATGCTTACTGTCAACAGGTAAGTCGATTTCTTGCTTGTTCTGGGTTATAAACATGAGCAAGAAAATACCAAGTACAACCTATGATAATATGTAAAACACTGAACACTCATAATAAACAGAAGTTTGGTTTTCTATGCAAATCTGATCCCGAAGACAGAGAAGGCTTGGCTAGTACTTAATCTATGCATCCCAATGTCATGAAATGATAAGGACTTCATGATTTGACATCAGATACAGACTTATTAGGGCTGAGTGTCTCTGCCCAAATAGTAATCTATGTGATATTGCAATTTTAATTTTTTTTATAGTTTATAAAGTTAGAACCTAACTTTACGTTACCAAATCAAATGTAGGCCAAATATTGTGCTTGTTTAGTTATAAAGAAGTGCTGTTAAAGGAATGCATTTTTTCTAAAATGGAAGTGAAGTTGTTGTGTTTAATTATTAAAAATTGCACATTTTCCTTTTCTGGCTATCTAGATTCAAAACTGATTGATTACTGTGACCATGGCAAACATGGCTAATTCTGCACTGGAAGCTATTTAAAAACTATATTTAAATACCTCGCCTGTCTGAATGAGACCTCTGTTCTTCACTTGACTTTCTTGAGGCAGATGTTGACAGGCAGAGGGCAGATGTTGACCAAAGTCGACATTGAGGGATAGAGGGTTGACAGTAACATATCTGTCAATAAAAGACGACATATTGCACGCAGAGTGTTTATGTGTTAGTATATTTGATCGGTGGTGCCAGTGTGGGTGTTTGTCGCTGTGCCTCGTACTGTGGAGGACTAATCAAGCGGCAAGTAGTGTAATAATTTGTGTTATAAAAAAATACGTCGCCTTGTGAGGGTAGTAAAAAAATAATTCTGCCTCAAAAGAGTTAATTTGGCTTGATGGATGATGAGTTGTTGAATAGACTGATCAAACTCAAGTTTTCATTTGCAGTTTTGTTATGACCTACATTTTACTGTTTTATGTTTATGATGCTTCTTAAATTTTAGGAAATTGTTGGCAACCTCGTAACTCACATTGGAAGTGGTTATCCATCTGAAATTGAATCTTCACTTGATATTCTAACTGAACTAATCACTGAGCAGAATAAATTGATGGCTCCATTTGCTGTTTTCATTAAGGTATTATTTCATTTATTTTATTTCTTTTATTCATCAGCTGCAATATGCTGTTTTAAATTTCTGTCAATTTATTATTCATCCTTTAAGGAGCACGTTTCTGCAGCATATTTGTTTATTTTAGCGTGTCTGTCTTTCTCTGGTCTTGTATTTTGCAAAATGCAAAGGTTGAAAATATTTATTTCTGCTATGTCTTGCGTGTTGTGATGTGTCTAACCCGCATATGACATAAGTTGCTGCATAGGTTTGTATATATATTGTAAAAGTTTGTCTGATTTTGTTAGGAAATTGAGGCATAGATTATATTTAATTTTCAGGGAGTTCTTGACTACATTGACAATTTGAATATGACCCAGATTCGTAAGCTTTATCGTATGTTGGGTTGTTTGGCATTTGGAAGTGATGCACCGGATTCTGTAATACAGGTAGGTTTAAACAGTGAGATTTACAGGTTGAAACAATAAGATTTAAGACAGTAATTTTGTTTAATGTCATTTCAAGAGACTTTAGGTCAGTGGTCTGCTAACTTTTCTCATGATGGGCCAAATTTTGTAACACTTTAGTTTCACGGGCCATAGTTTAAACAATCCTGATTACACTTGGCGTTCTATAAGTATTAAGTATTTTATGTACAGTGTGCTTTTAACATTCACATATGTGATCTCTTCTTCTATTCATGGTTTTATTATTGAAATAGAATTTTAACTATGATGTTCAACCATTGTTGTAGCCAGGGTTTCAGAATAGGGCAGAACATCAAGATAGACATTTGCAGTAGAGAGAGAGAGAGAGAGAGAGAGAGAGAGAGAGAGAGAGAGAGAGAGAGAGAGAGAGAGAGAGAGAGAGAGAGAGAGAGAGAGTCATGAGCTTACCAGTGGGTTATGGGACTGTGCCCCAGCACTTTTGAGTAATATTGGAGTTCATTTGTGAGTTCTGGTGCATTTTAAAGACTTCAATTGTGATTTATTATTGATTGCCAAACGCTGTATTATAATTAAGTTATGTCAACAATTACTCCATCTTGCCAGATAAAACTTACTCATTGCTTTTGCACAAATCCAACAACTGGTCACAACCCCAGCACCCGCATGCCTCCTCATGTCTCCACTAATGAGTTCAACCCTCTGACATCTTGGATTTTTCCTCCATATCTGAGGGGACTGTATCTAAAGCTGGTTTAAATCGTATCGGTTAACTAATGCATTAACTATGGACTGGGGTATAATAGTACACTGAAAATGGTGAGGAAAAGGAATTCCATTCCCTCATTTCTATCCCTCTTTGTCTGCACAGTCCTTCATCGCTGAAATCTAGTTTTGTGTGAGCTGAACGAAGTCTCTATTAAGACTCTGTCCGTTGCATTCCGTCTTGGAGCAGCACAAGTTCTCCAACTCTAATTTCAGAATGTCTGATTCAGGTCACTGGTTGAGTGCATCTTAAACCTGCCCCTTACATCAAGTGATCACTTATATGCTTGTCGGTGGGTTAAAAAATGCACAGCTTCACAGACCTGTTCCTTATATGGAATACACTAGAAAAGTGGCATTTTAATGAGAAATGTAGAAATGTTTGTCAAATTTTTTGGGAAAGTTTCTTGCAAGCCAGTCTAAAATTCCTGCATGGGTCAAATTTGGCTCACAGGTCAGGGTTTGCGGATCACTGAATTAAATTCATCAATGCAATCAATAAAAATAAAAGTTAAAAATGTATGTCGGTATGAAGAGATTATTCAAGACAGAACAAAGGCCCAATGCAGAGGAAATTGTATTATATTTATGATTCTTTATTGAGTTATGGATGTTTGTCATAAATGTTTAACTGCCATTCAGTGATTTGCTGCAATTGGTATTATATAAAAATTTGATATATTTATATTTACCTGGTACATATATTTATACTCTTTTCCTTTGTTTAATTTTTCTCGATTGCTTATTCGTAATGATGGAATAATGCATTTCTAGACAAGCTTGTGTTTTATGATTCAGTTTGAACTTCTGCTTTGAATGATCTGTTGTAGGATTCTCTTCATATGATGATTCGAAAACAGCTGTCGAATACTAATGTCAGGTATTGTATCTATTTTAGGATCCTGTTTGCTATATTGTCAAGAGCGGTAAATAAATTTTTAAATCTATTCCACAGATACTTTAACCTGCACATTTTGCTTTTCTTTGTAGATACCAGCAAATGGGAGTTTTGGGAACAATATCAGTTGTAATGAATCTTGCTCACAAACAGTAGGTGTTTGCAGGCAAGATCTTATCCATCATGTTGACACATTGTGCTACTGACACATATGTGACATTTTTAGATTGATTTGTGGACTGGAATTTGGATACTACGACTCCAGATTGATAGATGATTAATTGTTATTGCGTTACGCATTTATTTTACTTGAAGTGGGAGCAGTGCCAAAGATGTAGCTGGTATGCAGACTGAATCTCGCCTTCCAGAGACGTCGTACCAGCAGTCGGTGAGCTTGTTGCAGTTGGCAAAGAACAGTTGTGGCCGTTCTCCTGATTCGTTGGCTTTGTTCTTGGAGGAACTGGCGGCAATTGTGCGAGAAGGTTCAGTCCATTCTAAAGTCGAAGTAAGCACTAATTTTGTCGCTGTGCATTGCCGATGTTGAAGCAGTTAAACATAAAATGTATTACAAAATTACTAGGTTTTGCCTTAAAGTAAAGCATCGTTCAATGTTATTCAAGCAATTGCAAGTAATTGAACAATATATCAAATGACTGCTACAGTACCAGTACTATATAACCAGCACTATGTGACCAGCCCTATATGACCAGCACTATTTAGCCAGTGCATTTGTTATATGTGGGAAGTGCTTGTTTGTTCAGAGTTGTTCTAACCGGGGGAAATTTAACCCTTTCCCAGCCGGCTTTTTCAATAATATGTCCCCAATTCTGTACATGAAGCACTGCCCTCGTATCAGGTCGCTAGCGACCTGGTTGGGCTGGATCGGGTTAAAATCTTACTATGCTGTTGCAAAGTTTAATGAATCATGAATCTATGTATTTCTAGAGTTAGAAAATTCATAGATAAATTGTATGACAAAATAGCATATGTGTCATTATCATTGTAGGAGCAGATTTGAATAGATACATTGAGCTTATGTTCATTATGTATTGCTTATTATCAGAGGCTGTGCTTAGCATTTTATTGCTCAGGTTTGTTACTGAGATTGTCATAAACTAAGTTTAGATAATAATAATTTTTTTTTCTTTTTCTTTTACTTGTTTGGAGGAGTGGATAGCTGATAATGTGATTAATGACTTTCAAGATGACTTTGTCGTAGACATGGTTGCAGCTGAAAATGAGGGGTTAGTAATGTTGCAAAGTAATATGCTTGTAATTTTTAGCAATGTTCTTAGCTTTTGAATTGACAATGTGATATAATATTTGACTGCATAAGATAAAATACACTTCAACTGACTTCTGAATGCATTGCTTGTTTACTTACCTATCCTGGATGACCCTCACTGCATCGGAATGCACAAGAGAATTCATCCGCACTAAACCTTGATCCAATAGATAACATTTACTGCATTGTGGAAGCTGTCTTTGGTGAACATATCTGTTGAATGGAAGACAACAGAAAGTTACAGTCTGATAATAACAGATGGTTTCAACTTGAGCAAATGGTGTGATGATGTGGTGATGGTGATGAGGAGGATGTTGAAGACAACGAAGATAAGCGCCTAGGAATAAGGCGCTACTTCGGTGCTGCTTTTGAAAGCGCTATAGAAATTAACAAGATTTTACTTACTTACTTGCTTATATGACAGCAGCGACTGCGAAATCCTTCTAGCGTTTTCACACTTTTAACTTCTTTTGCTGTTCAGATCAAATTGAATATAATTGTTATTTCTAATACTTCATGATTGTTAATGTTGTTCAGGATGGATCCTCTTCCTTGGAATCTGGCATTTGGTTTGGATAATGAGTCTGAAAGCTCAATAGTTCTTAACCTTCTGCCTCTTGTTGTACCTTCCCGTCAATTGACAACGAGCAGACTCACAATTGAAAAATTAAACGCTACATCCCGGTTAGAGATTTTTTAATGTTGAATTGTTATAGTTTTGGTTTATACATTTTCTTGTGTTTTTGTAATTTATGATCGTTTTATCTCTGCATGCATGAAAGCCATGAAGCATTTAGAATATTTTTCTTGAGCTGTTGAAGACAATTTCGTTGTCTTGATTAATTATAGGTCAGTGTCTGTTTGGTGGATGGCTTCTAATTTTCGTCTTCTGCAGATATGCGAGTCACGATTACATAATGGAGACCTGGAAGGAATCGATGCTCTTTTAGGTATATTGTTAGCATCACTTGCTTAGAGACTTGTTTGGCAGAGTGATTTATTTTGGCTCCCATTCTTTACAATATTTTACTTTTAAAAAGGGTGTATTTTGACAAAATGTTTGAGTAATAAGTTAAGTACCATGTCAAAACACTTTGCCGATACATTCTAGGACAATTGGAAAATAAGGCAGGCTCCAGAAAAAAAATCATGGAACATGTTAAATAGGCAGATGATGCCTGATTGAGGGTTAAGGACTCAATGGGATCATGGAATTGATGTAGCTACTGACTAAAGAAAGTGAAATGTATTAAGGCATTTTGGATCGTGGCAAAAACTGGAAATTGAAGGAAATGAAATGACTTATGGTTGTTAGAAGCATTGAATGTGTTTATAATTTTGAATGTGACTTTTTGTTACCAGGTTGTCCAGTTAAGTTTCCTCGAATGGATGTAATAAATGATAAATTGGAAAGTTTATCATCCAGAGAAAGACATATTCTCTGTGATTGCTTATTTCTTGCTATCAACTGGTTTCGTGAGGTATATCAATTCTTTGAATGGCTTTATGATTGTATTAATTATTGTGCTGATACAGTAGCATATAAGCTTTACAAGAGGACTGGTGAGAGAATTATGATGAATTCTATTTACTGTATGATTATGACCCTGAACCTTTGTTATTATGTCTCATTGATAAGATATAATATATTGATTCACAGCATCAGTCACTGCAGACATATTATCAGTAGACCTTGAGGTATGATTTTTTGCCATCTGTTGCCTGCATCACATGGTACAGATGTTCTGTTGTTGTCTCAGCTCTGTGGCTCTTCCTCTAATACAGACCGGTGAATTGGAAATAAATGTGTTTTTGTGTTAGCTGAATAAGTTTACTGTGTGCACTCCACCCCACTAGCTTCATGTAAGTTGCTCAAGTTACAGATGGGACAACATAAACTTCAAATCACTTACATGTATCGGAAATCAAAACTTGGAAATTGAGTCATTGAAGAAACTTGTTTATTATAATAAACATTCAGACAGGCAACTACGGTAACCACTTGTGTAAAGATAGTGGAATCTTTATAGCAGAATCTTTGTTTCAAGCACACTGTGAAACTGTGAACGCCTAGAAATGTGGTAGTCGAGTCAACTTAATTCTTAATGGAGGGCTCTTTGTAGGTTATTAATGCATTTGCTAATCAACGTGATAAAGACTTGAAAGCCAAGGTCATTCAACGATTGCATTTGATCCTTGAATTGCAACAACTGCTGGAAAGATGTCTTAAAGGTTAATATCATGTTATGTTGCATTTCACTTGAAATTTAATTGCTTTATGTTGGAGGAAAAGTCGGTGAGGGAAAGGCAGGAAGCATCCAGATCATTTAGCTCAGCGTTCCCCAAACTGTGGGTGGTGCAAAGACTGGATATTAATTACATTTTATTTTGACAGTCTCTGATGATTATTATCTAATACATCATTTTATTATTACTATAATATATATATATATATATATATATATATTATAGGTTTTTAAATATATATCTGTCTGCAATATATACAATGTATACGGCCTTCTTGGTGCTGATTAATCCTGTGAGAATTTTAGTTGACAATGTTGAGCGCAGATCATACTTGGATGGGTGACTGTCCTGGGATTGAGTTGTCAAAAATTATTCAACCCTATTTACTTAGATGCATTGAAAAATTGAATGTGTTAAAGTGTCAAGGTAAAATGGGTTTTAGATTGCAATGGCAACCTACTCTAGATTAATGACAAATAACCTGAGTCACTGCTATTAAGATATAGAGATCAGCATCAGGCCCTATGCTTGTTTGAGTGCATGACCACCTTTTACCTTTATATATGTATATATGAATACATACTGAGACTGCAAACATTGTATTATTATTTAGGTAATTTTTGTAGGTCATTTTTGAAACTTTAGAGTTGTTACTGGACTTTTATTGTATTTGCTAAAGCAATGAAGTTAAGATTAAATTTAGGGTTACATATCTGTATTTTGTGTTCAACAGTATTACTATGGTACATAATCTGATTGTTTAAAATTGCTGAAATCTCTTATCTTAATAATGGTTCTTGGTTTTAGGCTTGACTGATTATGTTCCACCTCCTTCCGTCTTCGAAGCTTCTAGTGCAGGACCAATTTCAATTGTTGGACCAAAGAAAAATGCAGCACGAGGGTACTCAGTATTTTCTTGTGATATTTTCACTACGTTCCACTATCATTATGCCATCTACCAGTGATAGTAATAATTAATGATTGTAATTATGCACTTTTATAGCACTGTTTCTGATACTCAGAGGTATCAATCAATGGCACTCCACATCAAAACTGAAAAAGACCAGGTCAACTCAAGATAACATCTTTAGAAAACAGAAAATCAGATAGTTGTATATCATTTTTTTACTGGTCCTGCTACAAGTGCAGTTGTTTCACTTGTACTACATGAAGCTTTTGTGCCTGTTAAAATGACACTTTAATTCATTGAGTATGAAAATTTATATACAACTATCATTATTCTGCTTTTTATAATTACATCTTTATTAATACAGTAGAACTTTGTTATAATGTATTTAGCAGTGTGTAAAATTTGGTACATTATATCCAGGGTATGTTATATCCAATACCATCCATTATGGTAGCGCATCAAATGGGACAGTACATTGCGGTATGTTATAACCGAATATACATTAAAACTGAGTCCATTATATTGAAGTTCTACTGAAGTTTCAATTACTGTTGATGCCACATTGAGAATTTTGCTTAACTTAAGTAATAATTAGCACAATTCATTCATTGTATGCGTGCTTGGTTGAGCCATTGTATGACATTAGCACTCAGTTGATGGATAACAAACAAGACACATAGGAGCTGAAAATGTGATATTTACTGTAACTGGAGATTGGAAATGCATGACATTGAGAGAAGTAAAGCTGATCAGTTTGACTGTTCTTTCACATTTCATACCAGGTATTTTTAGAGGATCTGCATTGCTTTTTGAATGCGATTATTTTAGTTCGTTGTCTTTGTGATTGATAAAAGTCTTTGTGAAGACTTGGAGCTTAATGCCTTTTGATGTGTTTGTGCATGTGCGTGTGCAGAAAAGGGAAGAAATTGAAAGCAACTAAGGGCAAAAAGAAAGCTAGCAATGATGAAGACAATGACAGTTCAGATAATGAAGAAATTAGAGAAGAAACCCAGATTGGCAAAGTGAGATGCTTTAAAAATGAATTTGCAATATTCTAACCATCTTAATTTGCAGATATCTTGCTACGAGGTGCTTCCATTTAACCATCCTTCTCTTACCAGAATCTTGGTATAATCTCGTAATCAGCACTCGTTCAAATTAAATCTGGATTCTGCAGTCATTATTAGGCATGATTGTTTATCTAATTTTCAAGTATCTGCCAAGTATGTGGTAGTGGCGGCGGCATTGGTGGTAGTTCAGCAATGACATTAAATGAATTGATAATTTGGACTCTTCTTCTTCCTGTGTCTTGTGAATATACTTCTGAAATATGCAAATAGGAATGTTTTAATGTGCACTGTTCTATGGCAGAGTTGTTTTGTCTATACTGTAATTGTTGAATTATTACTTATAGGCAGTTTTCTTAAATGTGTCCAGCTTTTTAACGCATTGATTGGCATTGCTTATGAGACTTGTGCATTTTTATTATGACTGAGTATTTTCATTTTGTTATGTTTACTCATCTTCATTTCTTGTAACTTGAATAAAAATACAGTTCTGCGTTGGTTGCTTTACAAATCAGGAAAATGAAGAGCCTGAAGATCCTCAGGTTGACTCAGCCTCTACATTTTGTTCAAAAGCATTGATCCCGTTTTTCAGGTTCTGCATATTTTCTTTTGATGCTCTACATTAAACTAAGTATTATTTGTATGTAACATACTTAACCCCATACTGTCTAATGTTGCTTATAGTAATTTGACTTATTTGTTGTCGGCTTATAAATATAGTTTTTAACAAAGTAATACAGATGACTTAAATAGAGTCTGAAATGTCTGTAGGTGTCTTGGTTTGAGAATTCATAGATATTGTCATATTTATGTGTTTCCTTTTAACATTAGACTTGTTTATATCAGTTCTTGGACTTAGTTGCTTTGTTGCTTTATTGTAAGATTAATTTATTTATGTTATCATATAGTTTAATTCTTTTGTTAATTTGGTACTGAAATATGAGTAGTATTTTCTGTAAATTTAGATGAATAATCATATACTGTATTCTGCTATTTAAACTTTAAATTACAGGGAACTTGATTTTGATGTGCTCAATCTGCTGAATATTGAATTTTATGCCAGTCCTGACATCAGTTCAGAAGAAAAGGTAAATTTTCTGTTAATCTGTGTCTTTACAAAAATAAACTTAAATAACCAATGAACAGTCGGAATCCTCATTTAAGGAAAAACAATTGATCAAGAAATGTTTAGTTATAGACAGAAAGGTCTTTCAAATTGGAGATCTTTGTAGGTTTAGAATATAAATCTTTTCGTACATATACATCTCCTGTAAGGTCCATGTCACATGAATCTTATTGAGCCTCTGGAAGTTTTGAGCTGAGAAAGATACTTCCGAGTTTATCTTTGATATGCATTTGTTGTAGAAGATTTTAGGATATATGTTTGACTGCTTCCTCAGATATTTTTCTTTCATGATCACTTCATTGTTTTTGGAGATGGACGTGAAACTTACTATTATCGGAGGCGATGAGTTGGACTCCGTAATCTTTTTCGTTCTGTAGGCAAAATTTAAGTCTTTCACCGCTAGTGATATATTTAAATCCTTTCTTAAGTGATCAATTACTTGTTCCATTGTTTTCATGTTCTTATTTGATTGAGTTTCAATTGCCACCAATTGTTCAGCCTCTTCCACTGGTTTGTTTTTCAGTCCGCATATAATAAGATCATTCTGAATTGAGCGAGTTTCAAGTGCATGCACTAGTTTTGAAAGGTGTTGTTTACAGGGAGTGAGGGACTCTTTTATAATCTCTTTTATAATCTCAGTGGTAATTTGTTTCAAATTTTCATTAAGTTCAGCTAGTAATTCATTCATTTTCTGTTCCATTTTGGTGTTAAAGTCTGATAATAATCTTTCCTGAAATTTGTTTATAAGAGTTAGAGGCTACTCTGTAGTCACAGAGTGCTTCAATAATTTCTTCTATTTTCTGTGTCTTTTTTGCCATTTTGGCTAAGTGAAGCTTATTTTTGAGTTGGTAGTTAGATCTTTTAGGTGTGATGATTCACATGCACATGTATTCATTGACTTAATAATATTGATACATATGTATTCATTGACCAGACACATGTTTTCCTTTTGTTTATAGACATGATACATATATACTCATTGAGATATTCAATCTGTGCTTTTATACATACTCCAAGCTCAAATAACCTACTAGTTCATTAATATACCATAATTAAATATGTACAGCGCCCTTGACTTTGGTAGATGCCATGCGTACGGCGCTATATAAATTGTCTAAATAATAAATAAAAAATTCGTTTGTTTAGTAAAAGAAGTAAGCAAAAAATGATCCAAATACTTGGGTAAAGACCAAAATGTATCATTTTAAAGGCATTTAAGTAATAATGTCCACCATATTGCGTAGATATTAGAGGTGTGCACGGGGACTGACTGTTGTCCCCATCCCCTCCCGTCCCCGCAAAGCTTTTCTCCATCCCCACCCCGTCCCCATTGACTTAAAATCCATCCCCACCCCATCCCCTAATCTCTGTCCCCATCCCCATTCCCGTCCCCGCATTTGGAACCCATCCCGTCCCCTACCCGCATTTTGGTCTCCGTCCCGTCCGCGGTGTTTTTATATCAACTATTCATTTATTAGTACCCAGGGTGCGATTTTATGACCTGGTGCAGTGGGAGGAGGGGATTTGTCGAGCTTAGGCGTAGTTGTTGGGGAAATGTAGCAGTGGGGGGGAGTAGTTGTGGGGAGATGCAGCAGTATGCAGTTGGGCAGTGGAGAGAATCCCCCTTCCCCTACAAATCGCGCCCTGTTAGTACCCAACACGAGAAGTAGCTTTTCAAAAGTTTTTCAAAAGTTTCTTCTAAACTATACAATAATCATATATGAAAATGGGACACTATTACTAACCTTATATCTTTAGCGCACATCATAACCATAGCGTCAGCCAATTCATTTTTCAACGTGTATACCGAAACTAACCAAAAGATAACGGACATTCCCGGTTTTACTACCAATGCCATTCTGCCAGCAGTGAGCAAGACGTTGAAAAATGAATTGGCTCTCTTTTCTTGTCCATTTTTCTGTAACTTTATAAAATGTTTAATTTATATAGTAGGCCTAAGCTAAGAGGAGTGTTTTAATTTGTTTGAGTCAGGGGCACTAAGGTAAATAGTGATGGTGGTTGGTGGGCACAGGAGAGACTGGGCAATGGGAGTGGGCACTGGGCGTTCAAATTACAAAGCTGTGCAAAGTGCTCTGCAATCCGCCCCACCTCTAAATTATATTATCTTTTGTTGTCCTGGACATCTATAGGTTCCCCCAACAAGCTGAAACCGGCTCTGATGATTCTCCCTGGTGTGTTTATCAATTACCCTCAAGTTCTCAAATGGCTTTATGGTCTCTACCAACTGCGAACTAACAATGGTGTCGAGTGATCAAAAGATTCAAAACCAATCTTGCCTGGCCTAACAGTTCAATTTAATGGCCTTTTAATTGAAACTGAAAGGCGTAGGCCTATATGGTTGGTAGCTATGCTAAAATCGGCCGAACGCATGATTATTGAATTGCGAGATTAATCGTCCCCATTCCCCGCGCGGTATTTACGGCATTTTTGAAACCGCATCCGCGGTAATACCGTCAACCTGGATTCGCGCATAACAAGTACTACTAATTGTATTAATATTTGGGCAAAATTACAGATTTCAATCCACGCTTTTGCGGTAAACTCCATTATTACCACGTGAAACCGCTGTAGCCATAAGTAGATATCGTTGCTGTGGTGCTTGGTTCAAAGAGAATTATCTTGCTTTTGTTGCACTCTGATGGAATCAATTTGAATTTTTTAAACCTTAGTTTCACTGTAGAACTTCCAAGTAGCTGTATTTATTAAGCTTACAGATAAATTATCTGCCAGTAGTATTGTTCATGCAAATTCCACCGAGTTTCATTAAAGAAGTGATTTCCTCAGTGAAAGTTATCTTTGTGATCATTTCATATTCATTGTCCTTTTTACATTTATGATATATTTTTGGCTCAGCCGTATTACCATATTTAGTTTATGTTTTTTTTCTACAGAAAAAGAGAATTGCATTGGAGCCACCGCTACTGCTCTTTTTATTGAATGATTTGGCTCTTAAGTTGAATCATCGCCTTATCTCTCATGAAACTAGAGTGGTCTTTTTCAAGGTATGTAGCATTTCGGTATTTTCCGGTCAGGTTGTTTGATTGTGCTACCTTTGGTCAAAATAAGAATAAAATGCTGGTTGGTAGGCACCATGTGCTGCTGTTAGAGACTGCAGTTATAGTTATTGGACACGATTTTTTTAAAATTGCTTATCTGAAAATTCTTCTTCTTAAGTTCTCTGCCCGGAAACAGGTCCTGGTTTCCATTGGCACCACCCTTCTCTGTCAGCAGCTTGGATCTTTAATCCTTTGTATCCGTCTTTAGTCAGTATCCAGTGCAGTAGTGACGTGTGAGTCTTCCTCTGGTTATCCTTCCTCCCATTTGTCCCTCCAGTATTGTTCTGAATAATGAGTCCCCTCTTAGAATATGCCCAACCCAGTTCTTACCTTTGTTTTATTGCTTGTATCAGTGTCTTTTCCTCCTTTACAATATCTAGGGCCTCTCTGAAAATATGATGCGAGAAATATGCTTCTATAAGCAGCTGCATCGATATCGTGTCTTGGCAAAAAAAGTACAAATAGCAATTGTTCATGTTCGGTTTACATCTAATATTGATTGTTTAGTTGGCTGGTTGGTTGGTTCTTTGGTTCATTTGTTGGTTGGCTTGTTAGTTTGTTGGTTTTCAAAGCGGCAGGGCACTTGCCTTTTGCTTGTTTTTGTGAATTCATGATTTGGACGCCATTATCTTTGCAGTCAAAAGCTGACAAAGGTGTTGGATTTCGACTTTTGAATGAATTGAACACAGTTACTGTTGTGGAGAAGGTTGTTGATCTCCTACCTGCACTTTGTCAGCAAATTGAAGCCATTGGCTCTTTCTTTCAGGTATTGTGCCAAAGATGATTTAATTTATATGACTCTTTTTAAAAATTAAGATGTTGGAAACATTTTTAAATCTCATCCCAGCCTTGTTACTGTGGAAATCTCTGTGCTTTGTAATTTGTGTAGTAGTCTGGATTATGCTGATAGTAAATAATTCAAGAATGAATTTCAATGCTTGTAGTTGAGATTTGTGTCATTTATCCTTAGGCATGTTTAGTTTTTGTTGTTTCTTACATTTTAGAGTTACATACATTTTATTTGAATTGACAGAGTAATTTACTGTTTAGGTTCATTTACTTACAGAATGTACTCATATATTTACAATGTGTTAGATATATATTGCATATATGGCATGTTTTGAATTGTTTTATGCAAATCTGATTGTGAATGCTGTTTTTAATTCAGGCCATTTATACAGCAGATGATGGTTTGATCGATGGTCCTCATTCAGGTGGCACTTTGTTTTCAGTGGTTGCGTCATGCATGGGACTGCTTCTTCAGTCACTCCTTTCTTTGTTCTCATGGTTAGTTAAGGAAATGTCTATGGCTTTCTATTTCTTGCTATCAGAATTTGTGCTTTCAGAAACATTTTTGCTTTGCTTGAAATTCTTATTTATGTGCATTTTGTGAATAAGGGTTCTTGTATGATGTGAAAGATTTGTTTAGAATTTTTTCATTCATATTCTTTGCCACTTATTTTTAGGAGTGGCTTTCTTCAGACCACCAATTCATGTCTTCATAATAGAGCTCTGAGTGTTCTAGCTGGTCGTCTTTCTACTGGGAGCTCCACTCAGTTGCCATTTGCAGATCTTGTCAGGTACAGTATGTTACTTGACATCAATATACATATGGGGATGATTTTGTGACGTTTACTTTTTATTTATGTAGTACGTATAATTGGTTGTTTGCTCCTTTTATTAAATTCTGCTTATTGTCCTCAACTGATTTTCTTGATGAATTTGACATGTAACTGGGTAGTTGGGATTCAGTTAGACAAGGCAAGGATGGATTATGACATTTTTATGCATACGTTTTTGTATTCAATAAGTTTACTTTGGCTTTCTTTGATTTTATGGCATCGTGTGTTTCAGAGTGGCTTATTCTTACCTGGAGAATCTTAAAGGATGTGTTCCAAATCTTAATGTTGCAGTTAAGCTTAGCAAGCTGCTTAACTGCCTGTCAATGAAAACTGGGTCGAAAGAACTTTGTGTTAAAACTGGTATTGTTTGTACTTTTACTTGGATGTATATCATCGGTATTTCGTGTGAGATTATTCCTTTTGAACTAGCCGTGAAATTATATTTTTATATTGTAGTTAGGATTGGCATCGTGTCTAGTTGCCATATTGCAGGCTTATTCATCACAGACTGTCTTCTGGGCAGAGGTGTGCGGGTCCAAAACTTTTGAGACCGCTGATAATCCAGATCCACCAAGTTTGAATCCACGTAGGATCCGCGAACGTTTCTGCTGTCAGGAACCGCGGAGGATCCGAATCCGTAGATAGTAAATAAGTTTGATGACATTTTACTTTCACCCCCCCCCATAATTTCTGCAAGCCTCGGACTGTACTTCAATATTATAGGCAGTAAAATTATGTGCCTATGTCATATCTGAACAATGTATATTGGACAACAGAACAATGTATATTGGACAATCACACCTCGACCAGTACAAAGCAAATTTAGGCAATAAATTGGCTACTTCATAACCAGGGAGCTCCAAATTCCCCAATACCTCTTCAAATTACCAACAGCGTTGTCATAGTGTTGGGCATTATATATCTATTAATGTCATGTAATTAAAACCCCATCTGGCAGGCTCATACACAGACAATGCGGGTTGTCTGGTCTTTGGACTTGTCTGAAGTTGTCTCCAGTGAGTGAGTGAGTCCGTGAGTTAACCCCCTAACTTAGCGTTTCTGTTGATCAAAGCGGTAATTACCGCTTTGATCAATGAAAACCATGCCATAGCCAAACAATTCAGGGAGGTAATTTGAAAAGGTAGTAAGTAGCGATGCACAGTGTGTATGTATTTGTGTGTATGTGTGCACGTGACGCTGTGTGTTGTCAGGGTCTGCGGATAATCCGCGTCTGCCGGTTATTTGATACTTGGGTCCGTCGAGGTCCACGGATCCATTAAATCCTCGCGGATCTGAATCTGCCTGCAGATCTATCCGCGATCCGCACATCTCTGCTTCTGGGTGTCCAACCTGATATCCTCATTTGACTTGAGTCTCTTGCAGTTTGTGTGCCATCTGCTGATGTTTCTATGCATCATGAAGTGGCACTGTAGAAATTTATGATTCAATTAGATTATAATTTTTAAGTGAATTGCGGATTTTTAACAGACTATCTTATTATTCTAATTGTCTGAACTTGCTTTGTACATGCATTTTTAAGCTCAATTTTTATACAAATGATATGCCATTGTGTGTTGGTGTATACCAGGGGTGTCAAGACTTTTTGGGCGGCGGGCCAAATGACATGTCTTCCTTGTCCTCGCGGGCCAAATGCATAAATGCTTGTCAATATTATGTTCCAAAATCTGAAAATGTGGTTTTAATTCATTTCAAACTCCTCTGAATTTTTGCATATCTAGAGCTTGCTGTAACAATATCTAGATAGGCTCACCATTTTGCATTTCAACGCTCTAGAATAAAATTGAGATGGAATGTCAATCCTGGAATGATTTGACTCATTAAAGATGGGGACACAAGAAAATGTGGTTTTAATTGTTTCCTATTTTTGTATCTATAGCTTGCTGTAAAAATAGTCCTTCCACAGGCTCACCATTTTGTGGCATTTCGAACGCTCTAGAATAAAATTGATTTCTCAAGCCAAACAAGATTTTACATCAAGCCAATTTCATGCATAGACTTTTAATAAAAAAATTTTAAACGTTTATATTTTCGCGGACCAAATAAAATCAGCCTGCGCGGGCCAAGATTTTGACACCCCTGGTGTATACACTTGTATAAGTGTCAAACAAAGTAGTTCATTTTCAAATTTTGATTTGTGTTTAATCGGTTTGCAGGTGAAACTGTCCTTTTATACTTGAAAAGAGCTTGGCTTGGTATTGATGGAAAACCTGAAAAAGGAGCATTGCATAATGAAAATCTACAGTCTTTGCTTCGGTCGGTTGATTATTATTATTATTGTTATTATTATTATTATTATTATTATTATTATTATTATTATTATTATTAAACTGACAGTTTCTTGTGCACCATATTACCAAAATGTCAGGAGCAAGGGCACATTACAGAGTCCAATGAAAATAAATAAAATAACAGTCATTAAAAAATGAATGGAAAACAATCTAAGGCAGAAGAGAATAAGATTTTCTAAACAAATAAGTCTTTAGATTTTTCTTAAAGGATGTCAGAGCACAGGATGATTTCACAATTATCGGTAGATCGTTCCCTGTTTGTTTTTGGCCCTGACACTGCAATTGACCTGGAACCTAGTGATGTTTTACAGTGAGGTATCTGATCAGCTTGTTTGTGTGATACTTTTGCTCCATCTATTCAAAGCACACCAAGAATTCACTTTAAAACTAATCCTGTCTCAAATTGGACAAGTGGTATCAATGGTTTTCAGTAATTGATGAATCTATATAAACTACCGTATTTGAATCATTGTCTGTTTTAATCATATGCATTCTTTAACAGTATAAAGTTAAACATTATAGAATTTAAGTTTTATGTCATATATTTAACATTGAGACGGGTTGTTTTGGTACAGAGCAGGAGAGAATGTTCGACGACATTTTGCTATGTTATCCTAATTTAGTTATGTGAATTTTTCTGCACAGTCTCTATTTCCAATGTTCTGACCAAACCTTGGTGGCTCTTGAAAATCTTGCATCGACGGCTGTTCCTGAACTTATAAAAGCAGATAAAAATAATGCATCAGTGACCTTTCCTACTCTTACAAGGTGGAGTATTCACCATCTGTTTAGAATCTGTAAAATGTGTAAAAGTTCTGTTTAATTTGCCTTGCAATGTTGTTTTTGTAAATGAAGTGACATGAAAATTATTTTCTGCACTGGGGACTACTTTTATTTGGAATAGAAAACAAAATGTTGCATTATTGATTGTTATTGATAGAGCATCATATCTAAAGTTCATGTTCTGAGTATTTGAATAGTTGTTAATTTTGACTGATGCTTTATGATTTGCTATAAAAGCTTTGTTTAAAAGCATCTCTTTAAATTAGCTGTTATCTAATGTCTCTCTTGCTCTCTGCCACTGACTGATCTCTGGAGTTGACCTGATCTTTTGTAGATGGATACATTTTGATACATTTGAGCTTTAGTAACTACGATAAAGTGCATAATTATTGTTATCCAGTTTCAGTAATAAGTTCAAAAAATCACTTTTCAATTCAGAGATGTTCACTTCTTAATTTTTTTTACTGCTAGAAATTCATACCATGTATTCTATCGAATGATGCTGCAGGAACTAGTGGGCCATGTGAAATCTATTATACCTGGAAAGCAATCAGATCCACAACAGGTTGGATTGAATTGTTATTGTTGTTATTATTTGACTTGTTAAAATATGATGTTTTATCTGAGAGTGCTGTCAAATTGTGAGAAGACGAATGCTTTTACACACGAGTAGTAGGAGATGATCATCATACAACTTGCCAACTACTTGTATTCAAGTGATGTGGATGTTGATTTTGTGCATTCTTGGGTTTAGACATTTCCACTGACCTACCAGACTAAGACCGGACATTACTGACAATCTGCTCGGTTGGGTGAAAGTGGATTTGTTCATAAAACACTGGAGTATTTAAAATGGAATGCACAATAAATTTAGTGTGAAAAGCGTCCTTTATGTAGAGGAGTCTACTATTATTTTGTAGTGCAATATACCTGCATGCACTATTTGGGGTTTATAGAATAGTTCATGTGGAGATGGTTTTGAGATGGACTGGGCTTTAGGATAGACTTACAAGTAAATGTAAAGAATATTACAGTAATTATCAAATTATCAATTTGTATAGCACTTTGATATGATGCAGTAAGCATATACCTGAAATGCTACATAGACCAAATGGTGTCCACTGTGTGTTGCTGAACGTTCAGATGCTTGAAATACAAAGAATTCAAAAACACATTGACCAATGACCATTGATGAGAACCTGAATTGAAGAGGCTAACAGTGCAAAGCTGATGCCCTAATCCACCGAGAGACATAATTATTTTTTACTTTATTATTAGGTAATTATTAATATCCTAATAAGTAAGATGGAAATCATAAAAGTACTGTAGTAATATAATTATGCATTAGTGTGCTTGCAGAACAATACTACCTTGTTTATTGCAAATATCCCATAGTTTTACTCTGAAATCTCAAGATTATTGCTTCTACAACACTGCCATTGGTTTTTCTGTTTATTTCAGGAAAATGTTGATAAGCTATTAACTTGGAATGTTTCTGTTCGCATCTTTCACATTTTAGTGAGCCTCAGTAAGGTTAGTTGTTTGATTTAATTTTTGAAAACATGTGAAATTGATTATTATATATTTGTTTGATTTTTGATTTTTTGATTATTTCACATGATCTGCTATAGTCATTCTGATGAGTTTGCAATTTATATAATGTATGGTTTTTTGCATTTGATTTCTTACAACAGTCGTTTGATGCGAGACCAAACCTCACTGCAATACTTAAGGTACTGTCAGTTATTTAAATATTTTATTTCAGTGTAGAAAAAAAATTTACTTGCACTTCAGTTGTAACCAGGGTGCAATTTGTAGGGGGGAAGGGGGGATTTCCCCCCACTGCCCAACTGCATCCCCCTACTGATACTTCTCCCCACCACTACATTCCCCATTGCTACACTTCCCCAACAACTACATCTCCCCAAGCTCGACATATTCCCCCCCACTGCTCCAGGTCACAAATCGCACCCTGGTTGTAACTGTGTTTTAAATAAATGTAGTTGTTCTTATTGGGATTTATTTGGAAATTGGTGTAACATGACCGTATTTGACTCTTCCAATATTAATGACTCTAGCTAATTGGTTTTGAATTCTTTGCAGGCAGTTAACCCCTTTACTGGGCAACTATTTGTAACTCAATGTAAAATGGACGAGCATTACTCGGGGCACCCAGTTAAGGGGTTAAGATTCAATATGCAATAGTAAGCCAACTAGATATCATGTCACTAGCAAAATGAATGAGTGCTGTGGAAGGGATGTATCGGATTCTGCATATGTCCCAAATGTTGTAGTGAGCAGAACGACAGACAGAATTGATGCGCTTCGAGAAGCAGAGTAACAGTTATTGTCAAAGATTATGGGTACACCAACATTGCATGCAGAACATGAAGCCAGATCAGTAAATCAAAAACAGAGACAAGCTGATGACAAGTTGATCTTCATTAGCAGAGGTGGTTAGCAACAGAAATTGGCTATCAACAGAAATTCAATTTTGCCAGGGTTGACCAGGAGTGTGTTGTCAGTCATCCAGATCTGAACTTAAACCAAATACTATGCTGCTCTCATATATATATAATATATATATATATATATATATATATATATATATATATATATATATATATATATATATATATATATATATATCTGAACTTAAACCAGCCAAAAAGATGGTAATGTAAACAGCCAAAGGAAGCAAAGCTGAAGATGATTTGGATATCATCTGTATGCATATGATAGCCAGTGTCATGTGTAATAAGATGACCAAGAGGAGCAGTATAGGACATGAAGAGAAGGACATAGCCTTGTGAGACACTATAGTCAAGTTTTGTTGATTAACTCTTTTGGTGTTGGCGAATATATGGTGTGTTGTGTGTGTGTGTGTGTGTGTGTGTATATATATATATATATATATATATATATATATATATATATATATATATATATATATATATATATATATATATATATATATATATATGAGAGCTGTGCTCATCAACACGGTATTTAAGGGTTAAGACAGGCGGCTCTTGGCACATCCTGATTGTGTATGGTTTTGAACCAATGTAATGTAATGCCAGCAGTGCCAAACTAATTATCAAGTCAATGAATGTAATGAATATGTGCTGAGTTGTTCACTATATCAGATGCAGCAGACAGGTCAAGAAGAATAAGAAAAGTGATTCTTCTGTAATCCATAGCAGCAGTGATGCTGTTTTGAACAGTAAGAAGATCTGTTTCCGTAGAGTGGATCTTACAGTAGACTGACTGAAGGGGAAAATACAGCGAATTTGAGAATAAATGATCCTCCTTCATGCAACTATACACTCAAGCATTTTCGAAGTGAAATGGTTAAATATGAGATTGGCTTGTAGTCATTTAAATTCTCCACATCCACAGACGCTTTTTTAGGTGTGGTTGAAAAATGGCCTGTGCAAAAGACGGAAGAGGTATACCTTCCAATAAAGAGGGCATGACTAAGGAAGCCAGTAGACGTTCCTGCACAATGAAACACTCTTTCAGAATAGAGGTGGGAATGGCTTCAAGAAGACATTGGTTGTATGTATGTGTGTATGCATATATATACATATGCATATATATACATACATACATACCAGTATATATATATATATATATATATATATATATATATATATATATATATATATATATATATATATATAAACCTAATTTAGTGGAAAAACATTCTAGTTTGAATCCTTGGTGTGTCTTGGTTATGTAGTTTGGTCGTCAATTTGTTGAGACATTTTTGAGGTGCTGTATGCCGATGCTTGACCACATGTTTCGAAGTCATCGGGAAGACATTCAGAGTCTTCTCAAGAACCTTCAACTAAGCACACGAGCACTGCAGCATATATGTGGACATTCCAAGGTAAGGCTATGTCTGTAAGTTCAGTGAACAGACAGCAACACACATGCATGCATGCACACACATGTACCTTGAGATAAATAAAAATTTTGTCATTTAAAGATAAGGAACTATAGTTTTCTGAGATTAATTGTATTGATAGCTGCATGTGTGCAGTATTGGTATTAGACAAAACTTGCTTTAAAATTCTGCTGGCTGTTCTAACATGCTGCCTGTGTTTGGTTGGTCTGTCAAACGTAGTCATTTGTTATTTCATCGATTGCAAAAGTGTTATTACATTACTTGTATAAATTCTTTAGATTATGAAGGATATTCAGCTGACCAATCAGGTTCCACAAGTTAAAAAAATTCTTGAGGTTTTTGTCTATCGAGTTAAGGCAATGCTTACAATGAATCGCTGCCTGGAGGCATTCTGGTTGGGAAACCTGAAGAACAGAAACTTGAAGGTTGCTTATGTTCATGACTTGAAAAGCTTTGGATTTTGCTTATTTGTGTGTTAATGTTTTTTATAATCCGATATGAGATTTCTTATGATTCATTTCAAAACATTACCTAATTTAATAATTGATTAACTGGGATTTTTTGTCATTGTGTTGTTGACTGTGGCCAGAAAACCAATAGTTGTTTCTAATGTTTTGCATTGCAAGTACCTGTATTATTGCATATTTTCCAATCTTGTTCTTTTTTTGAGGAGTTTACATGTTTATTGTATGCCATATTAGTTCTCATGTCTTTGAATTCTGTTTTAGGGTGATGAAATAATGTCGCAGATATCTCAGACGGACGCATCCAGTTCATCCGAAGACAGCCTCCCAGAAGACGAAAATGACGATGTAAGCATGAATGGATCCTATGTTTGATAGGTTTTGTAATGTACAGTATTGATGACAGAAACTATTTCAGTGATTTGTTTTCTGTTTTCAGGAAGATTCAAGGTCAAATGGTCCAACGGCTAAAAAGACTATTGTTTCTTCAGCTGGTGAAGATAGTGGAGATGAATCAGAGTCCTATAGTGAAGCATTCTGAAGGACTATTTGAACAAATTGGTGACATTGCTGTAGCATAAAATACTTTCAAAACTGATTCTGTGCATCAAGTGTTGGGAGCTTTCCATTTGTGCTATATTGCCTTGTTTAATTTCAATATTTGCACTGTGCTCACTTATAAACAGTTATTTTGAATAATTAGAGCGTTTATTTAAAGGGAATATGCAGTTTTAGGTATGGTTCTATTTTCTTTTCAACTGACTGGACTTACTAGAGGCAGAATAGGAATAGAGGTTGCTAAAGAATCCAAAAATAGTGTATATTGAGGATGGCTGCATATCTTGTTATAGGCAGAATTAGCTGTGACTGACTATATTGATTTTGATGGTAATGTGCACTTAGAGGCTTGTAAAATTCATCTATTGATATACTGTAACTGAGATTGCTACCAGTAGTCTACACGCACTATAATAATAATAATAATTATTATTATTATATTTATTATTATATTTATAATTATTATTATTATAGTGCGTGTATTTATTATTATAATAATAATAATTATAATTATATTATTATTATAGTGCGTGTAGACTGCTGGTAGCAATCTCAGTTACAGTATATCAATAGATGAATTTTACAAGCCTCTGTCCTATAGTTGAATACTCAATATGCCTTTGCCTAAAGTTTCATAACAAATTAAGCTCATCATGCCTAATGCCTGTATCTTCTTGGGAGTAGGGATTTTAATACAGCTGGTTGCTTCTGACGTATCTAAATTATTTGACAATTCACAGACTTACTAAACACTAGGTACTGGTGTAATCTTACATTTGTCAATAACTCAATATAGATTTGGATAATAAAAATAACAATAATAATAATATAATAATAATAAGGTTTAAAGTGGTTCAGTAGTTTCCGTACTGTGTGAGAACCACTCATCCATTCACTCGTCCATTCATTTCCACAATGTTCTTAATATGCGAGTAATCAGGTAGCGATTAGAACTTTGTTTTGTTGTTTGATAAAATTGATTGGATGAGTGAACGGAATTGGCTCAATCAAGTGATCAAAAAACTTCTTCCTGTGGCATTACTATCCAGTGGCGTAGCCAGGATTTCCGGAAGGGGGGTTTGATTTTTGGTTTTGACGTGACAAGAAAAACAACGTTATCACCTCTTTTTACGTGAAAAGCAGAAAAAACGTTATCACCTCTAGTTTTTGACATGACAAGCCAAAAAAGGTAATTGCCTCTTAAACCTTTACAGTCTATAGCCAAGGGAGGTTTTGACCCCCCAAAGTCACGTCAAAAAATTTAAAATGCATGGAAACTCATTTAAAATATTTTGTTTTCAGCGGCCAGGGGGGTTTAACCCCCAATTCCCCTTGGCTATGCCACTGTCACTATCATAATGCCCAGGGCATCAGCCGATGGTGCACCAAATCCAATCCGAATAAGAGCCAGGTCAAGCCAGACATCAAATGTCAATTTGGACTGACCTGTGGATTTCAAGCACAAACCATCACGGACAAGATCACGCCTAAGATTTTTTGCCTAAGCGACCATCAACTGGTGCTGAAATACTACTACAATGGTGCTAAAGAAGTTTACTACTACTGCTGCTACTATTCTTATTTTAACTTAGGGGTCGTCCATAAATTACGTCACGCGGTTAGGGGTCTGGCCATTTGTGATGAAGTGTGACGACAAGGGGGAGGGGTCCCGTAAATGTGACGTCACGCAAAAAAATAGGTCATGACCTTTAAAATTTAGGTCATGACCTTTGACCTTTTTGCTTGTCAGGGATTTTGGAGAGGAAAAAATGCAATTATGACCTTTTTTGCTTGTCAGGGTTTTTCAAGAGGAAAAAATACAAGGATGGCATTTTTTGCTTGTCAAGACTTTTCAGAAGACGAAAATGGGGGGGGATCGGCCCGTTGTGACGTCATATTTTAGGGGGTCCGACGTTTTGTGACGTCGCGTGACGTGGAGAGGGGGTCAAAAAGTGCCAAATTCGCGTGACGTAATTTATGGACGACCCCTTTGAAGTAGCTGGTGATGAAGTACGCCGTAGGTCTTGCGCGTAATCGAAAAGCCAGAGCCAGCAGATAATAATGCTTTTTGACGCTATACAATGTAGACCACAGTTCACATGCATTTGCATGTCTATCACGTTCAGGTGAGAGACAGTGTCTCAGTGGTTCAACAACACCTGAAAAACACGTGGCTCTGTTACCAGTTTTTGTAGCTTAATTTCCGGACGGTGACTGACTGTGTGATTTGTGAGAATAACGCTTGTTCGCACACGACCCATATAAACCTATAGGCCTAAAGTCACTGTGCGCCAGCGTGCCATTTGTTTGAAAGCTATTTATTCAAAAGCATTTTTAATGTAAAGATATATTTCATTTGATCAATTTAAAATTCAATCATGTAGTTTCACAGACGCTGACGTTTCTCCAGGGATGTTAGGCCTAGTCATTGGCCTTGGTCCTGACCGCGGAGAGCCTCTGTGAGTCTGTGACTTATGGGCAGGCGAGGAGCGATGACAGGCTAACAGCTATCGGCTTTTAGTTAGACCTTCCTATTAGATGGTCGATACCATTGGCGAGACGGCCAACAGGTTTTGTTTTGGAAAGGTTGACCGTCCATAGGATGGGTCGGTTCCGTCGTTATCATTGCAAAGCCCGTTTCCCTGCGTCGCAGTCTTTTCGCGGAACCGATAGACCGATGTTTTACGCGCAGAATTATCTATAGTAAAAGGAGCTTTGGCGTTGTTCTTCCATTGAGGCAGGTCCTCTCTCGGAGTCTTCTGTCAACCTTTGTGTATGTATACGATGGCGACAGCGATGAGGTCCGTTGTGTCCGGCTTCGTCGGTCGAGGAGGAGGAGGACGGTTGACGATGGAACGGTTTATACTCGGACATCGGCGATGTTTCGGCGACGATCTGAGGACGAGGACGGCCGTCAGCAACAGCGAGAGGGCGAGGGCGGTCACGTCCTTCTACTACCAGAGTGCAATTGACCAGGCCGCAGCTAGGGTCAGCATTTTTGTTTGAATATTCCTATTATAATGCTTTTGTTCAGATCAAACAATGCCCTTTATGTTAGAAGAATGATTGACCTTTTACTGAATTGCCTGCAGAATTATTAACTAAACTGGAGATCAACTGAATTTTTTCAAATAAACAGTAAAATTCAATTTATATATGTTTGAAAGGTGATATCTGTACTCTTTCTAAAGATCTCTGTGGATTATAGAATTTAATCTGTAGGTGAAGTGCTTCAATTTGTGATAATTTAAAATGAATTTTGGATAATTTATTTAGATATCATTGCTGCAATAATGACTTGAGTCATTTTTGACCTGTGCAATGACTTGCAGCCCTGAAGCAGAAACTATATATAGCACTTCATATTCAGACAGTCCCTGGGCATGCATGTGGTCATAGATGCAGAGGAGGTCGATTGCCACATGAAACTGTAGGCATGGTCTTGCAGTTTAACAGTTACCACATGCAACACAACATGTGACGAACCATCAGAAGCAGACCTATTCTGCTACTATTACTGTTATGGGGACTTTGTTAGCCACATGCACATTGTGAAGGGCTTCAGAATCAGAGCATGCTATGGGAAATCTCTGGAACATACAGCATTTTGGACACGGCACATACAAAAAGACATTACAGTGTATTTTGAGTGCCTTCCATCTGTTGATAAAAATTAAACATGACATCATATCCAGTGTTGAACAGAAACAGAGACTGGGGAACATTTAAGAGATTAAACTGCGTTCGTTTCACTTGAACTTGACACTTTCGTTGCTGTTCTCTATGCTCAGGGTATTTATAATGCCAGTAAATTTGACATGAAAAGCCTGTGGTCCAATTAGTATCTCTTAGTATAATCAGCAAAGTCCATTTGTTTTGGCCAAGAATTCATATTTCTAAGGGGTCGTCCATAAATTACATAACATGATTTTGCCACTTTTTGACCTCCCCCCTACATAACGCGACGTAACAAAACTTCAGACCCCCTAAAATATGTCGTAACAACGGGCCGACCTCCCACTTTTTCCTCTCCAAAATCCCTGACAAGCAAAAAAAGGCCCCCAAATTTTTTTGAGTTACGTCACATTTATGGAACCCTCTCCCCGTCGTCGCACTTCGTAACAAATGGCCTGACCCCTAACCTCTACGTAATTTATGGATGCCCCTAATCAAAAAGAACATATGGGTAAAAACTGACCCATTGCCTCATACTAGATATTTATCAATGTCATTTGTCTCAAGTATTTGTCTCAAGAGACAGTAGTTGTCATTAAATATTTTGTTTACCAGGTTACTGGGTTATATGTGGCACACAGCACATTTTACTAATTTAAACATTTTAAAAATGAGTCACATCACCCTTCTAATGTTAGAGAAAGCCGATGCAGGAAATTAGACTTAAGTTTTTTGAACATATGGACTGTGATTGATAAGTAGGTAAGTAAATCCAATGTGGAATTGACACTGCACCAGCTTTCACTGTGTTTAAATCCATTATCCAAAGTTGTTCAGATTTGAAGGCTTGGTTCAGGTAGGAAAGTTCATTAAAGAAAAACTTTTCTGAGAACAATAGAGATTTTTAATAAGAGTAGACTCTAAGAAATGATTGTCTCTCTAAACTCACCTGAAGAAAAGATGAGGATTGTTAAATTTTTTATAATTGTGTTTGTCTTGTAGACTTCTGTGCGTTTAATGCCTTCTACAATGATGTATTCAGGCAAGAGTGCTGATGGTAGTCACATACTAGTATGTATAACCCAGACTCTGTCACTTGCTGTCTATCAAGTGTGGTATTTTAAGTAGAAATAAGTGAATCCTCTTAATTTTGAATTCTTTGTGAGAGTTTCTTAATTATTTCTTAGTTTTAAAATAAATTTATCTTCATAAGATATTTAGTAAAAGTTAAATGAGGTTTTGTACTACTATAGTAATGATTACAGTTAAAAATAGCACCACTTGTCAAGCTGCATTGATTATTCTCTTCCGATTTCTAATGGTGTTCAGAGAAGTAACCTAAGGAATCAGTTTATTGCATGTGTTAGCCTACATCGTCGTTACTGGGTTGCATTCAGTTGCTATTCTCCATAACTCAGTTACATTGGTCATTAGAATCTGAAGTGTGTTTGCTTAACCAACTTGCACTGTTTGTTCAGACATGAGTTGTTGAAGGCCATGCATTTCACATGCACTATACATCTTTATCAAAACATTCTGAACTAATTGTAAGATTTTTATTTCCCTGAAGTGCAATTAAAATTCCGGCATCATTTGTAGACTATTTTTTATAGTGTATTGTGTTCTAAGGATAATGATTATGAAAATAATGTAAAAGGTGGAAATTAATTTGAAATTTAAAACCATGTGTCTGAATTGTTCAGTTTTGATCTATGTTATGCATGTAAAGATTAAAATTTGCTGTTTTGCTTTTGGTCATCAGAACCTACATAAAGAGCATTTATTGTCTTCTGTATTGCTAAGTGCGTGTGCCGTTTTTTGGTCGGAGCTGCCACTACACAATTTTAAACACATTCTCTAATATGGTTTTGGTTTTAACATTTTGAAAATATTTTTCTTCTCATATCAGTCAGAGTGATTCTGTGCATTGATCATTAAGTCAGTAACGACTTGCTTAAATTATTGATTTCAGCGAAGTGCTCAGTATTTGCACAAAGAGTTGCCTGTCCGTATTGCACATCGTGTGGCAGGCTTTCGTGGCTTACCATTCATTGTAGGCTGCCATCCAGCCATCCTTTCAGTGGTATGACCATGTGAATATACAATTATATGCAATGTGAATATCTGTTGTTTTGCACTTTGGTTTGACTAAATCTGTTGTTTCAATATACATTTCATTCTGTAATTATCTATACATGACCTTATGGCAATGGAGCAAATGATGTTAGCTTTAATCCAGTCTACAATTTATGTTTGAGAATATTTGTCCTTTGAAGTTCGGTTTGAATCCTGACATTTTTATTGTTGAGTTTTCATTTAGTTTGGTTTGAATAATATTTCACCTTTAATTCTGATTATATATCTATTATGTCTAGTTACTTCAGTATATTTTCATAGTAGGATTCTGCTGGGTTAACAGATTCATTATGCATTTGGTTATATTTCTGTTTCAGTCACTGTTAAACTACAGATGACTGCCTTGTTTTTATATACAGAAGTGAACAATTGAGGTTTTAATATGTTGCACTGATGAGAAAGTTAATATTGAAAAATAGAGTTCAGATACCTACTGTATTTTTTCTTTGGATTTATTTTTATGATGTATGAGCAAGGATCATTTTTCAAAGAGAGTCCATATATGCATTTTAAAGCAGTTACCGGTGTATTGCCATTAAACAGTCGAAAACAGGATGTTAGAACTTAGAAGCAAAATCATTGTAGTAAATAACTTTTAAGTATTTTTAAGTTGAAATTGGCTTACTGTAGGATGTTGATGTCATGGAAGTAGCTGATGCGGGGATGTGGTAGGGGTGGAGACGGGGAGAAATGATTGTGTGGGACGGTATAAAAGTTGTCCCAATGTCACTCTCTACTTTACTGTAGTTAATGTGCACTGAAATATGATTTTAAACTTATGTTTTTAGGTACATGTTTCCTAGTTGAAGTCATGAATTATATTATAGAAGTAGTATATAATGTTTTTGGCAACCATGTGGATATTGGTTTTTTCCTTCACTGCTGAGTTTTTCTGTGCTGATTGTTATGTTTAGCATGAACTGTACATCCGGGCCTTCCAAATGATTACAGAATTTGCTCCAGTGAGTAAATTAGTAATTTTATGTTTATTTAATTGACTGAACTGGACTGGACTGGATGATTTAATTTAATTTAATATGGACTGGACTGGATGATGAAAACAGATACACAGCATCACAAGACCTATGCAGAAATCAAAGAAGAAGCAAGATGCAGAGAGGAATGGAAACAATGGAGCCCTGAACCTGTCCCAGGACAGAGAACATGATGATGAATTTAATTGAAGGTGACTGAGTGATCTTAGTACGGTTTGGTGAGGTGTACTTTAAGATATCCAGGGTTGCCCTTTCCAGATGCATAAGTATGTTCCATAAGTGTTTCGTAAAACTAAATTGAGAGGCTAAAGTGCCAGTGTGATATTGAACTTTGATGGCGTTGTAAAACTGACCCATTCTGTAGTGTAAATTTTAAATTAAGGCCTAATCTTGCTGCAATCATATGCATATATAGAATCAATCTGCAGAAAATAATTGTGACCAGTAGGAATTATATGGGTTTGAATTTTTAATGATTTACTAACAATGCTGGGCATCCTGGCAAAGATTGTACATAGACTTACCTGGTAAGTCTCACATTGGCACATACTGGGTAATGTTATAACAGCAGGAAAACAATATTTCCAAAAAGTCATCTTTTTAATAACATATAGTCCTGTGACTCCACATGAGACTTGTCTAAGATACATTTTTATGCTGCTTTATGTGTGAAGAAAAGACTAAGAGTCTAGTTATGTCTAGAAAATTGGGGGCAAAAACTGTTGTATTTCTGAATCAATTGTATCATTTGTTTTTGTGCTTTCAATTTATCAGTGATGCTTACCTGCAACTTTTGCCTGTAAATCAGGGATGGCTTTGAATTGGGTCAATCAGATTTCTAAGACTGAAGGCACAGTTATGCAGCACAGAATTTCAAGTTCACTTTCATTGGCATATAAATATTTATAATGCAAGGCTTGCATCTACTCCATCTCAATAATGTACTCTTGTGTAGTAGGGTAGCTACGGTATATGCTTTTATGTTCTATTGATATATTGACATTAGTTTTGACATGGCTTAAAAGTTAGCGTCTTTGAAAAGATACAATAAACATTTAAGTACCCATGGGTTAAGTGGGTCATGGGTCGTTTGAGCAACCACTTGCCGACCAGACCAGTTGCCGTCTTCTGTGCTGTAAGCTTTTCTCGTCTGAATTCGAATGAAAGCATTGGCTGAAATTTTCCATGTTACAATGCAGGTGTCAGTGATAGTAGTGGGGCTTATAGTCTGTTGGATTGCTTGTTGTGAATTATGTAGTTTCCAGTTGACTTCATGATATATATATATATATATATATATATATATATATATATATATATATATATATACACACACACACACACACATGTAATATATATCAGATCAATTAATCAAGGATTTATTTCTAACAAAACAAAACACCATTACATATTAATTCAAATGGCTAAGTTACAAAGAAGCTTACATTTTTGGTTCTAACTTCGTTGTACAGTAAATAAAAATTAAGGAAATAATAAGCTACTAAGGGAACCATGGTTCCCGCATGACAGTAGCTTGTAGGTAATAAATAAACCTCAAACATTGAAGCAGCAAATTAACATAAAAAAATAATGATATTAACATAACATATCTCATGAGTTTATTTATACATATATACTGGTATTTGTTTTTGATTATTTCTAGGTTATTGATTTTGAAACGGAAACTCGGTTTACGCAGATGCTTGGCCAGCTTTTAGACGATCACAGAGATGTCGTTACATCACTGGCTGAAGGATTCCGTGAGACAAGAAAGCACATTCAGGTGAAACAGTGAACACTGGGATTAAATTCCGGAATACTTAATGACAGAAATTGAGTGAAACGTTCTGAATGAATTTGTTATCTGTTCAGAGCTCTAGAAAATTTGCTTTTGCTGGAGTAAATTTAGACTTCGTAGTCATTTCACTTTCTCCTTTGAGTCATCCTAAATGATTTTATTGTTTTGTCCCTCATCATGATTTTGTCTTATTTCTCTTCGTAGCCTTTATTTTCCTACTCACAGCCTTCTAGACCCCTTTGCTGTTTATTGTGATGCCCATATATTTATATGCAGACAAGATTCCTTAGTTCCCCTTATATTGTTATTCTGTGTTTTCTGTAAACTGTTTCCTGGAGTATTTCTGTTTTCCTACTGCTGCATAGTAAGTCTTTTATGTATCAATCCATTTTGTCTAACAGCCAGATGCATGCAAGTAATTAGCTTTATTTGTCTGGCCAAATAAATTGTTATTGGGGTTTACATACAGTTTGTGTAACATAGATACAGCTTGTAAAGGTACCATATATTGTTAATAACAATTCAGTCTTGCATATATATGTATATATATGTATAATGTATATGTATGTGTGTATATATATATATATATATATATATATATATATATATATATATATATATATATATATATATATATATATAAATTTGCTATATCAGGAAATCATAACAGAGTTGTGCTAAATGTGTAGGAATACTGTTTGAAATGTGTTCTATGAAAATAGAGTGAACAGTTGATAAAGAATTTCCTAGATAAGACTTTGACCTCACGGCTTGGAATGCGACTTCTATGTGAACATCATCTGGCATTACACGAAGAGAAGGTAAATGCTTATTCTTTTGTTTATAAAGATGTACTGTAGTTTTGCTTTCATTCAGAAGTATGATTCTCACTATAACATATTGCAATTTCCACGCTCGGTGGAACAAAGAGCAATTTTGGCAGTACTCTCAAACATAGACACTGTATTTCCATGGCATCATTGTTGACTTTATCTACGTTCTAGGCCTTACTTAGTGAAACATTAATGGACTTCTCAGGTTACTCTGTTTATAGCTGCTTGCAGTTTGCTCATCCTCTGTCAATTATCAAGAATTCACTCTCACGCCTTCATCTTCATATCTTGTATGTTATGACTGCAGAAGTCTTCTGTGAAAGCAAAACTGTGAAGACTGTAGCTAGTGGAATCACCATATTTCTTGTATACATCTGATTGTAGTATTCATTTGGTAGAAAGGCAGGCTTGTGTTTCTTTGCCATTTGCCTTTTATAACTTGTGCAGTTGAAAATGTAGCATATATTGTAGATACAGTAAAATTCATTATAGTCATTATCATAATGGGTTTGATACTTATCTAAACTGCCTAAATATGCAATGTTTGAATTATATGTAAACTTTATTACTAGTGCTAGTTTCAGAGACTTGGCTGGTCTTTGGAGCCACTCTGAAATGAGATCACTGATGTTGTTTGTTGGTCTCAAATAGCAGAGCTCAATTTCATTGTGATCATATGGTGTTATGTATTCTTCAGCCTAATCAAGTAGGAATCATTACAATTAACTTCTCTCCAAAGATTCTGATAGAGAAAAGGGCAGAATTTGCCAAGTAAGCTTTTGTTCATAATCTGTTATAATGTTTTCTAGAAATTATACAATTTTTTCCTTCAGACTTATATAGGGTAGATGTGCTTTGATTAGTCTTTGGTTGTGCACAGTTAAATACCACATTAGGAATTAGAGAATAGAGCAGGGTTTCTCAGCGTAGACTCCCTTGAATCTTATGGTTTTGAATGTTATGACTTGCACAAAGTTTGCTGTGAGTTTTATGGCAAGAGATAGTGGATAAAATGTATGCTTTGTCACTAATACATCATTTGCTCTAATTGTGGACTATGAATATCTAAACATCTGTGACTTTTCAAGTGAATGATCACAAGTGAAGACTTCTGTACATGCTCACTTGGAGTTTTGCCAGTTCCATATATTTGCTGCTATTGGTATTTAGATCCTGGAGCAGAATTTCTCATTTGTGCCAAGAATTGATGTTGACATTGCAAAGTGATTATTATTATTATTATTAGTAGTAGTAGTAGTAGTAGTAGTAGTAGTGGTAGTAGTAGTAGTAGTAGTAGTAGTAGTAGTAGTAGTAGTAGTAGTAGTAGTAGTAGTAGTAGTAGTAGTAGTAGTGGTGGTGGTGGTAGTGGTAGTAACAGTAGTAGTATTATTAGTAGTATACCTGTTTGACTTGGCTTATCCCTCTTAGATTGCTCCCCCACTGTTCTGACTGATCTTCCGGATTGACCTGGCTCCAATTCTATGGTATTTGGATTTGGTGTGCCATCGGCTGATGCCCTGTGCATTATGGTAGTGGCGCCATAGAAGTTGATTGATTAATTGATTGATTGATTAGTATTGGCTATTCAATTTATGTAGCGCCGTGGAAAAACGAAGGTAAAAGTCAAGGGCGCTTATGTATGCTTTGTTATGTTATGCAGTCCTCTGTTTCCATGCAGCGGCTGTGAATGGATAAAAATTTAAATCAGTTGCTTTGTTATAAACAGAAAGGTATGCCTTCAGAAGTATGGCGTATCACCTGATGTGAAACTTGGAGGTCACCTTTCAGCTCTTTTTTCCTATATACCTCAACCTCTTGATTACATATTGCATGAAATGCTAAAGAATGCAATGAGGTTGGTATGACCTTACTTCTAAATAATGAGTTTTCTGGTTAACGCTGACTTCCATTGCTTGCATGAATTGGCTAAATATAATTGATATTGCATTTATTTGTAACTTTTAATGTCCAATTTTTCATTTCACCGTAGAAATTTCATCTTAACAAACTCAGTTATGATGGAACTTTTGTTATTCTGAAAAAAGTTGCCAGACCAGACTCCTTCTGCATGAAACTATTATTTCTCATTCAAGTGACAGTTGTTAAAAGTGCCCTTACTTTTTTGTCTTTGCCATATCCACTGCACTATTAAAAAATTGCATTGATAATAATAACAAGATCAAAATGAAGTCTGGATTTAATGGAATGGATAAGATATTCAGTTCCTTACATGTCTGGTGCAAGAGCAGTATTTTAATGTATGATTTGTGCACTAAACTGTAGCTGCTTAAAGTTTTCTAGGTTGTTGTAAGGTTGCACTTTAGTACACATATGTTCTATTATGTGACTTATTCAGAGCAACTGTGGAAGCACACAGAGGCATTCCGTCTGATCGCTTGCCACCTGTCAGCATAACTGTTGCCAACAATGACATAGATTTCATTATAAAGTTAGTTCTACTTTTTATTTTCTTGCACATTGTTTAAATCTTTTAACGCCTAAAGCAAACCTTTCCTATTTTAAAACTAAGCATTTAATTCTAACTTTTAGTGGTTAATTATTTATTTTGCAATTGTTTTCAGTATGCATAAGCTTTAGAAATTTCAATGAACTTTTATAAATGTAGATTAACTTGGATCGCAATTTTACTGTACATTAGAGCAACTATTTTGTTAAATGATAAAAATGTAATTACTCTTTTTCCTGAATCTGTTTTTGTAGCAGTTCACAGAGGTGAGCGATCTTTTTCTTTGTCTTTAGAATAAGTGACCGCGGCGGTGGCATTAGACACGAACTTCTACAGAAAGTCTGGGAGTATGGCTTCACCAGTGCTGGATATGAAGAGAACATAGAAAGAGAAAGTGAAGGGATCTTTGATGCCATTATGGAAGGCCCTGGCGCTTCTGCCATGTTTGGGTAAGTGGGCATTTAATATTCATAGACTGTTTAACCAAAGCCATCATAATCAAATAGATTGTTTTAGACCATGGAATTGAATACAGCACAGCCCACACAGCTTCAATGTCTTGGGGTTGAAGGTCAAATTTCAGTTTAGCGTAACCGGTCTATATTTATACCATCAGTTATATGTGCACTGCACAATATGTTGGTAGTGAGTTAATTATTAGTCTACATAACTAAAATGCATTTATTTGAGTTAAGAAAATAGATTATTGATAAATATTAATGAATTAAGTTTTCATCACCGCCCTTCAAGCATGTAGTGATAAGGTGTACAAACAGAGCTTTTGAAGTTTGGGTGCCTTAAAAGAAGACAAAAGAGACTGCTATTAGACTGCACTGGAGGCGTAAAATTTCTCAAATGAGACACCAGCATCCACCTGCCACATGACTGGAAGGTGTAAACCCCATAAAGTAGGCTGAGTGGGGATTTGGGGAAGGGAGCACAGGTCTGCATTGTTCCAGGATCACCGAAGCATCATCTTCCTACTGCCAATGCGGCATGCCTCCATGGAGGGGTTGTCGCTGGGCACTTAACCAGCATTAATTTGTGCTGAGGTGACAGTTAACTAAATGAGTCACCATGGATGACCAGGATAGATAGGTTAGGCAAAACTGAAATTGCAGCTGAACAAATGCATCTAGCATTGAAGACTGCAGAGAAAAACTGTTCCAGTGTTTGTCTTACAGCTGTTTGCTGGTAACCAGATTGCAGCTAAGTGGAGTAAATTGTACATAGATATCTTCTAGCAGTCTGGTTAGCATTAACTTGACAATATCCAGATTTTATATTGTCATGATTTTCTTTGTTAAATAACCAAGATTCTGAAATATTCTATCTGTGCAATAGTTCTATTTTGTCAATTTCTAGTCCATTTGTTTTACATACATGACTAATTAATTAATTATATTTGTGCATTATATAGTTATGGTTTTGGATTGCCTGCATGCAAGGCTTATGTCGAATATCTTGGTGGCCAGTTGACTCTGGAAACAATGCAGGGAATTGGTACTGATATCTACATTCGCCTGAGACACGTCGATGGCAAGATGGAAAGTTTCCGCATCTGACGGCATTTGTCCACTGTTGATGGCAGTAGTAGTGACAGCACTAGTATTTGATGCACAATGAATTTCATGCAATTCTTTACATCCTGCAATGTTTCTCTCGTTTTTGTTAAATTTCTGAATGCCGTCAATAATTTACTTTTAGTGTTTTCCTATTGCTCTGTAGCTGTACCTTGCCTGTGGCCAATCACAAAATTTCAGTGAAGACATCTTCATGTACTGACATTGAATAAAATTCATGTTGCAAATTGTTTATTCCAAAATGAATTCATGTGAAAGAATTTGAATAAATTTTGCTGTTTATTACATTCCATTTCATTACATTGTTGACCTTGTTAGTTGGCACTGCACATTCTGTGGTAAAGTTTTTTGAAAATATTATATTTTACTTATTTATAACTGCATAATGGTTTTAAATGAAATCTTATACTAAATTAATTTCCAACAGTAAACTTTTTAGTAGCAGTGCAGGTGTTGCTAAAATTTAAAGGGTGGCACACATTTTATTGTTTAATGCAGGCAGAAACTGAAGAACAGGAGTGTCTGTAACTTAATGTCACTGTGTATTAAAGCAGTCGATTTTTGAGGATGATAATGCAGACTTTGTAAATAGAAGATTATTTTTGCATTGATAATTGATGAATTTAAAGGCTTTGAGTTCTCACATTGTGTAGTCTTAGACTTTGCTTTTTGGATTGTGTAGAAAATTTCTCATAATGAATCTTAAAGTTTTCCATTAATTTGTGTGCAAATTATTAATTTAGTTTTTGGTTGTTTTATATAACATTTAGAATCTAGAGTTATTGTATTCATTTTGTGGAAATATTGATCTAGTAAATAAAATCTCAGATTTATTGGCTTTTGTGACAGCTGGTTTTTAGTTTATAGCCCAAATGTAAAATGTATGACTAAGCTCTATCCACTGGCATAGCCAAGGGGAGTTTGGTGGCTAAAATCCCCCTTGAACGCTGACGAAAAAATTTTTAAAATGTTTCCATGCATTTTTAATTTTTGGGTGCGGTTTTGAGGGTCAAACCCCCCCCTTGGGGCTGCTGACCAAAATTTTTAAAGCGCCATAGGCGTGACAACCTATTTTTGCTTGTCAGCATCAATTTTAGAAGGAAAGACATAGGATAGATACATAGGATGACCTTTTTTGCTTGTCAAGATTTTTAAAAGTTGGTTATGGTCAAAACCAAAACCCCCCTTCCAGAAATCCTGGCTACGCCACTGGCTCTGTCAGTCTACGGTACTGTCTACCGTCTACATCATATGGAGGGTTGTTACATGGCCATCTGATGCATTGACATGCATACTGCAGCTGCACCTAGCCCTCCTGGTTGTGGTCAACTGTTACATAATCCATTATCGGGACAGTTCATCACAATCATGGGTCTGTTGGATAGTAGGAACCATCCATACCAAATATTTCACCTAGTACCGGCTGAGCCCTTATTTGACAGCAACTTGCACGTGATTTATTCTAATTCTTTATTCTAATCAACACTGCAAAGCAATCTGTTTGGATGCAGGAGTTGTAGAGATTTTGGAGTGTTGTGATGACCTGTAGATAATTTGTGAATATACACATACTTGGATTACTGCAATACAAAAAGGACTGCTGAGGCTATTAATTTTAATTTGCAAAAATCTCATTATAAAAGCAATCATGTTACAGATCCAGATGTTGTAACTGTGTAACAAAATAAATGACAGGCTGCTGTTGAGCAACTAAAGGTGGGGGCTAAGTTTGCTTCATATATATATATATATATATATATATATATATATATATATATATATATATATATATATATATATATATATATATATATATATATATATATCTGTTCCTAAAAGCAGCTTCATGACAGTTTTGCACTCAATTCATTATCCAAAAGTAACAATTTCTGTATATTCAATTTCGGCTCATCCATATGTTACATATGCAAAAAGACATTTTCATCCCCCTGTTGCAACCTGTACATCTTTTGGACCCCCAAGTGTATGTACAAATTAGCTTCTCTACCCTCCCCTGGTTTAAAAATAAATTTTTTGCCATAGTTACAAAGCATTTGTTTTACTATTAAATTAGTTTTTAATAGTGTTTTCTAATGTTGATATTTATTAAAATATAATAGAACATTCATATGTTACACAATTATCGCCCTTAACCTTCTTAGCGTTAACGACTCTTAGCCGTCCAACCATTTTGATGTAAAAAGGGTTAACGATGAGTTGCGGTCGTCTATTGTCTACGTCTCCAGTGGAGCAGGTGCAGCTGCAGGAGGTGAACACCCACTTAATTGCTTTGGTGACACGCCCAACCAAATGGAGCCGCGGTCTGTGGCACTCGAGGTATTCTTAGTGGACACTCTGAGCCAATTATTGGCATTCCAATATCCAATGCAATTCGGCCAAAGGAGCGAACCATTGTTCGCCGCTGATTAGTGTGACATATGGGACGGTCCTTCGGAAGCATTGTAAGAATGCATGGAGCGCTTTCTGCATGGAAAAGTGCCAGAGAATGTAACCTCAAGGAGGTTAAATAATATTTCAAACTGAGCCAGGATTGTAATTGAAAGACAGGCAGGGTTCCATTAGTTAACCCTATATAAATTTGTGTTTGTGTGTACATACACATTTAGTCGAGACACCCTCCCCATATGCATCTGTATGCAAAATCTCTTAAACCCATGACCCCTCCTCCTCCCTCAGTGCCTACGTAATATATGGATGGAGGACCCTTTTCAGTCATTTATGTGAAACATCGTAAATGTTCTCACTAGAGTTCTATAAAAATTATTTTACTGTTGTTGAAATGCAGAATTGAAACCATTTCAAGCTAGATATGAATCCATTTAAAAAGTTTAAGAGAAACTATCTAGTCATCTTTAGAGCTAGCAGAGTCACATTTTGCTTCACCGCTGTCTTTACTAGCGATATCTTTGACGGCCAGCTTCTCCAATTTTTCTACAATTTCCTTCTGTCCATCTTTGACTGGTGCATTACTGTCTTTCTCTTCTACAGTAATGTTATTCTCATTATCTTCTGCTGTACCATTGTTTTCCTTGTTCAGATCATTTTCAGCATCTTTCTTTGCAACATCACCCTTCTCAGCTGAAAAAACAATTTTCAAAGCACTATAGCTAATTTCTCATAAGTAATTACTTCCCTTCATTTCAACCATTTTCTGTCTTATTTGTTTGTTACATGTTCAATTGCCAAAAGTCCACAAAATATTTTGTGATACTTGAAAACACAATAGTCATTTAAGATGTTTCAGACAACCAGAAACATAACAAGTCAAGAGAAACTTCACACATCACGAAAGCAACTTACCATTTTTCAGCCTTTTAGTCATTATCTGCTTCGCTTTTTCAAATGCTTCTTTAAAAAGCTGGGCATCTACATGAAATAAAATTCAAAATACAGTGTCGTGCTTGCTATTCGTAGCATAGGAAAAACAGACAAAATTCAATTCAATACAGAACAACATTTTAGCCACAGAAAACTTTATCTAATCTTTATTCACTCAATCCAAATTTCTGTTTTTAACATAAAGTGATCTTTAATTTTCAACAATTAATATCTTAAGGCAAGTCTTATACAGAATATGCTATAAAATTATACGCTAACTATGTTGATAGGAAGAAACACAGATAAATCGTATTGCATAAAATTTCTTCCATTATTAACAGGTTGATCTAAATCTCTCGTGAAGGGCATGAACATATATGCTTACTATCAGCATTAGCAAATCGGATTGCAAGTAACTCTGCTTTTGGTTCTTCATCAGCAAAGTCTGCTGGGGTACTCCATACCCATGCCCGATCACTTCCACAATTTGGCTTCAATTCCAACTGTGGAAGAACTAAACCAATAAAACCAAATTTAATTTCATCTACAGTTTGCAAGCAAATAGCAAGTGATCATCAACGCATGGAAGCAAACACAACTATTAAAAAGTATGCAAAACTGCCAATTGCAAATAAGATATTTGACAAATACAGTAGAACATTATTATAGCGGACTCGGTTATAACATATATTCGGTTACAGTATAACACAATGCACGGTCCCATGTGATGCACTACCATATTGGATGGCATTGGATATATCAGATATACCGTATTAATTTTACAGACCCCACTAAGAACATTATAACAAAGCTCTACTATATGAGATCTTATGCCTAAATCAGCTCTTATTCCTCTTGCTGTAGTTAGATTTGATTATTGTAATTCTTTATACAATGGTATTTCCTCGTCTAATTAATGTACAAAAGCTTCAAAGAATTCAGAATTCTACTGCCTGAACCAACACTACACTTCCAAGCACGATCACATTAAACTTGTTCTTAAAACTCTAAACTGGTTGCCTGTAGAACAGATAATTATATTTAAGACTGGTCCCCTGTTTAAAAAGCATTGCATATTGCAATGTAATGTAAGGTAACAAAATATTTGTATAGCGCCTCTTCTGAAGAATCACTCAGAAGCGCTCCCACAGCAAATCACTGTATATTGACAAAGAGATACGTTTTAAGTCGTTTCAAAAAGAGGGCCATAGAATTAGGAGTTGCTAAGCCACGCATACTGGCGTCAAGAGCATTCCAAAGGATAGGGCCAACTGATTCAAAACCTCGCTTCAGGAACAAGGAGGTTCGTATTATTATTATTATTATTATTATTATTATTTAGCCAAACTCAGTATTTGAAATCCATACTAAATCATCCAAAAAAATCTCATTCAACAAGATAAGCCGATCTGCTGTTAAATGTACCTAGAACCAACAATGAACTCCATTACATGCATTTCCTGTTGCAAGCCTAAAATCTAGCACTCTCTTCCTTTGTCTGTTAGCTCTTCAAATTAATTGGCTAAACTCTGTATTTTCAAACTTAAAACACATCTTCTACAGTTGCATTTTCCTCCATAGCATGCCTTGCTGTTTCCCAAACTCTGGCACTCTCTTCCTTTTTCTATTTCTATTTCTTCCTTTTTCTAATGAAATTAGTATTTCAAACTTAAATTAGAACTCTTACATTAATTAGTCTTTCCTCCACAGTTGGTCTCACTGTTTCCCACTCCGACTGATCTCTGGTATGACTTGGTCTTCTGTGCATGGATTTGGAATACCAATGAATGATACCATTAGAGATTTAAAACAGGTGCAATAGAAACGAATTATTATTACTGTTACTATCAATACTAGGGGCAGGATGATGCCAGATTGGTAACACGCTATAGCCAAACAAAACGGAATGGGATCGAGTCCTGCAGGAACTAGAAGGTTGACTCAGTCTTCACTTGCTAGAAGGCAGTGGTAAAAGAGGAGTGGCTTAGACCATAAAGGTACAGGCAGGTCTGGAGAAAGCAATAGCAAACTACTCCAGTTTAATGGCATAAGCCACCTGCATTGCTATTTGCCTAAGATCAAAGATCAGCGCCGGGCCCAACACTTAGATTCAAGTATAGACAAACCTTTATCTCACTATTATTACTATTACAAATTACAATCATCATCATAATCATATCGCCATTATCATCATCATCATCGTCGTCATCATCATCGTCATCGTCATCATCATCATCATCATCATCATCATCATCATCATCATCATAGCAGTACCATCACTACAATGAGACTCTGCAATAGCATTGAAATTATACAAGATTGACAAATTAAAATCCAACCAAATCAAAGCAGCTGTCACTGCACCAAATGGAAACTGAGAGTCAATGAAGAATTAACTAACTCAATTTGGTAATAATACAATCAATTCACAGCTCTTATTCGCAAAACAATTTTAAAACTACAAAATAATTTCATTTCAAGCAGCTATTATAACCAAAAATACTTCCTACCATAGTGGTTTGCACAGATTTTAAGCGTTTTGTCTCTGCGCATAAGAATCCGACACGTTCCAAGATGTTTTTGAAAAAGAATCTTGATATCGCCCGTGCCTCGTTCTTTCCATTCACGTGGTTCGCTCTGGCAATCATATCGAAACAGCTTAGCTCTTCTGAAAAAGTAAATGATCTCCACAATTATTCTCCATCAGTTAGGTATCAAATTAATCTGAATATCACTGAAAGAGAGATTCACTATAGAGAGCAATACCTATATTCAAAGAGATACAGAAACAGTTATCATATTTTAATAGACAATTGAGTCATTTTAGTATTTTGTAATTACTATCTTGTCCATTAAAAGATGATTTGCTGACTTCCATTTTATTCCATTCTGGCTTCAAAATATAAGAGCAATGACAAATGTCACCATGACTGTAAACACACTATAGTCACATCAGTAAAATATTATTGCAGGTTTGACAGTACAGAACTGTCCACTATGATTAAAGCTGTAAATTTTTCGCGGCAATCACGTATTCCAAGAATTTTCGCATCCGCTGCAAAATTTTTAATCATGCCGCAATTTTTGCAGATTCCAATGTTTGCACCAATTCTCCATTAGATGGATCATTTTAAGCAAAGTCCCACGCATTAATATGTCTGTATCTATGTTTTGACGTAATCACTGCTTCGTGGTCTTCGTTGGTTATCATTTGTCATTTAATTTGGCTGTAATGTAATGGAATAAAGGACATATAGTGCCTCTTATAGTGCTACTCAGTGTTAGAGTCCCTTGATCAATTAGTAATTGGTTAGTAGTTACTAATTAATTTGTGCATTTCATTGAAATGAATAACAGTATTAAAAGCAGCTGGTCCAGCAAGAAGCAAAAGTGTTGTTTTTGTGAAACTACAAATACAGACATGATTGTTTAAACCATTCAACTGTAACGTAACTGGCAAGTTACTGTTCTGCAATGCATTCAATGTGTCCACCAAATTCATTTGCAGGGACAGCAGTATGAAACATCTGGACAGTGATTTTAAATGGTTTGCCTCATTGACATTTCATTCGCATACTTTGTACTAGTTTATGATACGCATGTTCTGAAAACTATCTGTGTGTTGCATAAAATCGATTTCTGGTGTATTGTACAATGTACAATTGTACATGCATATGGAGTATTATTATGCCAGGCAATACAGGACACCGAATTTGTCACAAATTCTGCCCTGTTCGCCACGGATTCACTGTGAATTCAACCTTAGTTGGTCCAAATAAAATGCTCTGCATTAAACCAAAGAGTCCATGTCATCCAAGCCCAGGCAAATGGGGTTCTACTGCACATTGCAACAGAATGCTACAGAATCATCCATAAATTATATTGTTAAATTCAGTAGGGCAACTGATGCACTACTACAGGTCAAGATGCAAAAGAACTGCACACCAGCCACAATAAAACTGATGAACAACAATTAATAAATAATTATGGCATGTTATAATGCTTTACATACAGAGAGAAAGGATAATAATGTTTCAGCAAAAAGCAGTGAACAACAATTAATAAAAGGCAACTACTACAGAGAGAAAGGTAATAATGTCAGCAGGGCAGTGCATAAGAATGAACTCAACAGCACAAGTATACTGCATAGGTACATAAGAGAATAATTGTGGGTGGCTGATACCCTCCATGTAAACAGAAAGTAATCCGAAAGTAGTCCACTCGTACTGAAAGAAGTTCCAACGATGACTGCTCCATAAAGATCTTGAGAGGCGTATTATGCTAACCAACTTCATATAGCGCCAATATTTTCACGATATAAGGTCCCGAGAATTTAAGATGTTTATTTTTTTTTCACAGTTTGGCAAACAGAAAATCTATGATATGTACTACGATGCGCGGACTGATACACTGGTACTTTGGTTTGTTCAGTTAGAGCACAGATTTCTACTTCCTGTTTACATGCGGGTATCGACCACCCACAATTACCCATAAGAAATATAGATGCCTAGATATAGACTACATACAGTTTGAGCATCTCGTCTTCGTCTTCTTCAAGCGTCTTAGTGTGAACTGGGGCTAAATGCACAAGTGGCTCAAAGTGTGGGTCTGGATTTTCAATAGCTTCATCCTGAAATGAATCAAACAAACAAATAATGACATCACTGCAAACCACACAAGTTCGCACTTTCATTTAATTTGCATACAAATATACCATCTTATCCCAACAGTAACCATCAATTGCTATTTGGGGGTAATAATAATCTGCTGATCTGAGCTGATCCACTGATCTCAGTTTGATATAGACGTTTAGTGGTCCGGTCAGTGGCTATTGAGCCATGCTAGGGGGGGATCAGCGGAGATGGAAGGAATAACATATAAAATAGTTGTATAGCCGGTAATCTGGCCCCAGCACTCGGCTATAGCTGCAGATCTGAGCACTATAGCTCTATAGCCGCTAGTTTGACCACTGAATGCCTATATCTCTGCAGATCTTAGCACTATTGCTCTATAGAAGCAGATCTGACCACTAGACGTCTACCGGGTATATCTCCGCTGATCTGACCCTACCCCTCCCGGCCGCTGATCGGATCACTAAACGTCTATATCAAATTGAGATCAGCGGATCGGCTTAGCTCAGCAGATCAGCGGATTGTTATTACCCGCTATTTGGTCACAGCATAATCAATAAGACTTAGATGGTATGGACATGTAAATAGAATGAACAGTAACAGACTCCCATATAAAGCACTCTACACATACAAAGAAGGAAAAAGAGGAAGAGGAAGACCCAGGAAAAAGTGGATGGATAACATCAAAGAAGACTTTGAAAGATATCAAATGACAATAATAGATGGAATGAGATTAACAACGGAAAAAGATAAATGGAAAAGTTTTGTGTCTAGCTATTGCCGCTAATGAGCTGGCAGAAAGCAACTATGATGATGATGATAATCAATAAAGCAGCACTAATTCAATGACATAAAATCTGTCAGTGCATTGCTGAATAGGTATCAGGACGCCAGTCTTGTATATTATTTTGAGTGCGAATCGTCCAACCTGGGGACGATACGTCCCGAAGGCGAACGTCTAAAAACCTCTGCTACATACATTATACATCTCATGTAAAACGATTCAAGTGTATCTAAATAATTGAATGAGCTAAAATATAAGTATAAAAATTGAATAAACCAATCGATAGCTGCACAAAAAGTCAGTCACCTTATCGTCCGACATCTTATACCCGATCGGAACAGATTAGAATTTTGGAATAAATCATTCAATTTTCAACAAAACCGTTTCTTCTTTGGCCTCACGCACCCCCTTCCGGTCTCATTGAGCAATATGCAGTATATGCTAATTGATGAGCGCAAAGATGTACGAGGTTGACATTAACATAATTGGCGCTAGAACAGAAATATAAATTTTCTTATTGTAGCTTAATTGCTCCTATGATCTATCCAAACAGCAAATGAGCACGCGTGTAAGTAAAATCAGGTGTATTTGGTTAGCGCTGCCATTACAGACCTGTAGGAAGTGGGGGTGCAGAGGTGCAGCTGCACCCTTGGAAAAATCAGAGGTGCAGCGCAACCTGGAAGATAAAGCTGTTTTTAATGTTTTGCTTGTCAGGGTTTTATGAGGACAAATTAAAGTGTTAGTGACGGCTTTTTTCCCTGCATGTCAGCGCTTTTACGAGGACAAAGTAAAGTTAGTGACGACCCTTTTTTGCTCGTCAGGGTTTTTAAGAGACAATCTTTTTTCTTGTCACGACTTTTATCTTGAGAAAACCTGCACCCTCTGCTGAAAATTCGTTCCGACGTGCCTGGCTGCCAGCCTGCCAGGTACTCATGAGCCCTTGAAGTTGAACAAATCAGATCGAATAATGATAGAGCGTAGGCCTACGAATGTTATGCCAGACACGAATATATTTTAATATTTATTTGCATTCAGTGGAAGCGATCGATTTTTGTTTCCCCTTGGAGGGCCAAGAAAATTATGTTCGATCGATCAATACCAATGGTCAAGACGCAATTTAATAAATTATCCAGCTTTGTTGGCCTGCAAATTAGCCGACAGGGCGTCCATAAAGTACGTCACGCTATTTGTGGCCATTTTGACCCCATAAGTAAGTAAAATCTCGTAAATCAATATAGCGCTATGACAGTGGTAGTACGTACAGTGGTTGGTGGCTGCTTATTTTTATGCGGCATATTATATGCGCTTAATCTTTCTTTAAAATATAAATAGCTATGGGTTCCCTACAAAGCCTAACTGTAGTCAGATTTTGCAAATCCAGTCACATATTGCACAATTTAATTTTGTACTCTGGTATATTCAACTACTGTTGCCAACCATAGATGATAATAAAATTCTGAGGTTGATATTAATTTATTACAATTTGCATGGATAAACGGCTGCAAATGTTGGCGTCTCACGGACTCTCACCGTCTGAACAGAGCTTAAGTGTTTGTTCATTGCGTATGGTCGGTCATCGCCGCAAGTCAAAAGTTATCTTTAATATCTAATTATATCTTATCTAAGTTTACCTTAACCTCTGATGTCTAAACATTACAGTATCCCAGCATTTAAATAATCAATAGAGTTGCTCAGCATTTTTGTTTTATTTGATTTTACCTCATGATCCAATAATAGTATTAGTATAGCCTGGTACTAGGGTTGCCAGATCTGCCGTATTTTACGGGGAAAGTGACTATTCGCACTCCGGATTGCGAATAGTCGAAACTAGGCCTATTCGCACTCCACCAATCATATAGCCGTTAATGGCGTGGCCATATCACGTGCTTTCGTGCAATGCATTGTTTGCTTACATTATGGATGTCATAGCATGCTTCAGAGGAGTGTGGGGCACACTGTGCTTGTTGCTATCATTTTAAGCCGAACAATGACAATAACATTAGCAATAGGTAATAATTACAGGTGACCAAGTTTTTCCATTCAAGTAAAATTTTACTGGTGTATTTTCCGTCGTTTAGTCACAACATTTAGGCCTACAGATTCCAACCAGACTAACTAACTAACTAACTAACTACACTCTAAGGGTGTGTAATTTAAGTCGAGTATGTTTTATTCATTAACATTTTTCAGTTGTTGACAAATTTGCAGAACAATGAAGATTTTGTGTCAAGCACACATAAAGTGTATTGCTAATCGTGAAAAGCAACAACAGAGTACGAATAGGTAGAGTTTAATATCTCGCCCTATGGAGTGTGTATAGGCGGAGTTTAATATATCGCCCTAAGTTTTAGTGTGCATATGCACACCGGAGTGCCAACAAGCCTTTTTCGGATCAGTGCACTACGGAGTGCGAATAGGCGGAGTTTAATATCTTGCCATACGGAGTGCAAATAATCTCATTCTTTTACTGGAGCTCCCGTATTTCAGCCCCAGTCGCCCGCCTAATAATACTAATACTAAGATTATTATAACTTGTTTGTAATATTGATTCACTACATGCAGATGATGCAATGCATTGAACAGTGTGATGTTTATTGCTTTTTCCTAGTCTATATTCCATAGTACTGCAGTGTAATATAGCTCTAGCCATAATAATTCACAATTAACTGGACGGTGAAGTGGACGCATTGATCACAGAAACAATCTCCCATATTTCGAAGTTGGATATCTGGCAACCCTACCTGGTACCGTGGTGATTATGTGACTGTAGACTTTTTCTTGAGAAACTCTGGCAACCCTACCTGGTACCGTGGTGATTATGTGACTGAATTTAGGGCTTATTGTCAGTTATTGATGCAGTTATTCGGTATTTCTTTGCAAGTGAATTATTTTAAAGCATTTAATGAGGCCTTTGAACATGTGGAAACTACATACTCGCCAAACCCAGTACCAAGATTCCATGTTAAATCACCCAGAGCATTGCCATTAAGCAAAACTGCAAAATGTACCCAGAGCCAGAGCTAGAAGTGAAACTGGCAAGAGAGTTTTCTGTGGCAGGCTCAAGGGTTCTGGAGCTCACTTCTGTCAGATCTTCCAACCAACTGAACACTTTTAAACCTAGGCTTTAAAACCCCATCGCTTTCATATAGTATTTCTTCCATGCATAGTCTGCTTGATGTTTCCCACTGACAATCTGGAATTTACCTAGTATCTTACAGTTTGGATTTGGAGTTCTGTCAATCATTAATACCTCTGAGTATTGAAAAAATGCTATAAAAGCTCATTACTACTACTACTTCTGCTGCTGCTGCTAAAGCATTTAATAATACATATAACTGTAGGTGGTTAGTGAGTTGGTGGGTTCAAGCCCTGGCAGAAACTTTACACTGTTTTTCACACAGGAGAGATCCTACTGGACCACTCTAGAGCCATCATTATAATTGTATATTTGTTAAATTTCAATGTGTTTGTATTTCTGTGTTTAGGATGGTTTTCAGCTGAGCTTAGATAATTAAATTGATGCTACATTAACTATGACAAGGTACATGTTTAACACATTTTATCATTCAGTTTAATTTGTTTCGAAAGTTTTTGTCATGACATTTGTTGATATGCATTATGTAACAGTGCTTCAAATTATAGTTGAATTATTAACCCCTTAACTGGGCAACTATTTGTAACTCAATGTAAAATGGACGAGCATTACTCGGGGCACCCAGTTAAGGGGTTAAGGTCTGCTTGCTAATTACAGAACTGCTATATGTTTATCCTGGTTATCAATTTACAAACGTTACTCACTTCACTTCACGATTGCAGACCATTTGCTTAAAGGCTTATCAAAGAACTTGGACCAAGGACTTACTACCTTTACTTTATAATATTATGACTTCATGAATCATTTTAATAATTTTGTTACATATGCTGGTGCCTTGTTGTCTAAAACCTAATTACAGAGTACCTGATTTGCAATGATCAAAGTTTTTGTTTTGCCATTTGTAGCATAAGCAATGCAGTTGAGAACCGCAACTGCCGCATCTTGCAGCTGCTAGTTGCTATTCCTGGGACATTTTCGCTACGAGATGCCGAATCTTCGATGCTTCTAGCAACACACAAAGGCTATGCAGATTGCGTGAAAGTTTTCCTGGATTTGAACATTAATCCAAATATGAAAGAATCGTCTGCAAAGAGTCTTCTCATGATTGCAGCTGAACAAGGCCACACAGATGTTGTTCGTCTTCTTGTGCGGGCAAAATCAGAGATCAACATGCACCATCGATCTGGAGAGACGGCACTTCATTTCGCGGCAAGGAATGGCCGTGAATCGTGTGTCTTGGCGTTGGTTCAAGGAGGCGCCAACGTCAACAGTACTGATAGTGACGGTAACACACCCTTGCTAGCTGCAGCCAAACACTGTAGGAATGCTCACAAAGCTATGAAAGAGTTAATCAAATGTGGATGCAAGCTGGACATACAGGACAATAAACTGAGAACAGCCTTGCATTATACCAGCTATATGGCCATTGGAACTGAACCTTTGCTTTCTGCAGGAGCCAATCCTAATATCCAGGATATTGATGGCAATGCTCCGGTTCACTTGGCAGCCATCGAAGGTTTCGACACTATAGTGCAATGTCTAGTGGTCTACAACTGTAATCCTAACCTCATCAATAAATGTGGTCGAATGGCTGTCCACTATATGGCGATGAAAGGGCACGAACTGTCCATCTTGGCAATTGTCAGCGTCGGTGGCGATCTCGACCACCCAGATTCTGACGGTAAGATTCCACTCTGGTATGCTGTTAATCATGACAGGGTCAGTGCTGTCGTTACCCTGCTTCAAGCCAACTGCTGCCCCGATCCACCGGATCAAACGGTCGATCCGAATGCGGCTGGAGTCGGTCTGGCGAATCCTTTGGAAACCTCTCTCGAGAAGAAGCTGTACAACACTGCTAAGCAGTTGCTTTTGGCAGGTTCCAATCCTACGCCATTATGTCAGTTTTTGATAAACTATGCACAGCAACAGAGGGAGACTGCAGAAGAACAAGCTGGACGATCGACCCTGTTCACCGCAGAGGAGCCGCAACATATCGACGAATCTGAGGCAGCCGTTATGCAGTGGTTTGATCACTGGTTACGAAATCCACACACACTCTGTCAGATATGTCGAGTAAGAATTCTGCAATATTTGAGATCAAAAAGATTGAAACGTGATCATCTCCAACATCTGCCTCCAGCATTAAATGATTATGTGATGCTGCGGGAATTGGGCGAATAAAACCAAAATGTAAGAATCATCAGACATTTGTTTTCTCACTTGAGCGAAACTCTCGGTGATCCTGTTAACCTACCATTTCATGGTATTATTTATTATTTGTAGGTATTTATATATGCTTTATAGGGTTGTTGAAATGCGTGGTTATCTTTATGAAATACAAAATATTATTTTATTATTGTTAGTGAAAGAAGGTATGAAGTGAAGAAAGTGTAATGCACTGTATAACTTCATGTATTGACAAACTACTGGTATAATACATTTTGTTCTAGGCATAATGCTGGTTGTGAACTGTAGTTAGATTAACAGAATTTTTAAAAATATTTTTGACAATTATAATATTGTTTTCTCATGGAAGCACCCTTCCGACTAGCAACTACAGTGTACAACTGTTTCATTGTAAATGTAGTATGATGCTACTGACTTGATTAACTTTATGTCGTGAATCTCTAATGTTCTTTCTCTAATGTTCTTGATTATAAAATTGTCCCAAATACTGTATTAGGCATTTTGCAAAAGTTTCAGCGTGTAGTGTTGCTCCATATGTAAAACCATGTAATCTTATATGACTTGTAACCATTTGTATCTTTATACAAAATATTTCACATGAATTATATTAGTCTCTTACATAATAAACAATTGAAAGCTAAAAATGGTGTGAAATTAATATTCTGCCATGAATAAAATTTAAAGGTAAAGGCATTCCCTTATTTCAAAGGCATTCCCTTATTTCGGTTTAAGCACTGAATCCTATATAATCATCAGTGCTGAAAGTCTGTGAAAAAAGGTGCGGGAACTCTAACCCTAACACTAACGAACTATGGGTAGCCATCACTTACATTTCTATAGCGCTTTTTAAATCTTAGATTAATGGTTTTGCCACAAGTACACGGTGCTTTTACAAAATTGGAACAAATATTGAAAAATTATGGGAAAAAATTTCATGGTCCAAAAAGGTGAGGAAACTTAATTCCCTCGAGTTCCTCTGACTTTCAGCAGGCTATATTGAATGTCTGGTTATTAAGGATGCAACAATGCACTGCCATTATCTACTCGCAACCCAAGTTTCACCTCGGCTGTTTCTTGTTCTATAATTACAATCTGAAGCAGTGAATGAATAGCGCCACGGGGGGTTTTTGGGGTTAAAAACCCCCTTGGGCGGTGAAAATTTAAAAAAAAAATGTATTTCCATGCAATTTTTATTTTTTGAGGCGATTTTTGGGGTGAAACCCCCCACTTGGCAGTTATCGACGAAATTTTTTTCAAATCCCCCTTCCGGAAATCCTGGCTACGCCACTGAATAGCACTGGCCTTTGGCAATATAACTGGATCCCTGTCACTCACCAAACCAAGTACCAACTATCCTTGGGACTACTTGACTTCTGAGGTGATCTGTTGAGAACTAATGCACAGCATTCAGTGGGCTGTCATCAACATACCATACATAAATATATTCTTGCAGTTGTATATATAATTATGAGTACTATATGCCATAATAGTGATTTGAGAAACACATATTGCCTATGTGTTTATAACAAAGATGTGATAAAATTAAAAATAAATTGTAACCTAGCTCTAAATTCCAGCCACAATATTAAGCTTTAACAAGGAATAATTATAAATGTTCTTACAGTATATTATGGTTTGCTATGCATACACTGTATATACTATATATATATATATATATATATATATATATATATATATATATATATATATATATATATATATATAAAAAAAAGAAATATTTCTATATAATACAATATATATGTATGATGGATTATATTATAAGTAATTCACTATTAAAATGGCAATACAGTACTGCTATAAGCAAAACCAAGTTTAGAAAACTTTAAAACCAGTTATAAATGTTGATGTCATAATTTACAGAACAAATACAGAAAAACAATGTTACTCAGCCAGGCAGAAAATTACACACACATAAAAAGATAGAATAAACTGACAGAACACAGATAATTATCATAATCGAGCACAAGCATCAATTGCTGTCCTAGTAAGGAAGCACCAAAACAACAGATGAAACTCGTAGAGTGTAGCATTTTATCAGTTTTGTAGAAGTAAATGGAAGAAATATCACAAAATTGACAGACACAATGCATCAATGTATGATTTGGTTTATAATACATATTAAGGACAACTTAAATAAATGAGTTTGAGCAAATGCTGGTAAAATCTGTAGCCCAACACATCAAGAACAATATACATATATTCTGCAGTGCATTTTGGTACAGTATGCTACTACACTGTATATGGCTGCAGAACATAGGAGATTTAGAAATATAGGCTCTTTTCCATGATGAATATGGTTGCCTAAGCATATTCAGAGAAAATGACCAACTGTTCAAATGACAGGCTTTCAATTATGTAGAGGATGTTAACTCTTGGTTTGGCACTGCCTCTGGATGCTGGTGTCTTACTCTAAACACACTAATTATATGTGGCAGAGTTAGGAGAATATCTACTGTATTTATGACATCCACATTGTAAGTAACACACATGACTTGATTGAGGACGGCAGCAAATCACTTGGTTTGACAAGAACGAATAGGGAAGGGGCTAAAAGTCTTGCTTTAGTGTGGGGACATCAAAATTTGCCAACCCATTCCTTCAGATCTGAAAACCATTAACAGATAAAGTTTAGAGTTAAAGGTTGTTTTCACAACTTATCTCTGCCCGAGGCTTTTCCTTTCTCACTGGCTCATTGACTGTGGCGTGACGATAAGTGTCATCAAATATTGGTATGTATTCCCTGCTTCCAGTAACGGTCTCTCAGCCGTAGTAGTAGTGAATTTGCCTTACGTCAGCAGTAGGTAGAAAATTTGGGACAAGAGCAATTGCTTGAACTTATTGATTGCAAATTTTCTAGCAATATAGTAACAGTATATACGATAGTGCAATACAATACTATGTATTGTGTATATTCTAGAGCTCTGAAGTTTGTCTATATCAAATGCTTTATCTTGAATCCAGTTTCATAAAATTGGCTCAACACTTTACAAACTCCCAACTGAGCCATGCACTACTGCTGATAAGAAAATCAATGCAACTGAATGAATATAAATTCACATAAGAAAGAGATGTTTTTATTTGAATGAAACACTTAAAACAATCTCATTTACACAACGGTCTTTCATTTTCTTCAACTTGAAGAGAAAGACGAGATAAATTACATAAAAATCCATGTACATGAAATTATAGCCGTAATAACATAAGTCCCACTAGCAATGAGCCACAATTACAACCATCGGCTAGCTGGCATAAGTTTATCTAAATCACTACATCAAACCATTATAATTATCAGATTCAATATATGACGGTATTCTACTAGAACTGTGATCGAAACAACCTGAGAAGCAGACCACAGCTTGCACTAAGCAAATCGTCTAAATGTCGGGTCTCTTTCAGCAACAAAATCACTTTCAGAGCAATGTATTTTAGCACTACAGGTCATGTCAGAACAGCTTGGCAAGTTCTGATCACAGACCTGACAACATGCCAAACGGAATTACACATTTGCTCTTCACCTTTTATCATTTCTTCTGAATTGTTGACAGTACTTGCTGCCTAGGAGGCTGGAGGAGGGTGCTTGCATCCCATAGCTAAACAAATCATAATTTTAAAGAAATTATTCCACATTATAAAACCATATTAATTAATTCATTTGTAGTGGTCTAGAATCTAAACTGTACAAAATAAGCTCTGCAAAATTTCCCAGTTGTTTTATTCCAAATTTTTCATTGAAAAATGATTTCATATCATATGATCAAATAAAAAACTTAAATGGTTAAATAACCAAGATTAACAGAATGTTACTTTCTGCTTAATTTCATACTTAAGCATGCAGCAGATCTGTATAAGAATTTTTAATCTGTGTTTCTGGACGTAAATTCAATACCTTTATTACTCGATCTTTTCCAGTTGTAAGTATTGTTCTGCTGTTCTCATCAACATCCAGGTAGACTGCTGCATGTCGTAAATCATGGAACGTGGCCAAAGATGTTTGTCTAAAAACAAGGTATATAAATGGTTAAGCAACAAGTGACACATGAGCACGTAAAGAGAAAATGTATACAGAAGTTTGAGAAAACAATTTCAATCCAATACAGTGATTTATTTCTGCAAAAAAGTATAAAAAGTTAACTAATGTTGGAAAAATGAACAGCAGACAAACAAATAATAAACTAAATAGAAAACTAAACAAGAAAATCAGGGAATAGGATCACAACTAATATTAAATATTATACACATATTGAAAAAAAAACTTAATATCCTTTTTATGACATTCCCATAGTTACAATGGAATTAAGCCATCAGACTTGACTTCCTATGAAATAATGAAAATCAAAGGAGCATGACTGTTAACCTGTTCCTCTGTGAACACATGACAGTCATCCATGCATAAAAGTAACAGTTTTTAATCAATACACACACACACACACACACACTCACACAGGCTATATTATTTTAGCTGCATAGATGCTTAAAACCAAAGTAATGAAAACAGAAGCTAACTTCTCTGCCTCAAGTTGAATGTGACAGTTATCGCAGACACGAACTTGCAGCTCAAAACCCATCTGTGGAATTACATCGCTGTTAGCGGAACATTTCGCACAAAGAGCTTTTCCGCACTTACGACAATGATGCTGCAAAGTGATAGCAGATGCCAATCGTAATACAAAAATAGCTCGGTTTTAACCGGTCTAGTAGGATCTCTATTGTGTTCACAATCACTCAAACAAATGCAATTCAAATGGCACTGTCTTCATCTAACCTTAATAGGTCACAGACTCACAGTGAGCTGTCTTTAACCTCCAAAGACGGAACGACAACTATACGGTATAAATTTAGACAATGTTACAAGGTAATATCTGTCACCCAGCCAATAAACCACAACAGAGTCATTATATCAGAAACCTCTTCCTTCATTAAACATCAATGAAACTTATTTTATTCTCAAACCTTTTAACAGTTTACTATCCAAAGGGACCACTAGCATTTTGAAAACCTTGTCTATGTACCTGTCTTCCACCAAATGATTTTGTCTCCCACATTGATTTAACATTCCAGAAGAATGGAGTTGAACAACTCTCACACACATCACTTTCATTCCACTTGGCTGGCTACAAGAATTGACAAACGTGAATTTTAAGCCACTAATAACAATTACTGCTAAACACTTCTTGAAGAGTTCAGTCAAATAATCTTCTCTTTTTACAGTTGCAAAGCAATCCACAGTTTTTATAATTCCTAATTAAAAAATTTGAAAACAACAAAGCACTGTTTGTTAGATATAACCGACTTACTGGGTCACGAAACTTTGTCATGTCCCAACAAACAACAACACAATCTTCACCAACTGAAAGCAACTGATTTGAGTTTTCACAAAAGCTTATACCACGAACTTTATCGCTAAAAATATCAAAAATATTAACCAATAATTTATTTGACACTAAAAAGACAACAAACTTAAAAGCTCGTATCTAAAATCAGTACGTCTGTCAAGCACTCTGTCACAGATGCAGCTGTATAGCTTTTGACATGAGCTGTACTGGATACAGCAGAGTAGTGGTAGAATTCTTACCATTCAATCAGAGTTTAGCGGGTTCAAATCTGACCCCCAGCCACTTTATTGCAGCACTGAACAGACTGTTCACCCCTAATCATTTGAAATGAAGGCAGTGGAAAACCAGTTCACTCATCCCATCCCCGGGTGGCGTAAAAGCGAAGTGCAACCAGCCCTAGGACAAAAAACTCACCGCCATGTTCACCACCATCATCATAACAGCTGTACCAATTACACCCCACTGTTCCCCAGTGGCGGCTCCACGATTTGGCAAGTGGGGTGGGGGCCGTTGGGGTGGCAACTTCTAATCATGGGGGCCAACCATTTGTTGTTATGTATGCAGCATTAAGTATAGGGTCCCAACAAGGGGGCCGGGCATTCAGTAGGGGGCACGCCCTCCCCGGGCCCCCCTGTGGAGCCGCCACTGCTGTTCCCACTGTGAACTCACAGATGTCCGCGAAGCTCAAAAGCAGCAAAGTCCTTTGTTTTCAAATTCCAAACAACTATTGACTGGTCGTGACTTGCAGAGAAGAGAAGACGACGGCTTCTATCCAAAGTCATGCACTGAACAGTTGCTGCAATACAACAGCAAATTCGATAGTAATTTTGAAAGAGAGCTTAGATTGAATCTCATCTCACAGATTTACTTGATCACACTTGAAAATATAATCGTTAAGCAAAAATATACACAAGCGACACTTTCCTAACCAGTCAGCATCATATATCTCAGAAAACTTCCAGTTCAGTGGATTCATACATTTAAAAGATTCTGGATTGAGGGACAAAGAGATGATGTACTGGAGAACTCACATATGCAAAAACTAGCTCTATTCAAATTACACTAATTATTATGTCCATCAATGATTTGCTGAGCTGCTATTGAGCAGCCTGCATATTGCCGAGTTTCACTTACATCGCAGCCACAAAACTGAAACAAATTAAATGTTGTCACAGCAGCAAAATGCAAGCATCACTGTAATACCTGTGTGTCTTTTTAAGGTAGTTAATCGCTCGATTTTGTCTGCATCAAGCTTAAAAACAGTGATTTGACCACTATTGTCACCAATGAACACATATTTTGAAGATGAATCATACCTGCAAAACGAAAAGGGATAAAAGCTATTTGTCATTTAAATTGACATCAAACAGTCATAAAATCATTTATACAAGTTATTTAAAACTTCTTCATTTAAAATCATACAGAATTTAAACATTTTCATTATTATTCATGGTATGCCACTCCAAAGCCAGTTCTCAACTAGTAGGTAGGGAGTGACATGGCAACGGTTACTGCAGGTGCTGTAATTACCGTGGCAATGGAGAAAATTTGGCCAAAAATGCGGAATTACCGCGGCACAGGGTTCTTCTTATGTGGTATTACCGTGGGGACGTTTACTACAGTAATACCATGATAGCAGTAGCACTATTATCAAGTTCATAATAATAATATTGATGACGCTGTGTAGGTGTTCTTGGTTTTCTTTATAATATAATATAATAATATAATATAATAATGTGATTTTAAGTGGTTTAGGAGGCTAAGTAAGCCTGTGTGAAAACCACTGATGTAACCATCTGCATTCAATAACCTAGTTTATCTAGATAGCCTTTGAATCCGTTCACTGTTTCAACTGTCACTCCCACCTCGTCCAAACTGTTCCATTTGTCCACAACCCTTGCACTAAAAAAGTTTTTCTTTCTTGGACCAACCCTCTGCTTAAACATTTTGCACTTGTGGCCTCTTGTGCTGCTATAGTGTGCCAATGTAAAGAATCGATCATATGGCACATCTACTTTCCCAGTCATTATTTTGTATGTTTCTATCAAATCCCCTCTTTCTCTTCTCCTTTCTAATGTTGTCAGTCCACAATATTGAAGTCTTTTTAAGTAGCTTAAATTATGGCACCCATTGACCATCTTCGTTGCTCGTCTTTGCACTTTTTCTAAAAGTTCTATATATCTTTTTTCAAGAATGGATTCCAAGCCTGAACACAGTATTCCAGATGAGGCCTTACTAATGACTTATAAAGTTTAATGATTATCTCTTTGTCACGACTCACAATTGTCCTTTTCACCATTCCCAACATTTGGTTTCCCTTTTTGCTGCCTCCATGCATTGGTGAGATGGATTCATACTTCTATGGGTGATTATCCCCAAGTCTCTTTTCTTTTCTGTTGTGGTTAGAACCTTCCCCTAAAGAATATTCATTACCATTATTAGACTTCCCAACATGCATTACAGAACATTTATCAATATTGAAAAGCATCTGCCAGTCCACAGACCACTGAAACAATTTCCTTAGATCTTCTTGTAAAATTTTTGCATCATCCTCCGAGTCTATATTTCTGCATAACTTTGTGTCATCGGCAAACTTTGAAATTTTGGACAGTAATCCTTCATCGATATCATTTATATATATTAGAAAAAGCAATGGCCCAAGCACTGAGCCCTGAGGCACTCCACTGATAACTCTTGCCCATTGCAGGCCTCCCTAATGCCAACCTTCTGTCTTCTTCCCTTCAACCAATTTTCAATCCATCTGAGAATGTTGCCCCTTATTCCACAGGACTTCAGTTTGGCAGCCAGCCTTGTATGGGGTACTTTATCAAAAGCTTTGGCAAAATCTAAATATATTATGTCTACTCCCTTGCCCTTGTCTAGCTTATCAAAAACCTCCTCCAGAAAGTCCAACAGGTTGGTCAGGCATGAACGCCCCTTTGTAAATCCATGCTGACTATCTTTAACAATTTTATGCCTAGTCAAATGTTCCAAAATGCTTTCTTTCAGTATTTTTTCCATAACTTTACCGATTATGAATGCATGTAAGTATGTAGAGTAAGGGGATAAATGTTTGGGTGCAGGGTGGGGATAGGGAGAAAAAGTTGTCTCTGTGCCTCTGTCTACTAGTAGGCTGTTTCTATGATACTCTGCATAATATAACACAGTGCAATCAAACATGGGACACCATAGGTCTTCAGGTCTATGATAAACCAGTTAGTTATAAACTGACACCTAAAGCAAAGCCAACATTGTCCTGAAGGTCAACCACAGACTGAAAATGAAGGAAGCCTGAGATGGACTGAAGCAATCAAGGTACATGTACACTTAAATAGGTCAGCACACTATATACCACAGCTAAGCTGAATATCAAATTTAAAGTAGGAGAAATGTCAGATGCCATGTATTACCACATGCTCATAAATGACGAAACTTTGAATATCACTTTCACATTAAAAAACTGACACAAAAAGATATTAAAATCAAAAACTTACTGAAGACATGAACCAGATGTGTTAAGCTGGTAACCACCAGTCAGTCGCTGACCAGTTTCTGTACAATTTATTTGAAAGCATTTGTCAGAACCACAGCTCAACAAAATGTTCTCGTCAACAAGAAGGACGGCATTCACACGGCCAGTGTGGGCTGTAAGTGAAAGCACCTCATGTTGATTAAGTCTAATTAACTCTATAAATTTATGGCACATAAAACAAATAAACTTAGGAATAAACCACAACTCTAGCAAATGTATCATAGTCCAATAATTTACATAATAATAATAATAGTAATAATAACAATAATATAATCTACCAATAACTAATTACTATTAATTATCACACTGCTAGTACTAAATGCAAGAATTTCTCCATATTTTCACATACTCTTCCTATTACATAAATACAAATTTATTAATAAGTACAATATTATATCTTATAAAGAGTTGCACTGATAGATGATGAATAATATAAACAGACAATAAAATTGAATCAACTTCAGCAAAACTGACCTGGATAATCTCTCACATGTTGTACTTTGTTGTAATCGTCTCCGACTTTAAACTCCTGGAAGGCAACAGCAGTGAAGTTAAATTGATTTTAATAGCAAAGAAAAGCACAGGTAAACAACAGAAGACAGCAACAAAGACAACAAGATTTTAAATTTTTATCTGCCTGTTTTAATTTGCCAATTTTCAGTACTCTGTTATTAGCTTGATATATTCTGGATTAAGTCGATGTATTTTCCTAGGGACTGAATTCATTTTCTGCTTCAAAATTTAACTTGTTAGCTGAACCTCTATTACCAGCAGTGTAGCCAGGATCCCAGAATTAAACAGGTAACATTATTTATACAGGTCAACTTTGTTCAAACCAATAAGGCAGCCTGGGGAGTGACATGTTGTGGGCAACACCAGCCACTAAACTATCTTGGTTTATATGAGAATCAAATCACAAACTCTGGAGAATATTGCAGACGATGCCAAGTTATAGCCAATCACCTCTATCCCATCTCCCAATAACAATAACAATAACAATAATAATAATAATAATAATAATGATGATTTTAAGTGGTTTAGGAGGCTAAGTAAGACTAGGTGAAAACCACTGAAGTAACATACAGCAAATCATTGAAAGTTCTACATAAATTCATGAGATTTTACTTACTAACTTGTCTCATTCAGATAACGTGATCAAAGTTGACCACTATTCTGCAGCAGGAATTTTTACACTGAATGGAATTTAATATGTTTCACAGTATTAACACCACAAAAATGAATAGTAAATTTATATTTCAATATAAAGTTAATCAGGACATGAATCTACAAATGCACAATAAATTAACTTAGTTATGAACAAGGTTCTAGGTTCTACATCCTATATTATCTCTATTATCAGAAAAATCTATGCGAAGAACTAACCATGATGATTCCACAATCCAATCCAACAACAAGCTGACGCAGCTCAATACAAAAGTCCATGCAAACACAAGCACCTAAGAAACAAGACACAAAGCACAGGATAGTAAAAACTACAGCTGAATATTTCCCACAGTGCTGTCAACAATATTTTTTATTCCAATTGTAATGAATAAATAAATGCTACATAAACAAAAGCCTATAACAGCATGGACAACAAAAGATAAATTAAAATACATAAACTGAAGTTAGTATACTATCCAAATTGCTTAAAACATAAAGTGTATGCCAATAAATGTGAACTGCGAATGCAAAGAAAATTATACAAAAACTAGAATAACAAGATAAGGCATAAGATGAAATGACTTAAAGCAATGTGATGTGGCAGGCAAAGGATATTTAGCAAAATACAAAACAAGATATCAAGTCAATTCCTGTTAAGCAATATTAGAATCCATATCTTCTAATATATTCAGCAGTTAGAATCAACTGTCATCAACAATATCAAAACACAAAATCTAACTCTATCCTTCTTTAGTCTGTCCATAGATACGGTTCTGGAGTCAGAGAAAACATGTTCATACAATTCCTCTCTATAAAGCCATGAATTATAAGCTCCACGGTTTTAGACTGATTGAAATAAAAAGTGAAATCAGTTCAACTGCAAAAACAGCAAGCAACCTGAAACATTCTGACAGATACTTGGCCAGTATTGACCGGTATAACGCTTCATCCATACTTTGACAGTTCTACAATCATAAGGTAGATATTTCTCCAAGAACACAGCATGACCTCTACTTCAAATAACTTGCATCTGCTAACTGTATGATAATGATTATAATAGTAAGAACAGACTCTCAAAAAGGCCATAATTTATAAGCAAACATACCAAACAATAAGAACAAGAGGGATGACAAAAAAGTCTGTACAAAAGCAGTGGCATGATAAATATGTCTTTTATTCTTTTATTATAACATATAATAAATTTACATGCTAAGAAGTGTCAGTAAGCTAACTAAATAATATGCACAAACTTAAGCACTCTAGACAAAAGTAAAATTGTCGCATGATATCAAAATATGATTTGATATAGCTTGCAAGCAACCAAATTATTGCATTTATATTGATTTTGTTCACCATGGCAACAAAGATCAGTAGGAAAAGTGCCAATGATGCACAAACACTTTCGAGACACATTTTAATTACAAAACACACACACAGTGATCTGTAAATATTTTAATTTTCAAATGGCTTGCCAATGAACTTGATTCAGCAGCACTAAATCTTTCCCTCTGTGACTCTGTCCCTTGAAAATACAGAAGTACTTCACTGTTATCTACATTGCCTAAACAATGGGGTGTTCTTAACCAATTCGAACACGCAGAAATGATCATTCTTCCGCATTTATCCCTAAATAGGTCACCATAAATAAAAAATGGAAACATCACAGATGCACGGGAAAGTGACGGGATTCATATAGTCAAAAGCGAACAATTAGAAACGTGAACATGGGAGGAGGGAGGAAGTGAGGGGTAGCAGAGAGAACAATAGTGAGCGAAGGAGGTAGTGGGGGATGGGAGGACAATGACGGGCACCTGTCATCACTGACGCATATGATTCCATCTTCACGTGGAATAATGACTGCCATGTTAACTGTGTCGTCGTAGCTTTCGATTTTCCCCACCAGCTCGAGTCGACCTCGCGGCGTCGAACCGGCTCCGGGCATCACCGACGCCTGTCCCGATCCCTCGGCGCCGGACTGGATCTTGCTTGCCATGTCCGATGTCGTCGAATGTTTAACTCATTTGCCACAAAATTTAATCATAACAAACGACGTTTTTAATCGGTTAACTATCTGTTTATCGCCGGTGGCGCCACCTGCCGAATGCGTCGACGGCCGCTCTCAACGGAGTGACGGCAAACGCGGATATCGTTCCCTAAAAATATGCAAAACCTTCTGCTTTTTGCATCAAAAAGACCGTGATCGGCAAACGCGAATATCGTTCGAAGAAATAATAATGTCCTTATTATCACGTAGCCTAATCGCCCAATTATATTCGACACTAAGAATTTAGAATTCAATTGCGACAGCACAATAGAAGATAAGGTCTTAATTAGGAGTATTCAACCCAGAGGATGCTGTCTAATTGAATGAATAATTTGATTTTAAAAGTAGTCAAAATGAACTTCTCTTCGTGTGTGGAGTGATCAGACAGACAGACAGACAGACAGACAGACAGACAGACAGACAGACAGACAGACAGACAGACAGACAGACAGACAGACAGACAGACAGACAGACAAGACAAGACAAGACAAGACAAGACAAGACAAGACAAGACAAGACCAGACAGACAGACAAGACAGACAGACAGACAGACAGACAGACAGACAGACAAAAGGATACAGACAGACTTGTTTTACTTCCGATCTCATTTCTAGTAGTTTTGTGATATTCTCCATTTTGAACTTTCTGCTTTGGGGATTTGGAATGCAGCTCCCATCGGTTGAAGATTACACCCTACACCCCCTTAGCGGTCAAAAATTTTGGTCTGGAAGTAATTCAACTCCCACTGCCAGGCCCGTAGGAAGTGAGGGAGCAGAGGGTGCAGGTGCACCCGCTGGAAAAATTAGGGGGTGCGCTGCACCCACTGGAAAACCAGGGGCGTATCGACGGGGGGAGGGTGTATATCGGTATATACCCCCCAAAATCAGTCTACCGTAAAGTTTTTTATGTAATTTATATGTGGTTATATGTAGTTTATATGGTTTATAGTTAAGGTTTATACCCTCCCCATATTTATGCCCACCCAAATCAAATTCCTGGCTACGCCCCTGTGGAAGACAAGGCTGCTTTTTGCCTATCAAGATTTTTGAACACACGATAAAAGAAGGGCGATGATCTTTTATTTTTATTATGTTTTTGCTTGTCAGGATTTTGAAAATAATTAAGATAAAGGAAGGGTGTCGACAGCCTTTTTGCTAGTCAGGTTTTTATGATAAATGATGATTTTTAGCTACGCCCCTGAAAATATGCACCCCCTGCTAAAAATTTGTTCAGACGTGCCTGTCCACTGCTTTTCAAAGCAAAATCGAACACCAGCCTTCTGCGAGTTTTCAGCCTATTCAATATGAGCAGCCGCTGAGTCGACGAGTCCCACAGATATGGGGGTGGGGTGAGGGGTGGAGTCGATCGTCTCCTCTGTGGCATTTAATGAAATGTAGGCTACATAACACGGGGGCTTTAAGTCGCCGATCGGTAGGGGCCTATTCAATCCAAATTTTAGAGACCATTCGCTTCCATCGCCCACTCAGTCCTTCCCATAATACCACGTTGGTCGATTTCTCAAAAAGGCAGCGGAGGTTGGACTGTTGGACTACTGTTTGCACCCTAATAAATAAATTTTCGACCTTCAGAGGGTGGTCGATAAACTGAAAGCCAAAATTGTCGACCTTTACGGGCGTCTTTCTTGACCGATGAGATTAAACCCTCCAGTTCACGGCAACTGGAACACTGGATAGCTTCCAAACTGTTATATAGGCTACGGACATGCTTTGAAATTTAGGTGCACGATGACTTATTATAAGACTTATTTATGAAAATATCGAGGCCTTGCAAGATGAATCTTTTAATGTGCAAGCGTTCTGGAACAAGCACATTACAAAAGAAGGATGTTAGCTTATTATTTTCTATGATCAACTTTATGCATGAGTCTATAACGCTGAAGCGTGCACGCTTAAAAGCTTATTCTCGTAAACAAGTTTTAACCAGAGAAAACCGACTTCACATCAGAAACTGAAGCGGTGAAGCATATATATATATATATATATATATATATATATATAATTTATATATATATATATAATTTATATATATATATAATTCTGGCCGCCGGGTCGAGAACATATAATCGAAATTTTCAGACAGCTGCGACTTACAGGACGCGCGTTGCCTGTAGGTCATGGGCCAGAAAAACGACGGAACCCGAACGCAAGCACCACGCAAGCACTTGGATTTCATCTAAGAGAAATTTAATGCAACATCCATCGAACTTTTTGTAGAGGGCAGCAGTGTAAAATCCGATCCGAACGGTGGGTCATACGATACAAATGCCCTTCACTGAAGTTCGACGTATAGGGGCTATACGTTTGTTTGAAAGACTCTGTCTTCGCTATTCAATGTGCAGTCGTTGGACACAGCAGACAACAAAATAGTCTTTAAAGTAAAATAGTTTTGGGATCAGTGTAGCAATGGCCAAGGTCAACTCTTCGCTATTCCCAGATATTAAATACAGTTGATTCAGGTGGCTTCTTTTTGCCTGCCTTCCTCGCAGACAAGTTTGGGTCCGGATTCGAACCCATTGGTCCTCCGATTGTCTGACAAGGCTAGGCCTACTACTACCACTGCTCCGCCGCACCCGCACCCGCACCCGGTTCGCGAGTTTCAAGCGCCCTAGGCAAACGGATATATGCCAGCCTCAGTTAAATTGCATGACAGTCAGGCATTTGTCACTTTTGTCACCAGGCATGTCCATGGGACGGGACGTCCCATGGGATTCGTCCCATGGGATGGGATGGGATGGGACAGCACTGTTCCGTCCCATTCCATGGGACTCGTCGGACAGAGCTACTCTTAATTTTTTTGTTATTTTTTACCTTTTTGAAGCTTTTTACCCTTCATTTTTCTTCATATATATTCATAATATTTGCATCTGTATTTTGTGGTGGGACATAAACGTTAACAGAGTTATGAATTCTGCCGTTGTACATGTCTCTTTGTGCATGTAATCCTATTTAGCAGACATTAAACCTAAACTTTTATAAATCTCATAATTCATAATTTCATTTGAACTGTGTTACACATGATTAATATTTCATATTAATATTATCATGAGAATCCCATGGGACGTTGGGATGGGATGGGACAGGCATAAATTGCCATGGGATGGAATGGGGTAGAAAAATCCGTCCCATGGACAAGCCTGTTTGTCACATTTGTCACTTTTGTATTAATTACTAGTTTTAGCAAACAAACGTAGTAACCCATATTTTTATGGGCGCTTCCTACCCCTAGCCTGGTTTTCGCTAGGTGGCGTCGTTGAACTTTGGAATTCTAAAAAAAACATAACCTATAATTATGGTTCCATTCATGATATAATATTGCAAAAGTAAATAATTTCACCTTTGATCTTTGAGGCCTACACTATCTTGCAATTTTTTGTACAAAGCAATGTTCCGGACAAATCAAGCATTCAGGACCTCATGCTAGTGCAGCCGGTAGGCGTGAGGCTGGCACTGCCACTGGGACTCAGTGGGGACTTGCGGCATTAAACAAATACATGCACTACCTGAGTTTCAAAACGACAATTTCAACGTATAAAGATTTGATAGTAGCAAGAAACAGGTGACAACTTTCTGCCACCCATAGGGTTTTGCCGCCAAAGGCAGTCGCCTAAGTTTGTCTATAATAACCCTTTGATCTTAGACACTGGATTTGACCAAGTGATCTTTGATCTTGATCTTAGATCAATTTCTCTCTAAATCTTTGATTTTACAAGTGATCTTTCCTAACACTGCTGAATTCCATTGTCGAACTTTTTCCTTTTTCCGAAAAGGCAAAAAGACGTTCCAGCGCCTTGAGTTAAGGCAGTCAAGACGTTCCAGCGCCTTGAGTTAAGGAAAACTTACAGAAAATGCTAGTTTTGTCTAAGAACACGCTGTCTATTAGGTCTATAACGTGCATCATCTGAAAAGAGCAGTACGAATCTACGAAGCAGTGACAATTGCGAATAGATGACTCTAAAATTAATATTACAGATATCAGTTCCTAATCAAATGCTAAAGAATTAGTTTTATCTCAGTGAAAGGCAAGTTGAACAGATTAGAAATGATTGATCGGCCTTCCTGTCTTCAAGTTTTAGAATGAGATGCAAAAAATCGCCTAGACTTGCTTTAAGATTTCAATTATTATTATTATTATTATTATTATTATTATTATTATTATTATTATTATTATTATTATTAGAAAAATTAACTCCATGGAAAGTCAGGCTCAATCCATCGAAAGTGTTCGTAGTAATTAGGTCTAAGCGGGCTGGGTCGACAATCGATACGTAGGCCTATGAAGCTAAACCAGAGTTTAAATGCCTGTTCAATGCTGTAAACCAATATGCGCCCTGGTGTTCCAAAGGCTTCATAGTAGGCCTACAGTATAAAAAATCAAACGGCGGTGGGGAGGTGGGGGGGGGTTAAGAGGATGAGACTGTTTTCTATTGCCATCCTAGCAGAGCAGAGCTGCGGCTGTTCGCTCGGCTCTCCTGGGCTCAACGCAAGGCGATGTTCGGACGACGCTTCGTCTGACGGCGTCGGTCTAGCGAGACAGGATCCGGATATTTAAGACTCGACCGAGGCGTCCTTCGTGCCGAGTGCGACCGGACCTTCCTCTCCGACTCGGATTTAGTCTGGACGGACAGGATGGCGAGCTCAAAGGTAAATGATACAGAACGACTATTGTAAATAGTCTTTTGCATAGGCCTATATATATATATATATATATATCGCACTTTAATTAATAATGATGATAATAATAATTATGTACTTCTATAGCACCAGTTCTAATACCTAAGGGTATCAATCGGTGGTACTTCAAATCCATCCGCAAAAAGATCCTACTTTGTGTGTGTCTTGAATTAAAAAGACGCCGCTTTCCCAGCGTATAATACCTGCGACCATACAGTCATTCAACATACTGCAGACCATGGAGGGGTCATGTAGCCATTGAACAGACGTCAGTCCGAGAATCTGTTATTTTAAATCTGTACAAAATTTCACTACTCTCTTTCTCTCTCTCTCTTTCTCTCTCTCTCTCTCTCTCTCTCTCTCTCTCTCTCTCTCTCTCACTTTACCAGAGACGTCTCACCAAGTTAAGCAAACTTTGGCTTACATTTGAATTTTAAAAGAGTTTGAATATTTCAAACTACATTTATGATTAAGCCTATAGAACTTAGCAGAGACAAAGTTCACGTCTCGATTTTATAGAGACGCAAAGCCTCTCGCCAATAATATAACTTCACAATTGACTTAACTAAGTAAGCCTACACACGTAACACACGACAAATAATTTCTGATAGATTACGATTTTCTATTTCGGAACTGCCTACGCTACCATTTCCTAGAGACAAACAAATTCCCCGATGGAATATAGGCCTAGATTCCAAATGATGCAACAATGACCTTGCTTAATTAATGGACCAAAACGGTTTCTTCGTTCTTAAATTTCACGTTTCAGAAAGTTTCAAACTTGTGCGTCCTTCAAAAGTCGCTTGGTAGGCAATGGCCCATTGCCTACCAAGCGACGTTTTGTAGGACGCACAAGTTTTCATTAAAAAGCTGAAACACCTCAGTAACGTTATTTTACTAAGGCCCGTGCCCCTATTAAATGTCTGCCCTCAGTTGCCCCCTCTTGGGACTCTATACATACTTCTACATACTTATCAGCAAGTGGTTGGCCCCATGTTTAGAAGTATTTATCAGCAAATCCCCCCTGAGCCGCCACTTGGTCCCATGAGGAAGTTGACCACCCCAACGCCCCGCTCCCCAATATGCCTCGGAATCCTGGAGCCGTCCAGAAATTTGTCAAGGGGTGCGCAAGGTGAGGAAAAGAAACAAGTAAATTTACTTTTTTCTAACTGTGTTTTTAGCAATTGCATGTAAAATCTCGGACGCCCATGAATTTATGTAGCGCTTTCGTTGTAGCACCTTAGCAGCTGCTTATTCTTAGGCGTCTAATTTTAATGATATGTGTGGTAACCATCTTTTCTGACATGCTTTTAGAATACGAAGGGGTACCAGTTGGCCTCGAGTGGGGAGAAAGACTATTCGAAGGCAAAGATGAAAGACAAAAGGAAATCGAAGAAAGACAAAAAGATGGAGCTTGAAGATCTCAAGCGAGAAGTTGAAATGGTAGGAGACCAGCAGTTGACCTACGACAACACATCAATGCAAAACCAGTATAACCTTTAACAAACATAGTCAACGGCCTACAATGTTTCACGCCGTGTTGGAGTTGAGTGAGGGGGGGATGGGGAGTTGACCCCCACAGCTAAATTTCCAATCCTCTCAAAAATTGCACATCGGGTACATGCAGTTTCTGTCATTCGTTGAATTTCAGTTCTCAACCCCCCTCCTGCTCAGATTTCACAGCTCCAACACTGGTTTCACGTCGTCATTCTACTGCTTTTGTATCGCGTATGCGATGCCGGTTGATGTTCGAATTCACATATATCAGGAGGTGCTCTGGAATGTTAGCAATGCTTGCCGACCAGTTTTCTTTATTTCTTTGGGTTGCGTCTGGGGCGGAACTACAGGGGACACAGGGGAAGAACCTGTCCCTCAAAAATCTCCCTGGGCCACACGAGAGTCCCACGAATATGCAACAGTACAAATACTGTAAAATCATCACAAAATAAAAGCGAAGAATAAGGGACGTGGAAAGAAGGGGTGAGGCAGGGCCGAAAGGGGAGATTAAATAAAAAGTCCCCGTCCAGACTGAATTCCTGGATGCGCCAAAGGCTATCGATCTGACCTACATTATATATAGACCTAGTCACTGGAACTGCTGGTTTAGAAGATACTGTAATACGCGCACGTTGTATTTGTTAGGAGCAGTGTTTATTCTAGGTTTCTAGGCCTGTTTTCTTTGGGGGGATTCCCCAAAGTTTTAAAATCCCCCCAAAATTGTATATGTTGGCTTGGGGATGGAAATTCCCCCACAAAAAAAAAGCGTGGAGAGACAAATCTTGTCCCCATTTCAAAACATTTGGCAAACTCCATCAGGGCAGTGGCGTATGTCAAGGAGGGGTCTAGAATAAACACTGGTTAGAGAATACATCAGGGTAAAAGGAGGCTGATGACTTTTTTTTTGCTCAAGAAACTTTTGGAACTTTGGGGCCCCATGACAAAGATGCCCCCTGGCCCCATTTGATCAGGGTATAAATTTTTGTATAATTTTTGTAAGGGAGGGTATATACTGTTATATATATTATATATATATAATATATATTGCATATACTACAGTATATATGTATATATATATATATATATATATTATATATACTGTATTATATATACTGATTTTTGGGGGTATATATACCAATATACCCCCGTCGCTATATGTCCCTAGAATACGTGCATATTGACCACTGCTATCAGCAACCGGCGTTACGAAGCGCCATTGTGATGTTGATTTTCTAGGATGAGCATCAGGTGTCCTTGGATGAACTGTCGAGACGCTATGGAACTAATCTAGAGAACGTATGAGATTTTCAGTTACGTACACACTGGCGGCTAAGGGGTCTGAATAGTTTGCAATTCGTTGAAGGATTAGTAGAGACCGAAAATATTCAGCTTGAATTTATGTCATCGACAGATTGAGCCGTTATTAGGCACATTAGTGTACAAAACTTGCATAGTATGCTAAACAGAGGAAAACACGCGTTGTGTCGAGACGGTTAACAAAGGTATTGAAACGACTTGAACGATGTTTTGATAGAAATTTAAAATTAAAGGCGCTACGCTTAGGCTCACTCCAGCCGTTACAGAAACAGCGTAGGTCTAATCGAAGAAGTTGCTCAAAATAACGAAACGTCAGTAAGTCTAAAATTTTATATAATTTAGGCCTATAATATATTTATTTATAATTTAATTTATAATATAATAATAATTTATTTATAATATAATTTATTTTATATAATTTTATTTAATAATAATTATGCGGCCTTGGATTTGAAATCAAAAACTATAGCCTATCTGTTACCCGAATAATCTGTCGCTCAATGTAAACAAGAAGCAGATTACAACATTTTAGGCATAGGTAGGCTACAAGTCAAATCACGCGATTATTTTATACAGCGTATTCGAAAGTACATGTAATAGGCTTATACTGTGGTGGCTGCCTAATCTTAGGCGCTTAACAATCCTACGCATAATAATAATAATAATAATAATAATAATAATAATAATAATAATAATAATTAATAATAATAATAATAATAATAATAATAATAATGGTTAATTCGACTATAAACGCATAAAACGAAGTTACGTCAAGAGCTTATGATGCGCTGTGGTGGAATTTAGATACTAGTTTATTTAACGCACCGGTTAACAAGTCAGCGGCACATACACCCAACACCTGTACAATCTTGGAAGTCACTTTACCAAGTGCCATCGGACTGACTTATAGTGCATCCGACCTCCTAGAGCAGTGGTGTCAAACTCATCTCATATAGCGGGCCACATAAAAGTCTTGCGGTTATCGCGGGCCAGATTTGTATTTATATCGTTAACACGAACTACAACAGGCCTATTACATAAAACAGTATATAAAAAATTGTTTCAAACATTTTCATTTAGTTTTATTGTATGTAAAAAACTGAATTTTATATATGTAATTTCCGATTTTCATATAAGCTTGTGTACTTTCTGAATACGTCTTAAATAAAGTAACTTTGCCTAAACATAAAGTTTTTTGTATTCAGCCACATACGCGTCGACCGACCCGACGGAGGAAAGGCTTTCGCGGGCCGTATCCGCGGCCCGCCATAAAGAGTAATATTCATACGGACTGCATGCTGATTTCTGCTATGTTGTTGCCACCCCAGGGTCTGACCATCCAGAGAGCGAAGGAGATCCTGGAGCGCGACGGACCGAATCAGCTGAGTCCGCCGAAGACGACTCCGGAGTGGGTGAAGTTCTGTAAGCAGCTGTTCGGAGGATTCTCCATCCTCCTCTGGATCGGAGCGATCCTCTGTTTCGTCGCTTATTCCATTCTGGCGACGACTTCAGAAGATCCTCCCGGAGACAACGTCAGTGTTGATCTGTCTCTGACCGTCTGCCTGTTCGTCTCCGCTCTCTCTCTCTCTCTCTCTCTCTCTCTCTCTCTGTCTGTCTGGCTGTCTGTTTGTCTGTCTGTCTCTGCCACTCTCGTTCTGTCTGTTCTGTCTGTCTCTCTTTCCGTGTGCTCGCGCTTTCTTACGTTAAATGCTGCCGACAGAACGGCCTCAAGATTTCTGTAACGTTCTAAATTCTGGAGATTTTCAATAATTAATATATGACGACTCACGAAATTGGACGGATTTGATATTTCAGGGTGTCACGATTATAAATGATTGGTTGCGCATGGGCGCAGTGAAAAGTGGCGTCATAAGAGGGGGCAGGCGGAGGGGCCAATAATTCCATTATTAGATGAAATTTTCAATCAATATTATTGAACTGCATGACATTAATGACTTCATGAAATAATCTACGATTGTTGTTGCATTTTCTGCAAAAAATTGTTTTAGTTCCTCGTACAAAAATTTCCTACCATAATAAATTAGGCTTCCCACGCCCCCCAAATTCGGTCCATACGACCGTCGCCATAGTTAACCTGGCGCATGCACTGTCTCAATGTTTCTCATTGCAAATTCAAGCGTACTTGTTATCAGTTGTATCTTTGTATCGTGTACTTGTTATCAGTTGTTATCAGCTGTATCTGGGGATTGTACTCACTGGCGTCGTCGTCGTCACCGGATGCTTTTCCTATTACCAAGAAGCGAAGAGTTCAAGAATCATGGAATCCTTCAAGAACCTCGTACCACAGGTTCATCTCTCTCTCTCTCTCTCTATATATATATATATATATATATATATCTATCGGCACATACGATCGAGAGATTCATTATAAACCAGAATTGGGGTTCGCATCATTAGCGTAGCCACAGACTGGAGAACGGTCTGGGGGTGGGGTGGAGGGGGCAGGCCCTCTATTCTGGCTAGGATCAGTCGTGGGATTTGGGCGAATCAGTAGAGAAATTTTTCGAGGGGTTGGGGTGATTGCATCAGAAACGTTAAGAGGAGCGTTAATGTTCCCAGAACTCCTTGACGATCTATTTTTGCTTGTTGATTTTTTTATTCGGAAATGGGGGGACGGCTCGGCTCGGTGCCTCCCATTCCGCAACCCTGGTTACGCCACTGGTTCGCGCCTGCACGAACTATTTTTTTTATTTGCTCACTGAACTGCTTTTTAAAAAGGCTATACTGGATGGAATCATATCTCATTTTTACATATATGTACTGATAGGCCATCGAGCTGAAACTGACAAGATGTTTCTGTTAGAATTTCGCCAAGAGTCGTTGTTGTTGCTGCTGCTATTGCTTCAGTTTGCGACCGTTGTGCGCGCCGGTGGGAAACTTCACATCCGCGCCGAAGAAGTGGTCGTTGGCGACATAGTTGAGGTGAAGTTTGGAGATCGAATTCCAGCGGACATTCGAGTCGTCAGCGCACACGGATTCAAGGTCTGCGGTGGTCGATCGGTCGCAATCAATAAGCTTATTACTTCGGTCGTTTAATTACCGAAATGATCGAGTGTAAAGTGTAAACCAGCTGCTGGATCGGGGTGCATCTCGAAGCGTTGGCGGTTAATAAGACGTGCTTGTTTTATGCCCTTTGCCCCATGGCCTACACAATCGCTGTAGACACAATTATCCCCTCCCCATGTAGAACACATCGATATCTAATCCTCCCTCCCTCTTTGTCTGTTTGTTTGTCTGTCTCTGTCTGTCTTTCTCTCTAAGATAGGTTGCTTATGGTTAACATAGCTTTATAACTATAATATTGTTTAAAACTTTTAATTAATTGGAGATGGGTTACGGGTGATTGAATTTCTAATTTCCCGACTACTCAACAGTTTATCATATTCAATCGGCCTAACCTCAAGAAGAGTGATTTCTTGAATTAAAATTAATTGAAATGTATTGCCCAGATGATTCTTCGTCGTCTGAAAAAAGCCACAGTAGCCTATAAGCCTGTGCGGTGTCTTGCATACTGTCAATTATGCCTATAGTCATAACTTTATTTTAAGTGGTCTTAAGGTGGTTAGCCTGTGTGAAAACCACTATAATTTATCATATCTTCCGTGGTTTTTTGAAAGAAGACTTTGAATTAGGCTTAACCATTATGAGAAAAATTAATGGGGGGGGAGGTTAACTTTTTATCTAATATAAATATAGTTTTCGCGTGACCTTTTAACTATCCCGTGCACAAGGTGAATGAAGTTAACCGTCTCATAGCTTAAGTAAATTATGGCATCCGCTGACCAATTTTGTTGCTCGGCTTTGAACATTCGCGAAAGTTCTAGGCCCTATAATAATAATAATAATAATAATAATAATAATAATAATAATAATAATAATAATAATAATAATAATAATAATAATAATAAAATGATAATAATAATAACAAGGTTTTAGCTTGTTTCAGTAGAGCTGTCCTGTATGTGAACCACTCTATATAGTCTATGTTGCGTGCGTTGAATTTGGCTGCGGCGTCCGATGTGTTAATTAAGGTTGACAATTCGTCGTTGACCGGAGAATCGGAGCCTCAAACGAGATCTCCCGAATGCACCAACGAAAATCCGCTGGAGACGAGAAATCTCGCCTTCTTCTCAACAAATGCAGTCGAAGGTCAGACAAGGTCATCCCGGAACAGACCTGATTCCCCCGATAATTAAATTCACCTGGTCGTAATGTAATGTGTAAAAGTAACGCACTGACATCTAAATACTCGTGATTTTTGGCAGTCTATTTATGACATTCAGCTTACATTGAAATTGCGTGAGGCTCATATATATATATATATATATATATATATATATATATATATATATATATATATATAGAGAGAGAGAGAGAGAGAGAGAGAGAGAGAGAGAGAGAGAAAGAGTCATACTGGGCGCAAGGCAGGGATATTTCTAACATTGTGAATTTGGGGGGTGTCGACCTGAAATTGGGGGTATCCGGAGCTAATTAGTATGCATTTTGTATGGTAATGTAACAATGGTATCATTGTTACATTACCAAATTTTGGGGGTGTCGACCTCAAATTGTTTTTGTGGGGGGAGCGGTTAGGGGTGTAAAAATATCCCTGGCGTAAGTTCAAGGTTAAAGTTTGGACGAATCAACTACAGTAAGTATACTAGTAAAGTTCACGTTATCAATACTGGAAGCCAGACAGACAAGGCCATCCCGGAACAGACCTGATTCCGATAATAAATTCGCTGCCATTTTTCAATAGATAATTTGGGATTTGAGCAATAAAGGACACTGGACACTAAGAAGAAGCGCATGAATTACTGTTGAAGGGCTTAGAAGGCTAAAATATAGGAATACAGTGTACAATGTAGGCCTACACCGTATGTTCAACGCAATTGCCATAAAGCACCGTGCCTTATATTGCCTATAGTTATGAATTTTGAAACCTCATTAGCGTGTCTTTGAAATTTAATAATATGCCTACCGAATATTCGGTTCTCTTAGTAGAACCCTTTTGCTCCTACTACTACTGCTACTACTGCTACTACTACTACTACTACTACTACTACTACTACTACTACTACTACTACTACTACTACTACTACTACTACTACTACTACTACTACTACGCCTATAATAAGCTGACTTGGAGTCGTTTGCCTTTACTATAACTATCAAGGGACGGCTCGTGGACTGGTCGTGTTCACCGGTGACAATACGGTCATGGGTCGCATCGCCAATCTGGCGTCTGGCCTCGAGATGGGCGAGACTCCGATCGCCCGCGAGATCGCCCACTTCATCCACCTCATCACAGGAGTGGCCGTCTTCCTCGGAGTCTCATTCTTCATCATCGCCTTCATCCTCGGCTATCACTGGCTCGACGCCGTCATCTTCCTCATCGGCATCATCGTCGCCAACGTTCCCGAAGGACTTCTAGCAACAGTCACAGTCAGTCTTCCTCTTCTTCGTCGTCTTCATCATCATCATCATCGTCATCATCATCATCATCATCATAACCATCATCTCCTTCATCATCATCATAATCATCATCATAATCATCATCATCATCATCATCATCATCATCATCATCATCATCTTCTTCTTCTTCTTCTTCTTCTCCTTGTCGACGGGCCTGTTCTACTTTCGCGAGGCGATGCTTAATTTTGTTTCGATCGTCCAGGTGTGTCTGACTCTGACCGCTAAGCGAATGGCCAGCAAGAACTGTCTCGTCAAGAACCTAGAAGCGGTGGAGACTCTCGGATCGACGTCCACCATCTGTTCCGACAAGACGGGAACTCTGACGCAGAACCGGATGACCGTCGCCCACATGTGGTTCGACGAACGAATCGTCGAGGCCGACACCAGCGAAGACCAGTCAAGTCAGTGCTACTGGTATTTGGGCGGGGGGGGGCTAAACGGGGTATCAGAGGTACATCGAAGTTGGACCTGAGAGGGAGGCAATCTTGAGTCTACCTCAGCACTTCAAAATGCCAACTTTTTTCTTTTTTGGCACGGAGAACCGCTCAGTTTCCGTGCGTGTGGTCTCCGCAGAAAGTACAGGACGACTCTGAGAACTTGAACAGTTTATAAATTCTATTGGTTTACTTATTGGTTTACTATGACATGCCTACTGAAAGCCCCCTCCCCATCCCCAATGCAGAGGTCAAGGATGCGACGAGTAAAAGTGAAAAACGTCGTTCCACTCAGAGGCGTAGCGTGCATCTTTGCCGCCCATGGTCCACGACCATATCCGCCGCCGCCGCCGCCGCCGCCGCCGCCGCCGCCGCCGCCGCCGCCGCCGCCGCCGCCGCCGCCAGCCAAAAGGAAGACAGTGATGCCGAGCGCCACTTTTAAAAAGCCGAAATAAGAAATCGACGTCCGAAAATTTGCTGACAAGCAAAAAAAGGTACCTGAAAATCGCTTGACAAACAAAAAGGTCGTCACTTCCAAAATTTGCCGCCCCATCAGTCGCGTGCCGCCCATTGCTATAAAGCCATAATAGCCGTCGGCACGCTACGCCTCTCTGATCCCATTAAATTTTCGTCAGAAAATAGCCAGAGTTTGCATGTCTAAAAACGTGAGCAGATAACTATATCAGAATGTACGAAATCTCGTCAGTTCCTTTCTCATACTTGTCGATGATCTCTCGAGGATGATAATCTGCTGTGTTAACGGTGGATTCGATGTGGCTGTGTTTACAGACGCGACGTACGACAGAGACTCTACGACGTGGACGATTCTCGCCCGCATCGCTATGACAAACAACTTCGTAGCCGGACAGGTCGTCCCTTACTCAAACGGTTGCGGTTTTATGCCCATCTTATAAGGAGCGTTATACGGCGCTCCTGTGAGCCAAATTTTGATAACACGCACTCAGTGGCGTAGCCGGCAAAGCTACGCCTTGTGATTCCCATGATTCCCAATTTATAAAGTTCTGAAAAAAACGTCGAACTGTTATTTTGTTCAATAAAATTATATAGGTAAATGATTGCAGATAATTATATCAAAACCTGTAAAGAGCAATGAAATCAAAGAACATGTAAAAGGCGTAACAGTTCAGGGACTTTCATTTAACAACCTTAGGTTTGATGATATTGACATCCTAGATGAAATGAAGAATCTGGAAAACACGTACAGATAAGCAATGAATTCGATGTGGACTGTCAATAAACATTGAGAAGACAAAGACAATGGTGTTTGGCGACAAAGAGATCAAAAGAAAAATTAAAGTAAATGAATAGTGAGAACGATTCTCGCCCTTGCAATCGACACATGACTTAGACTGCTCAAGAGGTCGCAACAAGGGCAGACTTCGATCAACTGATGCCGGATAAGATCTGGAAAAGTCAATAAGGTACTGAAACAAAAGTAAAATGCGCTTTTATGCACAGCAGCTTTTTATATGGATGCGAAACATGGTCACCAAAGACCTGGAAAGAAAAAATCTTATAAAGAAAATGTTATACGGCGCTCACAAATGAAGAACTATACAGGAGAATTGCTGAAAGAGTAACACAAAGCACTCCAACTGGACACATATGCAGAATGAAAGAGGACAGAAAGATCAAAGCTATGTTTGAATAATGGAGGGTGCCAATAAGAGAGGGAGACCACACATAAATGGTGTGATGATATTGAAAAATGTCGTCAACAGTTTATTTTACTTCAATTACAGGAAAGAATGGCAAAAACTTATATGGCCTTATACACCAACGTGTATGATCACGTTAATCTGATGATGATGATATTGCTATATTGATATACAATATTTAAAAAATTTGTCGAACAGCAAAGCGGAGGTTTAACCACCAAATACCCTCCCTTGGCTACATTGAGAACAGCCAAGAGGGATTAACCACCTCCTGGCTACGCCACTGCACACACTTGACATAAATCTTTACGGTTCGGTATGATGCGCTGCCGTATTGGATTCGTTGCTTGTGTTAAATCGAATCTTTTTCGTCAGAGTATTATAAAAATTGAACTACGCTTGCTTGTCTAGCGACCCTTTCTTAAATTTCAGTCGATTTTCTTTATGAGATTTAAGTAAATCTTCTATTCTATTCTATTCTATTCGATAATTTGTGTAACACAATAGCGTAGCTAAAGCCAAAGACAAGAGCGTTTTAAAAAGGATGTTCAAATCTTATAATAAGGATTGCTAGCAATTATTATTATTATTATTATTATTATTATTATTATTATTATTATTATTATTATTATTATTATTATTATTATTATTATTATTATTATTATTATAAATGGCTTTATAAATGACGAACGAACGACAGAGAGTGCAGCGGAGACGCTTCTGAGTCGGCTCTTCTCAAGTGCGTTGAACTGTCGATCGGCAAAGTCAAGGAGTTCCGTCAAACTAATCGAAAGATCAGCGAAATTCCGTTCAACTCGACAAACAAATACCAAGTCAGTGAACCTCTAATCAAATCACGCGACCGCTTCGATTGCGCCAGATCCGTTGTCGGGATTTTGGTTTTGAGGATAAAATTATAGAACTTATTTTGTGGATGCCCGATGCGCAACTGAGTGTCATTTTGGCCAAGTATTCCAAAAACAAGCTTATTTCTTGCAATGAATTTTGATTTGGCTTAATAATAATAATAATAATAATAATAATAATAATAATAATAATAATAATAATAATAACAACAACAAGGTTTAATAAAGTGGTTCCAGGAAGGTTTGCCCTGTGTGAGAACCACTGTTGTAGGCTACTCTTCCTTTTTCAAAGGATTTATCTAATCTTCCTTAGGCCGATCGTTAGCCCTACTAAATGTGATTGGCGACGTCTGCGTATATAGCTTCTGGAGACTGGAAGTAGTTAGTTTATATAGCTCATTGTAATGAGATTATCCGGCGGCGTATCCAGGGTTCCGGTATAGGGGAACCGACATTAAGTCGATAATAAATTTCAAAATGCAAAAAGCGGTCAACAGGGATTGTTCTTGACACATATTCCACGCCCGTTAATGATTCTGATGCTATCATCGACGATTGCATGCAGATTTACAGCCAGAATAAGGAGCCCTTCACCGTGCCCCTCCTCCCCCAATAGCTATGCCAGTGAGAGTATCTGATCCTTAACTCTGATCCAGTGTTTATTCTAGGCTTGTTGGGGGGGGGAATTCCCCCACCAAAGTTTCAAATCCTCCCAAAAATCTTGATGGAAATTTCAAAAGCAAAAAAATCTTGTCATCCTCCCCAATAGCTGAAAAACTGACAGGGTTATTTCTAGGGTGTCGGTCTCAAAAAATTATCATCCTGGCTGTGTTGAAATTGGGGTGTTAAGGGTGTAAAATAACCCTGATCGGTGACCGTTATACCACAGCGGCGCGTCGGAGGCATTCAGCTTAATGTTTATCGTAGGTTTCAATACACGAACTTCAAGAGGGAAAATCGAAGCGAAACCTGCTGGTGATGAAGGGCGCTCCGGAGAGAATCTTCGAGCGCTGTTCGACGATCCTGCTCAACGGCGACGAACTCCCGATCGGCGAAGAGCAGCGCGAGGCCTTCAACCAGGCCTACATGGAGCTCGGGGGACTCGGTGAGAGGGTGCTCGGGTTCTGCGACTACATCCTTCCGGCCGACCAGTTTCCCATCGGATTCCCCTTCGACGCCGACGAGGAAAACTTCCCGCTGACCGGGCTGCGTTTCGTCGGTCTGATGTCGATGATCGACCCGCCGAGGGCTGCCGTTCCAGACGCCGTGTCCAAGTGCCGCAGCGCCGGGATCAAGGTGATCATGATCACCGGCGATCACCCGATCACGGCCAAGGCGATCGCCAAGGGCGTCGGAATCATTTCGGAAAACAACGAAACGGTCGAGGACATCGCCGCCCGCACCGGAATACCCGTCAAGAAGATCAATCCAAGGTAAATACGACGTCCAATCAGGACTGCTGCGGTGGAATAGTGGTCGGGTTCTTTTGCCATGCAATCGGAGGGAGGGTCGCCGGTTCGAATCTGACTCTAGTCACCTAGTAGCGACCTTGGGCTAGTTGTTCAGTGTTCACCCTTAAAATTGTGAATGACTTAATGTACTCTAACAATCATGCACTACAACTACTACAATGCAACAATAACAACAACTACTACTACTGCAGCTACTACTACTACTACTACTACTACTACTACTACTACTACTAGGCCTGTTACTAAGCTTATTACTACTAATGCTAATACTAATACTAACACTATTAATACCAATACTAGGCCTATTATTATTATTATTATTATTATTATTATTATTATTATTATTATTATTATTATTATTATTATTATTATTATTATTATTATTATTATTATCATCATAATCTTCATCATCATCTTCATCTTCATCATCATCATCATTATTATTACTTTTTGACGAACTTGCAGAGTTTATTTAAAGTGAGAAAGCCACAGATTTGCACGAAGACTAAGTATTTTGTGCCAAACTTGAGATGCAGTTCTGTGACTCATCTTCTCATCTTCTTCTTACTCGTCGTCGTCACCATCATCATCATCATCGTCGTCGTCATCATCATCATCATCATCTTCTTCATCATCATCATCATCTTCTTCTTCAGTATAACCGAGCCGTTGTTGTAGAGAGGCGAAGGCCTGCGTCGTGCATGGGTCCGATCTTCGCGACATGACGCCGGCCGAAATCGACGACATTCTGTCCCATCATACGGAGATCGTCTTCGCCAGAACCTCGCCGCAGCAGAAGCTGATCATCGTCGAAGGTTGTCAGCGTCAGGGCGCCATCGTGGCAGTCACCGGGGACGGAGTCAACGATTCGCCCGCCCTCAAGAAGGCAGACATCGGTCAGAACCACCACCACCACCACCCTCAATAATCAATGATCTACGCACAACCGTTTTTCGTTCTCTGTTTTCTATACCTGTACAGCACATGCGCAGTTTTGATGTCTTATCTCAGTACGGAAACTCTCAGCCATTGACAGCTATACAGTGTATTCTGTGCTTTCAAATCAACAAGTCAACGTGTGTAACGTGATTGATTAAATTAGCAATGAACTTAATTTGGAAGTTTTCTAAACTATGGACCCAATGTTTTATCCAGACTCCAGGCCTTGGAGGGGGGAATTGAGGCCTTTGAAGGGGGAATTGACTTGGCTGGAGACGGATTTTATTTTTTTGGGGATATTGAGGCTATAACATACCTGTTAAGCCAGAACCCTTAAGTGTTGCTATTTTTGCGTTTTTTGTGTGTCTGTGGTGAAGGGGTTGCTATGGGAATCGCTGGGTCGGATGTGAGTAAGCAAGCAGCCGACATGATCCTGCTTGACGATAACTTCGCTTCCATTGTCACGGGCGTTGAAGAAGGTAAGATTTCAATTTTCATTACTGAATAATTATTCATAACTCACGTTTCTAGCCTTAGCATACAAACCTTGCTCATGACGGCACGGTGCGAACCTTGTATAATATATATACAAAGACACTAGCGCGTAACGTACAGCACAATATACAGTACAAGTCCGTGTTTCGTATTTTGAGTATCAACACACTTGCTTCTTTTTCCAGTGAAGGTCTAGTTTATGGAATGCGCCTGAATTTTAAATATCAGAAAAACCAAATAAAATAGACATTAGTGCGGTAATAGACTGGAAGACACCGCCTTTAGGCCTACGTCTAACGGTAAATAATAATGATTATGAGAGTAATAATAATAGAGGTAGTAGTAGTAGTAGTAGTAGTAGTAGTAGTAGTAGTAGTAGTAGTAGTAGTAGTAGTAGTAGTAGTAGTAGTAGTAGTAGTAGTAGTAGTAGTAGTAGTAGTAGTAGTAGTAGTAGTGGTGGCAGCAGCAGCAGTAGTAGTAGTAGTAGTAGTAGTGGTAGTAGTAGTAGTAGTAGTGGTAGTAGTAGTAGTGGTGGTGGTGGTGGTGGGTGGTGGTAGTAGTAGTAGTAGTAGTAGTAGTAGTAGCAGCAGCAGCAGCAGTAGTAGTAGTAGTAGTAGTAGTAGTAGTAGTAGTAGTAAGAGTTAGATTTAGAGTGGTTCAGTGTGATCTGTCACACTGTATTGATACTGTATCGTTATAATGACGATCGTTTCTCTATAGGTCGATTGATCTTTGACAATCTGAAGAAATCGATCGCCTACACCCTGACGAGCAACATCCCTGAGATTTCCCCCTTCCTGCTCTTCATCATCGCCGACGTTCCGCTGCCACTTGGAACGATCACCATCCTCTGCATCGACCTCGGGACCGACCTCGTTCCAGCCATATCCCTGGCCTACGAACAGGCGGAGAGCGACATCATGAAGCGACTGCCGAGAGATCCCATTCACGACAAACTAGTCAACGACAGGTACTGTAGGCCCTACACAGAAGATCAGGCGCGCCTAAGAGAACGAGCAGCTACTGCACCATACCACTCACGAAAGCGCTATAAGATAAGAAGATTCGCGAGTTTCTACTTACTTTTCTTACTTGCTCTTCGACCTCTATACCCAACTGCATGCAGGTGAAACTGCCTGTGTTTAGTCTAATTTATAAGACGCAGCGTGCAAGGGTAAACAGGCGTGAAATGTCAGAAAGACGTAACGAGAACCACTGTTAATATTCTTTAAGAGTTGGGATTCTGATTTTTTAAAAATTGTGGCCGCTTAAATTGCTTGCCGTATATAGCTTACCTAGTGTTGGTAATTAGTAATGCATTAATAGTAATAGTAATGTAGCAGTGTTTTCATTTAAAATATTATTGATGCTACTGTATTTTATCATTTTTGTAGGAAATTGTTATTATGTGACGTCCAGTAGAGTTTTACATTCGTATGTATATCATACACAATTATATATAGGTATATATGTATATCACTTAGGCGTGAATTAGACCTAATTGGTAATAGCGTTGAGCTGCGAGGGTAAAACGCGGGTCTAGAGTAGGCAATGGCAAACGACTCTAGATTAATGGCGTAAGCCATCTCTATCGCAGCTTGATTAGTACACGGAGATCTGCGCCGGACCCTACGCTCGCTCGAGTACTGGACTTCCGTTTTACCAATTTCTTTATGCTTATAATAATTATAGCTTCTCGTGTAGGCCTAAAAGGGCCTAATGGTCGTCGTGACGCATGGGCGTCCGCAGAAATTTTTCCAGGGGAGTGGGTGCAAAACAAGGTCTTGTGACGAATGAAACAAGTAATTTTACTTTTTTCATAACTCCACAATTTTTCCAGGGGGTGCAATTGCACCCCCTTGCATCCCCCCTCTGGACGCCCATGTCGTGACGCTTTGACGAGCGACTATTGCCGACGAACTTTCGTGTCATCGTATCCGATGAAACGGACGTTGTGTTGCCGCTGTAGATTGATCGGAATGGCCTATGGTCAGATCGGAATGGTCCAGGCGTCCGGTGGATTCTTTACGTACTTCGTGATCATGGGAGAGAACGGGTTTCTGCCGGGCAAACTCTTTGGGCTTCGAAGGGAATGGGATTCGAGGGCCCTTAACAACGTCGGCGATTCGTACGGACAGGAATGGGTGAGTTGTTCGCCCATTATTACTGAGAACAATTGCATTTTAAACAGGGGCGTACAGAGAGTGGTCGGCGCTCGGGGCCAAGTCGACAAAAAATGTTTGACGCACAAAAGAAAAGGTCGCCGAGCCAATTTTGGCGCCCCCCCGTCTGGTCGGCGCACGCGGGGCCATCGATCACCCCAGCGACGCCCCCTCTGCACCCTACTGATTCTAAACCTTGTGTTGTAGACTTATGCTCAGAGGAAAGTTCTGGAATTCACCTGTCATACGGCGTTTTTCATGTCAATCGTCATCGTTCAATGGACTGATCTGATCATTTGCAAAACGCGAAGGAATTCCGTCATCCACCAGGGCATGCAGTAAGAGAACTCAAGAGTAGTATAAATAAGAAATATTAGCTTTTCGTTTCTTACTTACTTACGAAAGCAACTTTAGATTATAGGCCTCTACTCTCGAAATGCGCTCAAAAACTCCACCAGTCCGTTCCATCCTAATCTTCTGTAGATCCTTGTTCAGCTTTGCCAGAAGTATTATATCTTGCCTTGTCCTGTTGTGCTGTCATAATAAAGACCAGTTTCTATTATATGTCTCTAGGCTCGAGTCCCCCACTTGTTGAGAGGGCACCATAGGGAATTTTAGGCATAGAGTTGATACCCCACTTTTCCCCCACGTCTGTGTCAATGTATTTCAATGCTTCTCAACATCCAAATAATATTCACGAGCGCGTCTCGTCAAAATTGCTCTAATTACGCCGTTGCGCCAGTCTATATGTTGTAATGTTGAACAGAACAGAGTCCAGGAATAGTGTGATTCTCTTTTAAATCTATTTAGAACTCAAATAGCACGAAACTGTATGCCTAAAGCTTATATATCAAAGATACTGTATGTTCCATAAAATATATAGAGGCGTATCGAATACATGTATGCAAATGCATTTAGGCCTGTTTAAACTAAAGTCAACAGGACAAGGCAAGATATAATACTTCTGGCAATGCTGCACAGGGGATCTACAGAAGATTAGGATGGAACGGACTGGTGGAGTTTTTGAGCGCATTTCGAGAGTAGAGGCCTATAATCTAAAGTTGCAAATGCAAAAGCTGATAGATGGAATGAGTTAACAACGGAAAAAGATAAATGGAAAAGTTTTGTGTATGAAAACTAAATATAAAATATAGGCCTATGCATTTCGTAAAACTTATCGAGCTCTTTGTAAGGCTAGGCACTGGAAAGGAAAGGGAGGAATAGGTAGAGATATGGGGATTGAGACCCACATTTTCATCCAAGTTTAAACATACGTCCATGGGCCTGTGATACATATATGCATATAATCTAGAATTCATTCGAAATGATTTAATCTAATTCAGCCGCAGATGAAGATGCTTTGTTGTCTTTGTAGGAATCATCATTTGACTTTCGGATTGTTCTTTGAAACTTGTCTTGCTGCTTTTATGGCTTACTGTCCAGGTTTGGACAGAGGACTGAGGATGTATCCCATCAAGTAAGCACCTCGCGCAATCAATGCGGGTTATAAATTAACGGACAGAATATAAATTTACTCGAATTTTGCCTATACTCGTCGCTGACTTCGAAGAGTCTTCCGACAAATTCAATGTTTAATTAATTATTGGATTTTGTGCGAATCTAAAGGAAATAGGTCCTATAGATGTCGTGAAGACGAGTAATAACTGCCATTTTAGCCAATATTAAGAATGGCATGCAAACGTTAAACTTAGAAAGACTTTAATTTTCAGTCTGTCCGTCTCTCTCTCTGCATGACTGTATATCTATCTGTCTGTCTCTATCTCTCTCCTATCTCTGTCCATCTATCTCTGTTCCCCCCTCTCTCCCCCTACTACCTCTCCAGAACCAGAAGATTGAAGCACCGAAGACCTAATATAGGACATCAGCTTGCATTTGCAAACTGTTGTTCTTAAGATCGGATTCTTTTATTGTCGATTTTCTTTTAAAAAACTAAAATTTAATAAATAATCATAGTGTAGACGATATACAGTATTGTGATTTTCTTCCCACGTATACAATAATTTCGTTTTCACGGCCTCTGCGTCCACCAGCAGTGTCTGTGCGGTGTAGGCTATAGAAGCGTTCGTTGGTGTTTCAGGTGGACGTGGTGGTGTGCACCGATGCCGTTCATGGTGGTAATCTTCATCTACGACGAATGTCGACGATTTCTGATGCGCAGGAGACCGGGCGGTTGGATCGAGAGAGAAACTTATTATTAATCGTAGCACATTGTAGTTCCGATTACTACAGTATAGGCCCTATATATATACACTGGATGCTGATTCACACGATTCACATAGAAATTGCTTAATTGGTATTTTAGTCTAGTCGGTCAAACTCCACTTGCAGGATTTGCTTATTATTAGCAGTCTCAGATCACCCCCTCCCAACTGAACCTGAATATTGAATATAAAAAAGTATTATTATAAATTTAAAATTAAGTGGCACATAACGATGTGGGTGACGTAAGCTATTAATCTGGAGCCTTTTGCGTCGACCCAGACCCGCGTTTACTCTCGCAGATCAGTCTGCTAATGCAACTCTCAATGTCTTGGTAAACTGATGCCATCGGTATCACTACTGGATATCACCGAGCGGTCACCCATCCAAGTGTAAGGCCTTATCGCTCGATTGTACAATGCGCAGATTTATTTACAGTCTGCGAATAGTAAATTTGTTCTCAATGTCTTGGAATCCTGTCTCGCTGAATGCAATTTTGTTATTGTGTTATAGTTATAACAGCCACGCACACTAAGATCCCAAATGTGCACCTTATTGTTTTAATCCGTTGCAGAATAGGTCTAAATTTGGTCAAAGTAGCGATATATCCTTCGTAAATCTCAAACGCTATTCTTCATTTGAACACATTTCACTTAAATATATAATTTGCTTAATTCTGGAGAATTATTATCAATCTCCGTAAGAATTTAGCAATGAAAAGAGAAAATCGTAGACAAAAGTTGCCAATGGCAGCGTCATTAGTTTGACAGAACACATCGTCCACAACAACCATGCAGTTATGAACTTATGAAGTATTGAGCCACTAACATTAAAACCATTGCAAACTGCATGCATTAATTTAGGCACGAGTAAGTAAGTAAACAACGAAAATGTGCCCATGAGCGTCCACAGAAATTATTCCAGGGGTGCAAAATGGGGCCTTGAGACGAAAGAAACGGACAAATTTTCCAGGGGGTGGCAAAACAGGGTCACGTGACGAAAGAAACAAAACGTACTGTACAAGGCTGTCAAGATCTATTGGACTAATTATAAATTATTTAGCGCTAAAACAAAATTAATCGGATTCTTTTATAAATTCTTATTTTTACTTAGTACCCTACTAGGCCTAGATTACTTTTTCAGTGATTTTACTTTTTTCATAACTTCCAATTTATCCAGGGGGTGCAATTGCACCCCTTGCACGCCCCTCAGGAAGCCCATGTGACTGTGTCCGCTATTCTGCTGACGCACAATACGGTACCCAATCAAAGAAATCATAACAGGAGTAGCACATCAATTAATACATAGAGTTGTGCCCCTAAGCACTAAATATATAATTCTCAGTGTCGCGCAACATTTAAATTAAGCTTAGTTTAGCACTTTAGGCCTATATTAGAAAATTAGCATAGGCCTATACATGTATAAACGTTCACAGGCCTACAGTTACAAAGTAGACCGACTTGGGCATTGGGCGTATTTAGAAAGGCTTAAAGGGGTATGCTGAAATTTAAGAAGTTCGAAAAATAACATTTATTCTATGTTTTGCAATAACATACAGTTTAAGTTTATTAATAATACCACCTGTAAAGTAGGCCTACTGACTGTAAATTTACTACAACTGGGTTAAGTTCAATCGTCGGTCTAACAGTCTTTAAGTGCAACCAAAGGGAAGGACCAGAGACGAAAGGGGTATGCTATGGATCAAGAGCATACCCCCTAAATACCACTGTAGACCGATATGACTGATAGGCCTTTAATGCAACACCGTCGTGAGTAGGCTTACTAAGCACGATTTAAATTTAGGATTTAAACTGAACAATACAACATTCAATACAATACTTCGCTGTAGAAAGTTAGCGTATATGAAAGCGTTCCATGCTGTAGGCCTATTCCTACACGATAGCAGTGGCGTAGCCAAGTGGGGGTTAGGGGTTAACCCCTCTGGCTGCCGAAACAAAATATTTTTAACGAGTTTCCATGCATTTTTATTTTTTGAGGCGATTTTGGGGGTCAACCCCCTGGGCAAAGAATGTAACGATGCATAAGAGGCGAGGAGATGACGTTTTTTGCTTGTCAGGAAAAGGTAGATATGATGAGGCTTTTTGCTTGTCAGGAAAAAGTAGAGTTGATAACGTTTTTTGCTTGTCAAACTATTTCAAAAGTTGGTTGGTGTGGTGACAACAAAACTCCAACCCCCTTCCGAAAATCCTGGCTAAGCCACTGCACGACGATAGTATGCTTTATTGTCACTAATTCGTTATGCAATACCGACGTAGGCACTAAATACGACGAAAGATGCGAGCGCTGTCAATGCGAAGACGGCAAGCAGAAAGCTTTTCAGCGGATCCATGGAGACAGATGGTGAGGCCTTCTTGTCCCTTTCCATCTGCAGTTGGTTGTCGTCCACTCGTGTCGTATAAGCCGCCGCTAGAACACCAAGGAACACAGCGTTTTCGTATTTACAGCTAAGAACGCTTCGTTGAGCACAGCTGTGCTTCTTCTGACAGAACATGCCGCAAATAAGCAGTTTCTTCAAAATTTTCTAATTTTTAGATTTAAATTAATTTTAGAAATCCTATGGATTTTCAAGTTTCAACGGAATTTTAAAACTAATAAAAAATAAATAAGTAAATAAGTCATAAATAATCCGCGTTTTATTTATAGTTTAATACGGTGGAAAGTGACGGCTTTTTATAGTCCTCTGACATCAGTGGGGGGCGCTTGAGGGTTCTAAAGCGAAATGTGAGCAATATATCGACATGAATTTTTGGGTCGCCCGAAAATTTTTCATGGACTGTAGTAATCCAGGGTATTTTTTCGAAATTTGAGCGAAAATTTGTGGTGTCGTAGGGCTTTCATATTTGTACCGATTGAAGCCCAGTCGATGCCTAAAAAGAATCTGGACCCGCATTTTGGATATCTATCACTTTAAAGATTTTTTTAATCTATACAATGTATAGCCACCATTATTATAATTGCCAATATAGACACATTAATACGGTGGAAAGTGGTGGCTTTTTCTAGTCCTCTGACATCAGTGGGGGGCGCTTGAGGGTTCTAAAGCGAAATGTGAGCAATATATCAACATGAATTTTTGGGTCGCCCGAAAATTTTTCATGGACTATAGGTCCAGGGTATTTTTTCGAAATTTGAGCGAAAATGTGTGGTGTCGTAGGGTTTTCATATTTGCACCGATTGAAGTCCAGTCGATGCCTAAAAAGAATTTGGACCCGCATTTTGGATATCTATCACTTTAAAGGGTTTTTAATCTATACAATATATAGCCACCATTATTATAATTGCCAAAATAGACACATTAAAGTTTAAACCAAAGGTCTAGTAGCAGTGATATACCTATATAAATAAGATGTGCAAAACAACTAGGACATAAAGATGCGCTCCGCTATAGAAAAAAAGCACTGATGGTGATGCTGATACAGTGATACTAAAAATATTATACAAGGGGAATTTTGTTCCTACTTCGATACCCGAAGTTCTCGCTAAGGCAAATATCAAGAATTTTCTTTTTTTATTCGTTATTATAACCTAACAGCCACGGCCCACAGGTCTGTAAAGATCTTTTTCGTTGGCCAAGAGGTCTTTCGGTCTGGTTTCAGCACTCTTAGTGGACGCTGTTACTATAAAGATCTTGGTTACACTATATCTCAGATAGTTCATTCAATCTAAATTAATGTAATAGCTAATAGCTAATAGAGGCCAACAGTTTTCATGTCATGATACTAATTACTGTATTATTATTATTATTATTATTATTATTATTATTATTATTATTATTATTATTATTATTATTATTTACGACAATTTATATAGCGCAGTAACATAACTGGAGCTGATTACTTCGAATGTTGACGAAGAGACGAATAGATTCGAGAAGAATTTCGAAGAGGAGAAGACCCGCAACCGAGACGACGATGATGACCGTGAGGATGTAGCGCAGGTCGACCGGGACGAGTTCGAGCCGAGCGCCGAGAATCAGCGTCGCCACTGCGCAAAAAAAAATTAACGACACATAACAGAGCCTGAAACGGGGTCTCGATTATTCTCTTTGCGCTTCAAATGTTTTCATTTTTCTATTTAAAAAGTCAAGACTTATATAATATGTCAGCGACATAGGGAGGATTGGCGGCGCCCGGGGACGAACTAGACATATTGCGCTCAGAACTCCAGAAAAAGTCTGAAGAGCAAAAAAAGAAAGGTCCTCGCCTTTTTTATTGGGAAATAGACAGTCATTTGTTTCAAATATTGCGCCCTAACTCCTGTTGAAAGAACCTGACGAGCAAAAAATAAAGATAAAAAGTAAAGATCCTCACCCTATTTTTGCGCCCCTCGTCCTCAGCGCTCTGGGGCGCTTGCCCTGCCCCTCCCGACACCACTGACCTGCATGTTTCCTGCCCAGTTCTAGATTTAATTGACTGAAACCCTAATTGCCGAGGTCCTCCCCCCGCCCAGCCGAGGGTTGTTCCTCCCCCACCTACCTACCGGCCAGAGTCTGACTGGTAAAAGCGAGAAATCGGTGGAAATAGTTGAACAACGGACGTCGACTGGAATCTAATCCCGGACGCAGGATTCCGAAGATGACCTGAACGATTGAAGAGGTAAGCGTCGTCAGACCAAGAATGGCATGATTGGTCGCTGTCTGCAATGAATACCATACAGTATGACACCACTCACTCCATTTGATTCATGCGTACCAATTGACACTTCATACCTAGGCTTAAAACACACGTCTTCACCATTTGGTTCTTTCCTCCTGTCTCGCATCTTCCCACTTACCTCCGGAATGTTTTTAACGGATGGATTTGGAGTACCGTCGATTGACACCATTAGAGTATTAGAGCTGATGCTATACAAGTGTATAATAATAATAATAATAATAATAATAATAATAATAATAATAATAATCATCATCATCATCATCATCATCGTCGTCGTCGTCGTCGTCATCATCATCATCATCATCATCATTATTATTATTATTATTATTATTATTATTATTATTATTATTATTATTATTATTATTAGGCCTACACTAAATTATTATAGTCTAAATAAGGGACCGATGGTAGTCATCATTTCATAAAATCGAAAGTATACAAGCTTACCTTAGTTAATTACTGTCATACTGCCTTTGCATTGAAATACATATAAAGTTACGGCAACGAGAAAAGTAAATTTTAAAACATCAAGTCAGCAGAAAGCAGCATCATGACTAACCACTGACCACTCCCCCAGTGATGCAAACATGATGATTATGACAACGGCAGTGATCACAGCTGCCGCAAACATAGCACCTCGATGCAACTGGAAAACAGAACAAACAGAAAGCCTCGAGAATTTAATAATCGTCGCCTGAATTCCTAAATAAATCCACTCTCGTTCAACGTCACGGTTGTTGACTTAATGTCTAACAGGCTCGTAGCAAGCGTGGGAGGGGTGAAGGAGTGTGGCTACACCCCTGGAAAAAATTAGAGGGTGCGCCGCACCCCATGGAAGATCAGGCTGTGCTTTAAATTTTGCATGTCAGGATTTTCAGGATTTTTAAGAAGAAGATAAAGGAAGGGTGACGACATTTTTGCTTGTCAAGTTGTCAAAACTTTAATCTTGAAAAAACTGCAGCCCTGTTAAAAATTCGTTCCGGCGAGCCTCGTATCTAATGGTGTTGAAATCATGGGGGTTGGACCTTGTAGAAATTTCCGCAGTCGGAACCAATGTTTTAATCCGAGTATCCGTGGGAGCCTGACTCAGCTACAATTTATTCCGTTTGACAAGTCTATACTCAAAATAAGACAAGCACATAGTAAATACTGTACTTGATCTTTCCAGTTCGTTCCAACAATTAGAAAGAATCTTAAACCAAATAGCGAATGATTTTGTTGCAAATATATGTGCCGTCCCAATTGGGAAATTTTCATTAGATTAATAGACGTTGGACGTTGGCCGAAATCATTTCATCCCGGTAGATTTGAAGAGTTCGAAATGAGGCAAGATTGTTAACATTCCAAAATCATCAAGAAAACTCCTGTTTTTCTCTTTCAAACCACCCGCTAAATTCTTCCCAATTCCAGGCGCACCAAATAACCACCTGCAAGAATCGCTTGGACTGGTTAAATAGTTCTCAGACTGAATATTCTTCCTCCGTATCAGTCAGTGGCCTGGCCTCCTCAATCGGCACTTCGGTCAACACATTTCAATCACATCTTTAAAATTGTCCCGTTATTTCAAAACTGCTAAAACTATCGTCTTATAGCGCATGATTTAAATCTTTAAGTAGGCCCCATATCATAATCTGACATCACAGCAAAGTTTATACCTGAAACCAAAGTGCTATTCCGAGAAACTTCATGCTCAGAATTTGTCGGTAATGTCTCGCCAGAATCATAGCGCATCCAGTCAGAAAAATCCAAGCAAAGTAAGCAAGGATGGCTGGAAAGAAACAGTCAAAGACAACATTATGAAAATTGTCACATTCGCTTTGTTCAGGCAACTGTCGCTGTGACAGACATTGGCATAATTAAGCCAAAAAAAAATTATCGACATTGTACTTACCGTGTGCCTTGAGGTAGACTGGTAAGCCGACGCCAAATACAACGTCGTTATTAAGCATGTCGACTTTCCTCGGAGAAACCAACGGTATTTCAGCGTGCTTCTTCAGAACCGAAGAACCTAGAGATTAATCGAAGTGCACAGGAAGAGGTCAACGACACTCACTGATGACCACGCAACATGGACAACGAACGGATAATATTATGTCTCTCTGTAGGCGTCAGTTTGAACAAAAAAATGGGGAACCCAAACCCTATACTATTTTCCCTTCTTCAGCCTGGAGCAGTGGCGTAAACCTGGCGTCAACATTGGTGGAGGGAGGGGAGCTAGAATCGTCTATAAAGTCAGGTCAGACCCTTTTTCGTCTCCCAAAATCTCTTGAGCAAAAAACGCCATCCTTATATTATTTTCCCTTTTCCAAATATTTTTCCTGTCCAAATACCCTGACAAGCAAAAAAAGGTCATCCGAGATGAGTGAATGTGGTCGGGTTTTAATTCTTGCATCAATATCATGGAGACGAGGACATAAGTTTTTTACCATAGGCATAAAACATTGGGGAGGGGAATAATTGATACTCTGTCTCCTCTTACTAATTATTTGGGAACCGTCCCCCGCCGTCACCCCCCCCGTGTTTTACACCCTTGGCCTGGAGTTGAGGAGGTAGGTTGGCGAGTCCATCTGATTTCTTGGCTTATATATAAATGACGTCATAGGCCTATCTGGAAACAGTCGCACTGAAGTTTTACGTCGCATATCCCTTAATGCTGCCGTCGTTATGGAAGATTCTATCGAATCTTAATCTGGTTTACGCTCTGGCTTCAGTCTTATAACTCACCTTTGTAGACTTCCCCCCACGCCATCTGAATGTAGAAATGATTGGCCAGGTCGAAGGTCTTGAGGTGATCGGTGACGTCAGCGTAGTTCTTATCTCTGTTCTCCTGTATGTAGGTCAGCGACGCGGAAATCGGACGAACGAACGAACATACGATTCTACCGTCGATTTTCGCGACGATTTTGTCAGACAAATCGACCTGAACAGCCACGAACATCGAGATGCCCCAAAGCCCTACACGACTAAACCTCTAGCAACGAACCACGCTCACCTTTTCGTTTGATTTTTCGAAAAACTATTAACCACGTTGTACTTAGGCCCTACATTGTAATTGTATATTCTATTGTCGGTCTATTCTTCAAGAGTCTACCTCCGAAATATCGGCGGAGCAGTCTAAAAGGGGAAAACAATCAACGTGATTGTAGCACATTAGCCTATATACCGTTTAGTCTTTTTTATTTTGTATGCCGAAATAAGCAGACAATTAACAACAGTCGTCTGCTGTAGACATTTTTGCGACGTCCAAAATAAGACCATATGAGAAAATTTCATGCAAACAAAAATCAATTGCGCCTTCAGCGTTTGAAAATTGGGTGGGAAGGTCCCAGTTTTTGGCGTGCCATTCCGAAATAAAGCCTGTAGGCTATTTTTAAAAGTTATTTTCCGGTTGAGGGAACCGCAGACCCAAGATTTCCCCTAAGTTTTTATACGCTACCACTCCTCAGTCGTATAAATGAAGTTACGAACGGACGCACTAACGCTGTGATGCTGATCGTTACGGCGTTCTGGATTGTATCCGTGTTGAATGAGATTCCGGGATCCAGTGGAAACACAAGTAATCGTCTCGTCTTCACCCTTAAACAATGAGTCACTATGCACCAAGGGTACTTGTCATCTTTTTCCCATCAAGTACACAAATGTAGTCGTTAGTACTGAATGCGAATTTCAGCTGGAAGTCATGCATGGTACAGAGCGAAAGGTTACGAAAAGAATAACCTGGAATCAGGGATGGACCTGAAAGAGTTCTCAATATTCAAGAGTGAAAATCGAAGATTCCCCTTCCCCCTAAAATCGCGCAAAACGTCGCGCCCCCCGCAAGAGGGGTCTAAGGGAGTGTTAGGTTAGGTTAACCCCTCTTGCCCTAACGTGCTTGCTCGTGAGGATAAAAAGGAAGGTGATGACGTTTTTTTTTGCCCGTCACCACGAAACTTTGGAACTTTGGGGGCAAAATGTTTGAAAAAAGTCACAAACTGTAAATGTAAATGTAATGTAAGAAAATGTAAAGACACAAATGTAAAGTAGATTTCAAAATATCTTACACTGCCATTTTATTTCAAATATTATCAGTAAACAACATAAAGATTGTGTCTCAGTACCAGCGTGAAAGAGATAATTTTCACAAGGTAGATGTTTATTCGTTGACGACATTGAGCCAGAAATTTCATACCATGTGGTCGTCTTCTGAGACAGCAAAACTGACATATCCGTCCGCCCGCCCGATCAATTCAAAGCGTACAGAGTCGTTCCGCTTCAGCGCTTCGTAGGTTACGCCAAACAGACAGTTGTCTCCGATGCAGTTGTGCGGATACAGAAAACATCCCTTCGATCGACCGCACTCACTCGTGGAAAATCGAATTTCGCTTGGAGGACGAAAAGTAACCTCAGAGAAACAGAACAGACGTTTGTATTTATTAGGATTATACGTCGATTAATTAATTATAAGTTATATCTGTCCATAATATGTTTGTATGCTGATCTCAGCATCCAAACTCTTGCCTTCCCTTGTTTTCATAGATTTGTAGCATCGCAGCGGTGTTCGATATTCTCCATGGGAGTCTGGAGGGGGTGGGGGGTGCAATTGAAATTACGAAAAAGTAAAATTACTAAAATAGCAACAATTAGTCGTAATAACAATACACTATAGTCAGGGTTATTTCTAGGATTATCAATTTGGGGTTTTTGATATATTCGAGGGTCCCCTCCCTTTCTTATGGCGAGCGATAGCATCTCAGCTGCATCATTCATAACTAGGAGATGTCGCTCTCAGATTTAGGGGAGTTGGGGTGGTGATGAGGTGTTAGGAAGTGCAAAAATATATCTGACTATAGAGTAGAACTAAGTTAAAATACGATTTTTTCTAAAATTCGGTAAACTTGTCTTGTAATTTTTGTAACGCAAAATTAATTATTTAAAATTAGTCCAATAGATCTTGACAATCTTGTACAGTATTCTTCGTTTATTTCGTCACATGACCCTTTTTGCACCCCATGGAAAAATTTCTGGGACGCCCATGATATTTCCAACAGGTCGACTAGTCTTGGGTCAAAATATTCGACTACTAGTAGTTCAGTGGCTAAAGTCCATAAAAGCCAAGAATCGTTCATTTCTGGATAAAAGCATGCCACTTGGCACAGTTATAGGGTGCATGGCCCTGAACAATTTCCCCAAAGGATGCATAAGTTTTTGTTATCTCTTACCATGCAATTTGGCACCATAAATTTTCTTGATAATTTGTAAAAAAAATTCCGCCTGAGCTGCAGTACGTAGACAAATGACAATCGATACAGTGCCAAATAAACAATACTAAGTAATAATTGTGCTTATAGAGTGTACAGATATGAATATTATCATTTAATTTCGCTTTTCCTCCGAAACTAAAATACGAAAAGGGTAATTCAGCATCAAATCAACACGCTTTTGAATAAAATCGGACGTCACCATCTCAGATTGTGATGAAAACTGCCACAATTGTTCATCCCCATGAGTAATGTTTTGCCAATACCATTCTCTGTAGATTAAAAATGTCCTTTAAAATGTTCTTCTTCTTCTTCTTCTTCTTTAGGTGCCTTGTTTTACAACGTTAGCGACCATGGACTTCCACTCCTTAAAATGTTCAATTTACGCAATAGAAATTACCACAGGCAAAATTCTGAATGCCAAGCACTTTTGATCTACAAAAGAAAGTGGCCTAATTTTTGAAAAAAGCTTGATTAGCAGGTGCTCTTCACTTCTCTGTCAAAAATGCTAGCCATTCACACGTCTGCCAATGCCATTCTCTGCAGTTTAAAAATGTCCTTTAAAATGTCCAATTTACGCATTAGAGAATAGCACAGGCAAAATTCTGAATGCCAAGCACTTTTGATCTACAAGAGAAAGTGGCCTAATTTTTGAAAAAACTTGATTAGCAGGTGCTCTTCACTTCTCTGTCAAAAGTTCTAGCCATTCACACGTCTGCCAATGCCATTCTCTGCTGCAGTTTAAAAATGTCCTTTAAAATGTCCAATTTACGCATTAGAGAATACCACAGGCAAAATTTTGAATGATAAGCACTGTTGATATAAAACTACAGAGAATGGTATTGGCAGACGTGTGAATGGCTAGCACTTTTGATTTCCCTACCCTATCCCAAGGGGTACCCTTACCCCTAGCCCTATGGGTACCACTACCCCTAAGGGTACCCCTACCCCTAGCCATACCCCTAGGGGTACCCATTCTCCTACCCCTAGGGGTACCCCTACCCCTTAAGTTTATTCGAATGCCTCTGGACAGAATGTTACTAAATTATAAGAAGTGTCAATGTTCAAAATTTCATGCTTTTATCCACAAAATGAACAATCATACGGCTTATCAACTGTACTATAGCTGGAGTGTCGTAGTCACAACCAGTGAAGATTTGAAACATCACAGACATTGCTGTAGATTTCTATACTCTCAACTGAACATAACATTCAATTACCACGCATCGTGGGACTTGCTGAATGCCTTGACTTTTTTAATCAACGTCGCACAGAAAGCTTAATCAAAACTATTATATGACAAAAGGTTTCCCGCAAATTATTATTCTCAAAACTTACTGGAGGCTTGGAGACTGAACCCAATTCAGAAATGATTTCACCCGATTGGACGTCTGACCAAAAGATATCGAAATCCTTCACAAAGCCAGATCTAAACCAAAAGTCAGACGCATTTGCCATTTGCTTCACATCTGATGCCAACAACAACGCTGATCATGAAGAAAGACAACTGCAATGATGACGATTACGATCACAATGATAACGATGATGATAATAATGACACTGATAATGATAACGGTGATAATAATAATGACAACGACGACGAAGGATTAACGATGAGGATTATGATAAATATGATGAATATGATGATGATGATAGTGATGATGGTGGTGATGTGATGATGCTGCTGTTGCTGCTGCTGCTGCTGATGATGATGATGATGACAGTGATGGTGGTGATGATGATGATGACGATGATGATGATGACGATGATGACGGCTATGATGATGAGGCTATAAGCATGACTAAAAAAGTCTTCTTAATTAAATTCTTGATATTGAACCTGAATACGATGTTGCCGACGTTTTCACTGGGAGCTCTCCAGTGTAGAACGATTTCTTCTTTGTCGTTATTGTTCAGATGAGTGGCACAATTCTAAGAGCAGCAGTCGCCAATACCAATTAGGCTAGAGAGAGAGAGATAGAAAGACAGGAAGACAGACAGACAGAAAGACAGGAAGAAATACAGGGACACTGTCACCTAGGCATAAACTAGCGTTTGTAATAGGCCCCAATAGTCGTCAAAATCGATAAACCCCGAATTTCTTAATTGCGTCCTTATGTTGATTACTTGGTTAATGACTTTTGGCCCATGTATAATAATCAGATAAGGTACATTAGATGCACCAGAGTTTCCATCCGTCACTGATGTGACATTATACATGTAAGTAATGTATCGTCGTAACGGAGGTCGTCACAACGATATCCTACTGTAAATCGCTTCTATATGAGATAGAGGGCGTACTATAGAACGACAGTAGTTAGCAATGAGCAATTTACCATCGAAATTACAGTAGAACTTCGTTATAACGAACTCGGTTATAACGCATACTTGGTTATAACGTACCGCAATGTGCGGTCCCGTGTGATGCGCTACCGTATTGGATGGTATTGGATATAGCCTAACGTACCTCGGATATAACGTACTGAATTGTACAGACCCGCTAAATACCGCGGTCTTTATAACGAAGTTCTATCGTATGCTATAACTGATAGTATTGACAAGACATTGACTGGACTTACCTTCGTACCAGATTTCTGCGGATACCAATACTGAAGCCTGGTCGTTCGTTTGTCGTGACTAATCCACTCGCCTACGATGACGTCATTATCCTCACCGGACGATGACGTCGACAGTCGAGCGCCAATTTGGAATCCACGGAATGCCGCCCGTGTGGTCGATGTGAGAGTCACTTGCAAAGCGAATATCAATCAATCAATCATTCAATCAAGCAATCAAGCAGTTAATTAATCAAATAAGCAACTACAGTTTCAACCAGATATTCACCTATCCATCCACTTAGCGATACGGAACACGATTTTGTCTTCATAAAGCCGCGAAACCACGCGACCTGTTGGCTGGCCTTCCGTGTCTGCATTTCAAGGGGGAAGAACGCCAACTTAACTGGAAAATAGAGTGGTGGGCGCCCGGGGCCAAATCGATAAAAAAATTTGACAAGCAAAAAAGGTCGCCGAGTCAATTTTTGCGCCCCCATCTGGTCGGCGCCCGAGGCCACCGCCCCACCGCTCCCCTTCTGCACGCCACTGGATTGGGTACACGATTGAGCGTGCCACGCGAACGTGATACGAGTCAGGCCCGATTCATTAATTAATTATTCTTCAAGCATTTTGTAAAGTGGAGTTTGATGCTCGTTTATAAATGCGCATTGACCTACCGTTTACCACTCTTTCCCTCTGACTGATCTCTGAAATGACCTGGTCTTTTGCGGATGGATTTGAAGCATTGTCATTGTTGCTGTTCATGACAATTTATATAGCGCCGCCATAACATAGCAAGGGCCAAAGTCAGGGCGCTTTACAAGGAGCAAGAAAACGAGCTGTTGAATAAATGAATGAAGTACCATCGATTGATACCCTTGGGTATTAGAATTGGTGCCATAGAAGTGCATTATTATTATTATTATTATTATTAGTAGTAGTAGTAGTAGTAGTAGTAGTAGTAGTAGTAGTAGTAGTAGTAGTAGTAGTAGTAGTAGTAGTAGTAGTAGTAGTAGTAGTAGTAGTAGTAGTAGTAGTAGTAGTAGTAGTAGTATCATTATTATTACCGGCGCAACTGACCTTGAAGAACCTGAGAAGGTCGATAGGTCGTTGGTTGATGCTGATGACGTAAGGAGACGGCGTCTGCTGCTGATTCTGACCGCCATGCTTAGGAAAGCGATTGATGCACGTCTTGAAAGGCGCACCGTCCGGCCAACAGTCAACTAAAGTGGCCAACTATATTATTATAATAGACTTTAAAACTTGTAACTTTCACCTTTTCATCGATATATATATTCTGTGAATGAACTTCTGGATAAATCGAAAGATCGCAAAAACGACCACTAGCTAAGTCTAACGTCTAGAGATTGGACGGGCACAACAGTGGTTCCCAGCACAGGCCAGACCCTCCTCATGAACCACTTTAAGCCTTGTCATCAGGGGCGTAAATCCTATGTGTTTTTCTGGGTCCGAACCACTTTTTAGGAGCTGGGTCCGGCCAGGCAATGGACCCACCCACTTTTTGAGATGAATTGTTTATTATTTGTTTAGAGAACAGCTTTTATTTTGCCCAACCAGAAAGACCTGCGTTTGACTGGCTATCTAGGTATTATTTAGCAATATCACATTTTCGTTACGACTATTTTGTCATTTTTAATCTTTAGTTCGGTCAACGTTTTAAGTGATAATTATAATAATGTATTGAATTGTTACAACTGAGCACTGAAAGGCTTGTTTCATCATTGTTTTGGACAACAATTTAAAATTTTCATTTGACTGCCCAAGGTTTTACAGATCTACGCCCAGAGACGTCATTAATTTGTTTATTTTGAAAACCAGCTTTGAATTATCAAGAGAGGGAAATTTAGGAGAGCCGATCTACACGCTCTGACTGCCCAAGGTCAGAGATAATATATTCTGTATTTTGCAAAAGACCGATCTTTTCTCAAAAGACCGTTAAATTAAATGACGAGACCAGATGTTATAACGTTAGCAGTGGAAGTAATGGCTGGTAGTTTATAGGCCTATTTAATCGACAATTCTGTAGCCAAAAACTACTTATAGATGTTTGAATCGAATAGTTGCGGAGATTTCGTCTCCGATTTTACTAACGAAACCTCGTCGAGGACCAAGATGACGCCAACGACGACGGAGGATATTTCGGTATATATAGGCCTACCCCCGCCCCCAATCAGTCTACATTAAAGTTTTGTGATTTACATGTGGTTATATGTGGTTTATGTGTGGTTTAAGCGGTTTATAGTTAAGCTTTATACCCACCCAAAATATTTATACCCTCCCAAATCAAATTCCTGGCTACGCCTCTGGCGCCAACCCTGGACCTACTTTCGTCTCTTATCACGTATAACGTTCAACAGTAGTCTAACTGTCGCCTCTTATATGCCTACATGCATATAAATTTCGGTGGTTTTCACCCAGGCTAACCTTAGCCTCCCAGGCCATTTGAAATCAAGTTATTGTTATTATTATTATTATTATTATTATTATTATTATTATTATTATTATTATTATTATTATTATATAAAATTCAGGAAAAAATTAATTTCAATAGAATGCACCAATTTAAAACGTTAAAATTTTACGTATTTACACGATCTGAAGGCAACTAGAGCAAGAAGCAGTGTCCTTGTTGTCAGATCCATTCTGATGCCTGAGCAACGACCGACCGAACGAACAACTGACAGGAGCTCAATCTCCACAGCTGAAATCCAATGCATGTTAAACACTCATAGCATACAGAGGCGTAGCGAGGGTATCCGGCGGCCGGGGAAAGTGTACCGTTGGCGCCCTTAACACTGCTGACGAGCAAAAAGGTCGTCGCACATCTTTCCTTCTTCTTTATTCTGAATAAATTTCACTTACCCAAATACCCAATTTTGGCGCCCCCTCGGCGCCCGGGGGCATATGCACCCCGCCCCTCGCTACGCCTCTGATAGCATATACACGCCGTATCTATGTCGATCAATCATTCAGTCAATAATTCAATCAATTAATCAATCATTCAGTCAATCAACCAATCAATCATTTATCTAGCATAATATCGACGAAGTGCTGAAATCATAAATGAAATACCAAACTGCAAAATAAATGGTTTGCCGTCTAAGACTGCTTAATTAAACAGTATACACTAAAGCTGTACACTGAATACAAATGAATCATGCGACGATTAAGCTCAGTGGCGTAAACCTGGCGTCAACATTGAAGGGGGATACAATAACTTTAAAAATTGACTCCCCAGAAATATAAAAATACCCCTCCATTATGGGGGATATTGCATATTATGGTGGTGACTTAAAATTGCTTGTGAAATACGTCTTGACAAGCAAAAAAGGTCATCCTGATATTTTTATATTTTTCCCTCTCCAAATACTCTGACAAGCAAAAAAGGTCATCCGAAATGAGAGAAATGCGGATTTGACGTAATTCTGGCAATACCAATCAATATCAATCAATAGATCAATGGCAATATCAATCAATATCAAGTTGGCATCATGGGGTAGGATAGAATTTTTTTACCATATAGCCCAAAACATTGGTTGATAATTGATACCAGTGGCGTATTTACCATTGGGCCATTTGGGGCATGGCCCCCCCTTTGGTCTTGATGTCAAGCAAAAAAAAGGTCGTCAACTTTTTTCCAAAGTTGTAACTTGTCAGGTCGAAAGTGTCAATTGATACTCTGTCCCCAACTTTTTCCCAAAGTGTTTTACGCCCATGTAAGTTGTCAGATAATTATAAGACTAGAAAGATGTCTCGCCCTCGCAGTGCAAAAATACTAATCTAAATACGAATTCCAACAACATTTCAATGATGATTGACCTAGCCAAGCTCTGTGCCACGTAATAATTAGGCCTATCCCCAACTGTGACCAACGCTGTAACGTATTTTTGTGTATTAAAATTGCGCAACTTCCTCAAGGCATCGGACGTTGTACGACTCTGCAATGAACAATTGAACGTACGCTTCGTCAAACGCTCCCCCGTTTGTTTTTCGACATCGCCCACCAACGCATCGCGACGTATAAACCGTCTACCAATAGTCAACCAATAAACGCTTATAAGATATCAGTCAGAAACAGTTACGCGAATCAGTTACGCTGCTGATCAGTGATCAATCATTTAATGGTTGAGTTTTAATAAAGCAGTGGAGTAGAACTATAGGGCTAGGCCTACTACCACTCGACATTTTTTACTTCCATGGCGTGGTGATCGCCTGATCGGAAATATAAGACTGAAGTTTTATCACCAACTCCCAGAATCGGGATTAACCAACTGCTAAGGCACAACTTGCACATGCCTAGGCTATAGGCGTAACAAATACAAACATGGACCTACCTGAAATTTCGCCGCTAAAGAAAACTTTTGGGGTCGTACTGTGCTTAGGCCTACTGATTGGTTTGCTTCTAGTATTCCTAATATCAACACACTGGCTGATACAGACTGCTGTGATTTTTTTCTCTCGACTCAAAATCTTCAAATCGTCTGTCACTCCGTCGAACAGACTTTCGGAACAGTTTCTACGTACTAAACTCACGCCACCATTTTGCTATTTCTGCCACGTAGAGTCAGTGACTTCAGTTGCGTGATAAATAGTTGATTCGTGGGTGGAGTCAACAGGACGCTACGGCTCCTAGACGACGTCAGGCAACGGAGGGCATCCATTGGCTGCTGCTGCTGCGGCGGCGGCGGCGGCGGCCGCTGCTGCTAGCCTGGGAGTTAATTAACGTTAACTAAAGAGTACAAACGAATGCTCGAGCACATTATCAGTTTATCACTGCCTTCACAGCAGAGGCGGTTCTAGGCCTAGGCCGGGTAGGCCATGGCCTACCCAAAACTTTGTCTGGCCTACCCAAAAATTACGTGGCCTACACTGCTGGCCTGAAAAAAACTTTTTTATCGTTGTGTGGCTGGGTAATTACTGCGTATGGCCTGCTGCGAGGCTGTCGAGATTTGAATCCCCAGCCACTCATCATCAGATCGTCATTCGATTTCCAGTTGTCAAGAAGGCATTTATCTAATTGATCAACCACCACCGATTGATCAATGGTCGTTCAACGGTCTCCGCAACAGTTTCTTTCCACCCTCCTCATAATTTGTTAGATGTACTGTCATTGGTAGTACTTACCCTCCTATTCCCCTATTATCCCCACAGAATTACCAGACTTCCAGGTGAGTGTTGCATACTTAGGGGCTACTTTTAGGCGTTTTCGCCATGGGAGTAGTTCCTCTTGTTGTCCATAATTAAGTTCCCTCTAATGAATGGCCTTATCTGACGGTTGATGACATGGATGACATGACTGTTTTGATAAGCAATTCTCAACGTCGTCGGACATCTGGTGTAATCTAATGTATGTTCTGGTTAACAGAACAGAGGTGGAAAGCCGCAGTAACTATCGTGAAGACGGCGACGCTAAGCTAAGTTCAGTCCGTTTAAGATTGCAGCTCATATAAGAGAGACAGTCTAGGCCTATCATACAAATTACTATAGCACTCTATAATATTATTATAATTAGAGATGGATAAATTTCTGGTTAAACGCGCTCGAGTTAGTGGCAACGGAAGGCGACATGGTGACTGACGATTCAACTGGACCTACAAAGACAACTGTCGAATCTCAAGACGTTCAACTTCAACATCACTCAAAGGATGTAGGCCTATCAATTTCACAAGTAGCACCAGTTGACTCAGGTGGTCTGCGTAAGTTGTCATACTACTGTGGCTGATATCAGCAAGGATTATAAAGATCAACCTGTGCAACCTAAACTGCAGGTCTTTCCAAAATCAAAATCTGGTCAGCGTTTCACGAGCATTTAACTCTTCATTGCATGACAGGTAGGCCCTATCATTTCTTGGAATATTCATTTGCAAGCAATGCATAGTTTGTTTTGTGTGCCGTCATTTTTGTCCACGAGCAGGATACAGAATGATGAATCTGCTTTAACGGAGACTGGGTTGCGTGGTTGGGAAAATATTGACAGCAAACTATCGAAACATTTCGCAAGCGCGCATGCATTCTGATGCTCTTGGCAGTGGAAAACACAAAAGTACACTGATGCAACTGGCAGCATGGCAAATGTTTAGTCGGAGTCTCAGCCTAACATGCTCTTTGTCAAGTTGACCTTCTCCTGACCTTGAACCCTTGAACATTGCAATGCACATAATTTGCAAGCACTCATTTTTGCATATTTATATGCACTTGATAATATTCCACTTATATTAGGTCAAAGCTAATAAATTACAACTTGGTGATTTTACAGGTTCATTCTTCAAAACAAACTTCAAATCCGTTTTCTCAAAATTTTACTTTTTGGTTAGGTCACTCTGGTCCTCGATATATATATATACATATATACATATATACAGTATATACATATATATATATATTTATAATTCACCGCACATCCCTATTATGCTGCGCTATTGTATTTTATAACCACAGAATTACGGGCGGGATTAACCTTATGAACTTTGATACCACGACACGGTCCAAGCTTGGCCTACCCAAAATTTTCATGGCCTTTGACTGGCCTACCCAAATTAAAATTCCTAGAACCGCCTCTGCTTCACAGCAGTGCGTCGTTCAGTACACGCAGAAACAAAGGATGCAACTAAACCAGGAGCCAATGTGCATCGGTGACTATAGGGAGGAAACAGTGAAACGCAAGTCCTGTAACTTTATTCCCATTTAATGCTGGTATCTCGGGCTCTCAGTGGTCCCGTAACATATAGTGCAGTTAGTCCAACATCTAGGCCGAGATCTAGGTCAGTAGACATACAGTATATACTCTTGCAGAGCAAATTGTAAGCAAGCACTGAGTAGTCAGGGGCGTAGCCAGGAATTTGATTTGGGATGGTATAAATATTTTGGGTGGGTATAAATCTTAACTATAAACCACATAAACCATATAAACTACATATAACCACATGTAAATCACATAAAAAACTTTAAGGCAGATTGGGAGGGGGTATATATACCGATATACCCCTCGTCGCTACGCCCCTGTGAGTAGTTAGTTCTGAGACAGAAGGATCCAAGATATCGGAACGGGATTTCCATTCACGGCATAAGAACCTGGATAACCTTCCAAATATCTTGGAAATATCAGCGGTCTAGTAGAATCTCTTCTGCGAATTTCGTCTACCATATAGCTACGAACAGCAGTAACAATTACCGTAATCTCGCTGGCACCAGAAGATCAAACGCAGATACGATAACAAATGCAGTAACTAGCTGTGATGCTAAGTATAGATCCTTGAAGTGCGGACATGTGCAAGTCTAGCATACTCGAGTAGGCCTACGTAGGCCTACACGCATGGGGCAGATACGTCATTTCACTGTTTTTCAGGGGGCAAGACACTTTCGACCTGACAAGTTTGCGAAAAAGTTGGCGACCTTTTTTTGCTTCTCGGACATTTTTTACGATTAGGTACTAATTCAGATTACTCGACATCAAACCCTCCTTTAGGGGCTGATGACCTTTTTTTGCTTTTCAGTGTCCTTTTACCTATTTAGCCAGCCAATTTACATGTAAAAACTAAATAACACAAACGTTGGCGAAAAAAATGGTTTCCCTCAAAATCAGGGGCAACGGCCCCCTGCCCCTCCCAAATGACGTCCCTGGCATGTAGGGAATATTTAAGTTTATTATCAGCCTATTTTACTACTACTGTTAGTACACAAGCTGGTATGCATGTACAACTGTAGTTCAATACCCGGGCGCATGAGATTTTAGTTCTCACTTCTCAGGCGCGCGCTCACATGTCCGCTGGCACGGAGTAAAGGTTAAAATGGTCTGTACAATGCGCCAATGTTTGCTGTGCTTTGGCATGTTAGCGGCGATAGACAGAGAATCTGATAGATGTAGCGGACGTTCATGAGTGACTGCTATAGGGCCTAATAAATAGAAGTAGGAGGTCTAACCTACTGTACTTCACAAAGCAGCTGTAGGCCTAAACAATGGCCTATATTATTGTTATCATTATCATATAAATAACTAACGATTTCCAATTTTCCAGACTAAGTAGACAAGGCCTATAGGAAGAAAATAGTGTCAAATGATCGTGAAATTTCCGTCACTTACCCTGGTCCGTTCTAAACATGAAAATTAAAATTGAAAACTCTATAGGCTAGTGTAACCTCGAATTGACAAAGCCCTAAGGACTCACTTCAAAGTTTATAATTGCTACGTCTCCTTGATCTTGTTGTCTGGAAGGGTAGTGTAGAACTGTAGATTTCTTAGTTGTGATAGCCTACTCAACTGCCGCCACTGGGTGCAAACAAAATTCATCGATCATCGAGGGCCTAAGGCGTCGATACTCTATAGTAAGGTTAGAATAGATTAAGTAGACGTGTTTGAGTCCATTTGATATCAACAAAGACCTATCGCGTGAACCGAAAATGAACAGTAGGCTATAGATTAGAAGGTCGTCATGGACTGATATTTCGCGCCTATACGGACCTTTAGAGCTTTAATTCTGCAGTCGAAGTCTACATTTCCGAGAGTTTAATTTGATCGGAATAGACGTGCGGTGAATTCTTGTCCGCGTGAAAATGCAGGCTGTTATACGACACCTTGTTCATTAGACCTACAATGTATGTAGGCTACATCATAAACACGACCAATGGTCGATTTTTCGAAATAGCTGCTGCATGGGTCGGTCTATTCTTCAGTGGTGTCGGACATGCAAAAAGACACCGGAGATGTCCTCTAACAGTGGGGCGAACTCCCCATCCCCAGCAGATTGAACTCTGAACAAGGCGGAAATATGCGAGTCGTGACACACAGAGAGTGATATGACCGACAGACGCGGAACACTTCGGTCCATTGGTTCTAGGGAATCTAGGCTGTACTTGTGCCTGGCAGCCTATGGTACGAGTGACCAAGAGAGGGGAAGGTGGTCTCGAAACACTACAGAACAACTAAACCTAGACTCGATCGATAGTAGTAGTAGTAGTAGTAGTAGTAGTAGTAGTAGTAGTAGTAGTAGTAGTAGTAGTAGTAGTAGTAGTAGTAGTAGTAGTAGTAGTAGTAGTAGTAGTAGTAGTAGTAGTAGTAGTAGTAGTAGTAGTAGTAGTAGTAGTAGTAGTAGTAGTAGTAGTAGTAGTAGTAGTAATAGTAGTAGTAATAGTAATAATAATAATAATAATAATAATAATAATAATAATAATAATAAATAATAATAATAATAATAATAATAATAATAATGTGATTTAAAGGGGTTTAGGAGGCTAATTAAGCCTGTGTGAAAACCACTGTAGTAACTCTCCGCATTCAATAACCTAGTTTTCTGAGATAGCCTTTGAATTCGTTTACTGTTTCAACTGTCACTAATGAACGGGTCTGATACCACACAGCAGGATAATACCACACAGCAGGATAATAAAGTACCGAGTCAAGAGAGAACATTTTAAAAGAGCAAACTATAAAACAGGCCTAATTAGCGGGACAAAACACTAGAGCCTCTAATAGCCCTCTATTATTCCCCACGTGGGCATGGCGCAACCTTCACGCTTTGACTTTCGCCCATTTCTACACAGAGGGGTGTAGGGGCTACAGATGTCCCCGTGCGCCGAGGTGGGGGCTCCAAAATTGGTTTAAGGTAGGATGTTCCACTACGGGTGATGACCGTTTTTGCTTGTCAGGGTATTCGCAAAGTTGAATGAAGAAATTAGGTGCGCCAAATGGGCAGAACGGCGACCTTTTTTGCTTCTTATGATTTTCGTCAAGTTGAGGGGGCACCATCAGTATGCTTTGTCCTCGGGCGCCCTAGCTCCGTCCCTGTTTTTACAGTCCTACTAACTTTACAGAAATTTATCTTTTGAAACTAGTTTACACTGCGTCTTGAAATCTGCTAATTTTTTGATTCTTGCATAGCCGTAGCTATAGAGCATTCGGCGCCCCGGGCAAGGTAGACCTATCGATTTTCCCCCTAACAGTCCGAAAACTGGTGATAACCTCTTTTTTGCTTGTCACATTTTTCACGATAAAAAGCGACTTGGGGAGTTGGTTGCCGACATGGTGGAGTTATAGTACTGTTATGCTACAGTATATACAAGAAATCGTGACTTCATCCTATCAAGTCATTGTCTCCACGTTTCTGTCAGCTTGCATAATAACCTCGCCTCGTCTATACCTACAGTATATTATAACCTTCGGCAAGTTCACATCGGCCTATATGTGCATTGAATTCAGTAGGTCCTCTGTCTATAAGAACGTTCCGTAGTAACCAGTAGTAGGCCTAAATGTTGCGCATACTGCACTACCTGTAGGCCGAGTGTTTCAGCATTTAATAATTGAATGCACGAGCGTGGAAACTGCCGGTAGTCAAGTTCAGTCGACAGCGCTTGTGCTGGTTCAGACCTCGTGTTTCGTGCTACATTTGCAAACTAATTACCCTTTCCGTAGGCGCGCGCTCTTGTTTCGGCAATCGCACGCCATCCGTCAATAATAGGCTACATTACGATTTACGACCGTGCTCGGAGTGTTGAATTACGATCATGGGCGTCCAGACCGGAGAGGGTACAAGGGGGTGCATTTGCACCGCCCTGGAAAATTGTGAAGCTATTATGAAAGAAGTGAAATTCTTGTTTCTTTCGTCACATAGGCCTAACCCTGTTTTGCACCCCCAGGAAATTTGTTCATTTCTTTCGTCACAAGACCCTGTTTTGCACCCCCTGGAAAATTTCCGCGGACGCCCATGATTACGATCCACACACACGAATAGGTATAGGTCTACTTTTCTTCCTCTCGCCCATCAAACAGGGACACTGAGAGAAATTCCGGGCCTCTGGACAGAGTACGTAGTCACGGCCCTCGCGGGGCCAATAGAAAGTTTTAAAACTGGCGACGAAATAATATTTTTTCCAGACTTTTCACGACTTTGTTGGAGTAAACCAAGTAGGCCTAGCAAAAAGCAGCGATGGCCTTTTTTTGCTTGTAGGCAGGGATATTTTTACATCCCTAACACCTCCCAATTTGAGGTCGACACCCCAAAAAATTTGGTAATGTGACAATGGTATGCATACAAAATGCATATTAATTAGCCCTGAACACCCCAACCTTTATCCTGAGATTACCTTTTTTTTGCTTGTCAGCCACTTTTGTGACTGATAACGTTTTTTTTGCTTGTCAGATTTTTCGGAAGACTTCCAAACCCCGGCAACCCCAGATTTTGCCGACACCCCCCAAATTCACAATCCTATAATGCTAACAAATAACCACACCCCCAGATTTTCCCGACACTCCCCCCAATTCACAATCCTAGAAATAACCCTGCTTGCAGGCGTCAACAAGCAATACCTTTGACGGGTCCCCCAAGTGCTTTCTGCCTTTCGACGTGTAAAAGTTAGTAACCCTAACCCTAACCCAAAAACCCGCCCGGGGCCCCCAACAGATTGCTGGGTCCCTAGGCATTTGCCTCTTTTCCCCCTTTCGGCGGCCCTGTCATCAACTAATAAGTAAGCCTACACTGAGGGCCAATTTTCTGACAGTTTAACATTTAATGATTGACAGTGGCGTAGCCAGGATTCCAGAAACAGGGAGACACCTCGATAAATCTTGGGGAAAAGTCTCCGACGAGCAACAAACTCATTAAGGATTTTTTGCTGATTATTTGATCATGCTACATATCCCCAAAATTTCTAAACGGCTCTGCACAAATCTTATGACCGGTCCCACCCAGAATAGGGGGGGGGCACCTTTCTACCACCATGGCTACGCCAATGCTTATTGAAGACGAACCCAAAACGAGGTGGCAAATACTCGTCTAAGAATAGTCCGACCAAAACTGCTTTTTGAAGAATTGAACACCGTTCTAAGTGCACCTTGGCCGTACATCTCAAGTGAGTCTACGTGAAATGCGGCAACAAAAGTACATGGCTAAACAACATTCAGGGTGTTTTAAAAGGTGAATGAAAACATTTGTTTAATTGACATCATTCATAAACTCAACTGGATATGAATTAATGATCAGATCAGACTTGGGCCTACACAAAACACAACCTTTTTCTTCCAAAAGCAGAGTTCATTCTACTGTACATATCACATTGTAACCAACAAACCACAATAAATAAACCCATGGAAAAGCAAATATTTGTGCTGGACATTTGATATAATAACAAAATAAGTTTCTTGACCAATTTACACCCAAACATCTTCTAGGTATCTTTTTTGAACTCTCATTTCCGTCATAAAACTTTCTGCTGATATTTCATCCATGCCTATCAAGAAATACAATACACAAAATATAAAGAACCTTCAAACGACTATCGTACTTAATTTAAAGAAAAACATGATTATACAACAATGTGGTATTCATAATCAATGAGAACAGGGCACAGGCATGAAATTTGCTGAGAACTTATCAGTGATAACTTTAGAGAAGCAGTATGACAAACCTCTGTAAGAGACAAGGAGATTCTTGAAGGTCCTGTAAACATCTGGCGACATTCCTTTGGCATCACCACATACGTACACCTGCAATAATAATAATAATAATATTTAAGTGAATCGACTTGCAGAGTGAAAGAAAAGTTTTCAAGAAATACACTTTTACACACTCCAACCGATAAACAAGACCAATAGAAACATGAAAGCAGAAGAAACGAAAAGAGAGAAGAAAAGACAAAGCAGAAGCCATCCCCTGAATAACAAAACAGTCATCAAAGATATAAATGATTAAAGACTCCATAGGAAAAATATTAAACTCCAGAAAGTGTAATTGATACAAATTCTAATTGACAAAAGCCACCAAATGAATGGCAATGAACCTTAGGATTTTTATACGGATTTGGAGTACAATCAGTTGATATCTTGAGTTTTAGAAATGGTGCTATAAAAGTGCAGAGATAAAAAACACCATTTTATATGCCTTGCACTATTAAATCACCTCATCAAAAGCTACATTGGTTTACAATAAACCACAAGCAATGCAAAACCCACAATAAATATATTAAAGAGAATAAAGAACATCAAACCATCAGATACCTGAGCATTCCTCTCATAAATCAGAGCAACAAGTTCCTCTCCAAAATGCATCATGTTGTCTTGGACATAGCGAGGGCAGTTGTCAGACAAAGGCGAATCCCGAGAATGACTGACAAGCAACTTGGTAAGAATTCCATCAGAGACAAAAGTATCTAATTCCTCCCTTCAGAAATTTTCAAAATTACTTTAGATTTAAGAGACTGCAAAATTAATGAGAACTAAAAACATAAAACATTATATAATGTAGAAAGTGTAGATGACAAATACATAACTTATTATGAAAATAGAAAGTTGCAAGTTATTTCTATACAGTTAACATTTTGACAAGTAATGAATATAATCTGAAACAAGACTATCTCTAAGCCGATATTTCATTCAAAATATTAAGCATATTTTTCAGTTCCTAAGATACTTTAATTTGTAAATTTCTGAAACAAATAACAATTATCCATTATCTAAATTCATCCACAAAAATTTCATAACTGTGAACTAAAAACCGGCCATCTGAAATATTCTTATAAATAAACAAAATAATATTACTTGAACAAGAAGTCTAAATCTTTGCTTCTGCATCCATAAAACAGCCAAGTAGCACTGATCGAAGCAGATGAAGATGCATTTGATATCATCTTAGACCTATAATAAATAAGATGCAATACAGAACATTAAAGCAAATGCATAAAAATATAACATCCTACTAGTTAGCAAATCTGAAATGGCATTGTCTTTAAGCACTTGAAAATGAAAAACTGCTTAACAGAACATTAAAGTCATACTTAAACACCACAAATAATTTATGCTTATCAGAGATTTCTTATCAATTGAAACATTTCAGTTTCTTATTTCTTACCTGTGCTGAAGAAATCCAATAAAAGGAGACACACCAGTTCCTGGCCCAATCATTACAAGCGGAATGGAAAGGTCGCTAGGAAGATGGAAGAAGCGGTTTGTACGCAGAAAAATTTGCAACTGCAGCAAACACCATACATAGACAGTACATGGCCTTTTGGAAAACATGCAATTCAAAATCCTTCTCATGGGCTGTTGTGTTGATATTCACACGTCAGTTGCACTATAACTAATGCATTCACATTTAGTCCAATGAAATTTCGAAATTCAATTGACCATCTTTTGTCTCCCAATCCAAGAGGGTTCTAGTCACTGGACCAAACTTGATGAGAGGATTGGGAATTTAAACACAACTGGCTGGGGTATAATTTTGGCTTTTAGTTACTCGACCCCGTTGGAAGCTGAAAGTTTTTGGGTGGGTCCAAGTCCCAATGCCTTCTGAAAACTGACCACTGCTTAAAAAACAACAGTCACGTAAACATGAAATAAAAACCTTTTCTGTTAATGTTAGCAAATTCTGAGGGAGCAAAGCAAAAATTGTTTAAGCTAACAACATTGATATGGTCCTTTAGACTAAAATTAGGCAATACTCCACTTTTAATCATACAGTAACTTTAACAATAGATAACCATTTTCAAAATTCTCCTATCTTAAATGCTGTAGTGAAGTACATGTTTCCTGATATACCTTCAAATGACCACTATACTATCTTGCACATTAACAGTGAAACTTGAAAATGACACAAAAATTAGAAATAATTACCTGCAACAAATTATTTTTGATTGCTGTTTCACTTTTAAGTTCATCGTAGCCTTTCTGCTCTAGCTGTTGTCTTTGCAGATGTCTGGTGATTGTGTTGAGCCAACCGGTGCAAACTCCATCCCGATCACTTGTTCGCCCTTCTCCAGCTTTAAAGTGAAGAATGTTAAAGACAAACCGCAAACAACCAGGCATCGCCAAAGGTGAACTAAACAAAATCATAAACAGTCATTCGAATAATTAAAAGACAATATTAGCAAACCCTGTGTCATAAGATTGAATTATTCGTGCCATCATAGAATATGCACTTAAAAATTAGTCCACAGCTAACAGGTCCCAACTGATCAATAACAGAGGGTATCAATGAAATACTACCGACTTTTATTGTTATTTTTAAAAGTTTATGCTTATCACACAACTATGAAAATATGAAAAAGTATTCTTAGGAAAACCAACCTGGCAGCCGAATAAGCTCGAGGTTGAAGTCTTGGCAAATTCTCTAAAAAAATAATGGTACGGGTATCAAGAATTCAATAACTAAAACCAGCATATTTCAAGTCAATCAAATAAGAGCACCTGCAGGTTTCTGTATTTAGTGAAAACTGTTGTGACATTAAAGAAGTAATTCATTAAACTAATTAAATTAAAAGCTATCTTCAGAAATATTAATAATATTATTATTATTAACAGGAGAGGTGGGGTTCTTGTAATGCAACTGGAGGACAGTTGGTTTGAATCTGACCCTAGTTACTGCATAGCAACCTTGGATAAATTGTTCATCTCTGACTTACTCATCAGCACTTATGATTCTTCACTTTGTGAGTGACTTGCTGTGCATAAATAACCATGTAATAACGATAATATTAATACTAAACATGCCGATAATTACGGTTTTCTTACCAAAAATTACGTCAATAGGAGGTTTGCACGATGGAAAAGCAGTCAGAATATCTAACAGGCTCAAGTTCGGTTCACGAATAAACTTTGCAAAATCATCAGAACCCTGCTTGCTACAGAGTTCTTGAAGACGTCGTTTTTCAAAAGGATCTTCAGTAAAGTCAACCAATGCTCTCAAGAATACCTAAAGCAATCAGAAAATAAATTAACTCAAATATTATTTTAAAAAATCCATAACCAATTGCTCACTTTAATCTGAATTGCATAAATCACAATTAAATTATATAGTGATTCCAGTGTTCGTCTAAAAGAGGTGCTATATAAATGCCACTTTACAACTCATTACTTATAACAAGAATAGAGATACATAAATTTAACCAGTCATTACTGGTCTTCACAAGAACAAGAATTTGTTTCACAATCAGTGGTGTAAACGCACCCTGGCAATTACGAGCAAATGCAGAACTTCATAATCGATGCACAAATAGTACATCATATGTCAGTTTTAGCATGAAGAGCATATTTCAGTCATATTTCTTACCTTCCTAGGTGGTTCTCTAATTTCACAACATGTAGAAAGAACTTCAGAAATCGTTGAATTTTGTTGCAAGAATTCGGGAACTCGAGCATTCTTCTTTTGTGTATTGGGCAACAAATCAAAGTAACATAATTTGTTCGAAACATCCTTTAAACCAAGACGATCAAGAAGACAGTTGACCTCAGTAACATCATTGGGACAGATGACTGCTATGGTGTCTCCTGGTTCATAAGACCAATCACAATTCTGCCCAAAAAAATTGAAAAACATCAGACTGCTTATTTTATTAAATAAAATTTGTAGTTTTGATAGATTTAAATATATAAAAAACAACTACTGAATGCTTCATGCAAAATCTGTCATAAAGGCTTTAATTTTCTGTTAGCTGATATTTCATCAGCCCTCAATTTCTATCTGGCATATATCGATCAATAACTCATAGTAATGTCATGAATTTCAAAAGGGAACAAAGAAGGTGTTGAAACCTAAGCAACTTCCATATTTCAACAACAAACCAAAGAATAAACCTCTTTCAACATTATATATTTTCTAAAAATTCAATTCAAAATTAAAATACAGACTTTCTGTGGGTCTGATTTTTCACATAAAGTAGTAAACGATACTTACACGCATATCCAGATCAATTTGAAGTGTAGTTTTGACTGCATTATGGTGCGTTAATCTCTTTGCCGATATAATTGGCACTTGTGACACCGGCGATTTTGCACCAGGATATGAGAAGCCATTCTGGATGATAGCCATCCTTAGAAGTTCCAGGATCCTATCATAAAACAAGATACTGCAAATTTTCCATAAATCCCTAGAAACAATCCAAATTACAACATAATATATTTAAAATACAGTTCTGCTTTGGACAAAAAAACAGCAAGTATCAGGAAAAGAAATTTAAAAGGTTTAACATCTAATAATGCTAATATCCCATGGTGCCAGCCCTCACAGATACAAACAGGGCCATATTAAGGTGGGGCTGAGGTGGCTGAAGCCCCATGCCCACCATAAAAAATAGGCCCACCGTTTCTCAAGCGATGACCTCTTTTTGCTTGTCAGAAATTTACAGTGAAGGCGGGGCAATTTTTGAATTATGGAAGCGACGACCTATTTTTACTTCTCAGCCCCAGGCCCACTTGGACCTTAATCTGGTCCTGGATACTTGTCAAACATACCCCTAGCAAATGCCTGATTCTGAAACCCATGTTAAAACTATTCATATGTAAACAGCAGTGCATCAGTACACTTTTATTCACAACACTATTAAGTAAGTAAGTAAGAGAACGTCAAGATTATAGTGGTAATTTGTCTAAAAGACTGCGCGAACACTTTAAACAAAATTAAACTAAGTAGCTAGTCTTAAAAAGCCAAGACTTCAGTCGATTCCTGAAAATATCTAGCGACAATGACTCCCGTATGTCAGCAGGAAGCGAGTTCCAAGTACGTGCATCAGCCACTGGGAAGGCATGATCTCCGACAGTGACAAGACGCGTTCTTGAAACCATAAGCACCGAAGTCGCGGACGATCTAAGTCGTCTGCGGCCCGCAAGGTCAGAAATGAGGAAACACTATTAGAGGAAACTATTATTGAAGAAATTGAGGAAAATTGAGCAAATTGAGGAAACTACTATTAGAGGAAACACACTATCTATCCTGTTTAGAGAAGAAATTTCCATAAAATTAATTAATGATTAAATCAACTTATGTAAAATGCAAGGTTAATAACAAAATAAAATACATGGTCAAAATCAAGACGAAGTCACTCACTGAATTTTCACCTGGCAAAAAATTCACCTGAGAAATCTAGGAGGGGACAAAGGAAGCGTCAGAGGAAGTTCATTCATTGATGAATGTGTCAGACTGTGAAGATCTTGTTGACAAGGACCCAAATCTGAACTAGAGTCAATAATTGCTCTATCTGGTATCATGGATTTCTCAATTGCAGGCTGATGATTCTCATTTTTAACAAGATTGTCGACCAACTTGATTCCATTCTGATGTGCATCCAACTTTAATTGCAAGGGGAGACTTTTGCTATCAAAATATTGGTTTTGTCGGATTTGCATTTTTCAAATTCATTATCTAATTTAATGACCATTTCAGATGAAGAAACTGAACACAAATTTTGTGAATCTTGTGTTGCATTGTCAATCTCAGAAACTGGAACATTAGTGATCCGTATGTCCACACATGTGTCATTTTTAATCTTTTGTTTTGTTCCAAAATGGTGCTTCAATTGACACAATGTCTTCTCTTTCCATGGCTCAACAACAACTTCGAGTCTGCAAACAGAATAAATACCAAGAAATGAAAGATAAAGTTATTCTACCACTATGAAACCTAGCTCGTCAGGATGACAGAATTTCTGTATTGCAAAATTACACACACAGTATTATCATCAGAATATTTTTAGTCTGTGATGTCTAAAATTGTGCCATAAAATGGTTTAAGCCATTGATAATTAATAAAACAATAAAAACATTCTCAGTAGTCTTACAATGAGACGTATCAAATGAACCAGACACTTCTCTGCCTCACATTTCTGTCACACATATACTCAGGTGCTAAAACAAAAAAGTAAACTTCTGTAGTTCTAAAAGCAACTTACCCAATACCATCATCTGCCCACATAGACTCTGAGAAGTTGCTTGCTCCCAGTTCTTCTAAACGCCTGCTCAGCATTTTACCAAAATTGCAAAAATTTGTGTAGTTTGTATCTCCAAGTCCTGTTATACAGAAACCATTTGGCTGTTAATCTCCAACAGTTATTCAACATTTTTAGGTATAAATATGCTTCAAGAACAATTTACTATCGAATTAACATGCACGAATTTTAATTAATTAAGCAAGAATGGGGCAGGAAGATAGCAGATTGATAACACAAGGAGCAGCATGCTGATGGAACAGGGACATAGCCCCGCTGGAGACCCCATGGTCAACTCAGCCTTACCCGCTAGACTAGAGGGCGGTGGTAGAAACAAGGAGCAGCGTTAAACTGTGAGGTAAATACACAGGTCTGGAGAAAGTAATGGCAAACTACTACAGATTAATGGTGCAAGCTACCAGCATTGCTGCTTGCCTGACTCAGGAGATCAGCGCCAGGCTCAACGCTCAATTTCAAGTATGGAAAAATCTTTATCTTATCTTTCAAGCAATAATTAATTTCAAAAAGTAGCTAAATATACCCAAAACAGTGAAACTGAGGAACGCAAAGTGATTTGCAGGTAGTAATGAGCGCTTTATTTTTCGCCAGAATTTGAGTGCCTTCTCTGGTGGTTCCCCTTCTCCAGTTGTTGAAACAATGAATACCACACAACTTTCCTTCTCTAAATGGAACTTCAACAGCAATAAACATGACAATTTCTGTCATTTCATTCACAGAGAACATCAATTTGTCAAATAAGTGATTCATAAATCTTTATAGTTTCATCTACTGATGATTTCAATCACCACAGTGGGGTCAAAAATGGAGATATTCATAAGAAAAGAGATCAAGCTGCCAAGCTAATAGAATAATCAAACATAGAATGCTAAAATTAATACAATGTAAACAAATCATAATTATATGATTTCAGAACTAAAATGAGAAATAATGACATGCTAATTAATGCAAGCATCATGATTGAGCTTCTAAAAATATGTGTGAAACACATTATTCTGTAAGAGACATTAAGGCATTTGATATCAGCAGAAAGCAAGCCATGAATGTATCTTGACAAATTGGAACAATTATGCAATAATTAAGCTGAGACAACGTAAACAACTAAACATGTTCAATATAAAAACATCATTCAGTACAGAGAAATAGATGTTACTCAACACTTAAGCTTGTCCAGCCATCTCCACTTTCAAATTGCTGCAGAGAAAAGAATGCATGCCCAGCACTCACGCACACACAAACACACACATACATCACAAGTTTCACAGATACATTGGGATAATTGTTGCTGAGGGAGTCAACAAGGCCAACAAACACAAGGGTTTTCTAAGTGTATCCGTCCATTTTTATTGTTTCATTGCCCAACAACAGAATAAATGGCTTAAATGAATTATTATAATACTAAACAAGACCTTTATAAATAAGAAGAACGGGAGAACTTATAGAAGAGAATAAAAATCGGAAAGTTCATCGGAACTCTGGTAAAGGAATAAACATAGGAGGATTACGTCTGAAGAGTGGGGTGTGGAAGTCAAAGTACGACACGAACGCGCAGTGTGGGCACAATCGAGGGACAATCGATCGTCGTTTATTCATTCGTGAAGTCGAGGACAGTTAGAGCGACAAGCAAACTTTGTTAATAGATATGAGAAGCCACTGTACTTTGCTCAGTGCATTACTAGGATTTGTCTGAGGGCAGAGGCTGTACTGTGTAAAGTTTGTGCTTAGTTTATTTGTTTATTATTAGGTTTGTGTTTTTATTATTATTATTATTATTATTATTATTTAGTTTTGTTCAGCTGATTTGTGTTTTCCTTGGTTGTGTACTACTGGTTGTGTACTACTTTTGCTATGCTGTGCTTGTCACGAATAAAGATGATTATAAATAACTGCTTCTGTGTGTAGGTATCAAATAATGATAAACCTCTGCCTGTCCTGCTATCGTCGACTGAAGACCTGCCAAAATTAATGCTGCAAGTCACATAGCATAGGTCTGCATGAAATCTTGCCTCTGTTTCTGAAATCTAAATCTTTCGTTACTGATCAGAACGTGCAGTATCAGAAGGGAGACGAGTCTCCCTTTTCGCACCGCTTCTGCAGTGGTACCGGTCGGTGTCACTGTACCCAGTACACCACTCAGTGAAACCACACGTTCATACTGAATATTCGGCCAGAGAAATTTATTCTGGTAGAAAACATAAGCATATTTAAACGTCAAACCGAAAAGGGCGATTGAGCTAGAAGATCGCTAATCACTTCACATCAGTAAAATGCCACCTACTTCTTTTTCGTTGTCACTGATGCAATGTAAGCGTGGAGACAGGCCGTCGTTCAAAGCCGCCAAGTAGAAGTCCTCAGCTATGGCCTCTGCCTGACCAGTCTGAGATGCGTACACTAGCAAAAAGTCGTTCTCGACCATTTCAAAACTCCCATCAAGGTCAGTTCACGACGAAAATATTTACCGGTAGTCATAAATTTAGAACAACGGTGATTTACCCAATAGTTAATATTAAAATTACGATTATATACATTAATTTTGATTATACCATGTACAATCAAAATTAATGATGTAAACTGTGGATCATACGAACACAATAACAAGAGAAGCACGGAAGCAGCACGTGGCCATGATCATAGACTTTAATATGTATTATAATAAATCTATGGCCATGATATCGCTGTTGGGGATTTTAAATCTTCAGAGGAGATTACTTGTAACAATTAAAGAAGATTCTAGTGAATTCTTTCAATAATAAAACTGGCTGCAGAAATGAATGCATTGCCTCGAATGGCCTATTATCAGTCTTTGCCTTTAAACCGACACCTAATAGTGTTTCTTCTTCTTTGCTTCGTATTGATTTATGTATATTTCGGATGTTAAGAAAGAGAAAAAAATAATGGTGATTGATGATTGATAATTACGACCAAACGTGTTACATTATTTTTTGTTTTAACAATAACGTGACTTCAGGTCACATATTGTGCATCAATGATCACCTCTTATACCTTCGCAAGTCGACATGCAGCGCTCCTACCTTACGAAAAACTCTGAGGAGCAAATGGTCATTAACTCATCAAAAAGGCTGACAAGCTAAAAGCTCGTGTAGTCTAATCGACCTAGCTAAAATGATAACTGGCATCTTAAATGGGGGAGCCAAAATCTGGAGCTACAGACCCCTGCTCCAACGTGAACTGCCTTTGCTTACAACAATAATAATCTGACTGAATTGATGCAGGTTCGGTATTAGTAAATGTTCTTGCAGCTACATTTAAATATTTTAAAAAATTAGCATCTTTCACTGAACTGAAGATCATGTCTTTCAGTTCAGGTAGAATAGAAACAAATTATCAACCCAATTTTTTTCAGCATTCCATTGACATCTTCTAATTTGATAAAGACACAAAAGTAGGCCAACTAACTTTTATTTTTGATTTTTTAAATTTTCATTGAAAAAATCTAATCCTAAAGTCATGCACATTGGGAGAATGTGCTAGTAACATATATAGCAGTAAAATATGCTATACAGGCAGTTTTAATGTAATCCGGTAATACAATTACAAATTATTACTTATTGCCATGAAAGGCATTGAAACAATGGATATGCAATAAAATGTCACATTTCTGGCAGTTTTCCTAGTATTCTTGCCAGTGTCAACAGTGCTTCTGGGTGCAATTCAGTAAAGTAATGGCCCTGACCAGCGTGGCGTATTTCCCAGTACATGGGCCGTCTCAGTAGATCCATTTATCTCAATATTAGGATTGCAATTACTAATTTGACTTCATCGGCATTTGCTGTGAATCCATGAGCACCTTTGTCTCACTTTGCATATGCTTCAGTGCTGCTTACAATAAAGTCAATAACTTCATCATCAAAGAAACACTCAAAATAATTCTGTTGATGTTTTAGATTGTTGCAAAAATGTGTGTGGCACTTCATTAGGCCATGGGTGTTGAGTTGGTAAACCAGATGGCATGTCATTTTCTCCCACTTTAGCACCTTTCTGGTGTCTTCTTTATGGGTGGAATGCTGTTTCCTGGGGGTTGTCCATTAATTACGTCAACAACCTAGGGGGAAGGGGGTTTGAAAAAGTTTGACAGTTGTTGACAGGTGGGAGGTCAAGAGAAGTTGACGTCAACAATTTAATTTTTTTACAAATAATAAAAAAATAAGAAATTTCATGGAATACTATTTATTACAATGGAAAAAAGCCTGACAAGCAAAAATAAGGTCATCACATTATGACACTTGATGAACAAATGAAAGAGGAAAAGTTCTCATCACTGCAAAAATAAAAACATTCTAAACTTTTTAGGGGACCCGTCACTGGTCTTAGTGGGGAGGGGGTCAAAAGTTTTGGACATAATTATAGGGGGGTCATTGAAAGTTGACAGTTGTTGACAAGGGGGAGGGGGTCAAAATTGTTGACATAATTAATGGACAGCCCCCTGTGTTGCCTTCATCATTCATCATCATCATTGCTGTCGTCATCGTCATGACGTCATCATCATAATCATCATTTTCACCACCACTCTCTCCAATTCTTTCAGTGCTTCCAGTAGTCTTAGATGCAGTTATAGTCGCTTTAGTACAAAGTTGATTTTTAGTCATATTATTGACAGTGCCATCATTTTCATCCCCAAAACCTTCACCAGATTCCAAACCATCATTTAGGTGGATCACTGTTAACATTTGCTAATATTATCTCTTAATCTTCAACAATGATTTCCAAAGCCTTGTGAACAGTAAAGTGCCTTATATGGCAATAATGTTGACCATATGTTACAGCACACACTTATTTCATATACTATTCAAAGCCATATCAACCATCTAAATCAAACATGAAAACTAGAATCTAGGAACAGAGTATAGGCTATAGATCTAATCTATACAGCTATGCAATTAGTGCACACTTGGATGTGCATGATAAAACGCTGTATAGAAAACAGTGAAATGCATCAAATAAAATAATACTCCACTGTAAGTAAGTAAGTAAAAAATCTTGTGGATTTCTATAGTGCCTTGCAAAGCAGCACAACATTATCTTCTTATTCTTAGGCGCTCAGCCTTTCTTAAAATAGCTATGGGAAAGGTATATATCAGCCAGGCAATAGTCAACATCTGTACTGTACTCTGTTTCAAATAATACATCTGTATTGCTTTAAATCACATATCATGGTAATTGGTAAGTAAAAATATTAATTAGTCATACTTTATTTTTACCACCTCAGGCTGTGGAATTCTTTTTCAAGCATGCTGATTTATAAATTATTGTGAAAATAGTAAACAAATAAGTATTTTTCCAATATGTCGGCATAAAACTATTAAGTAACAGAAGACAATAAGTCGAGTAGGTAAGATTGTATTGATTTAATCTATTAATAAGTTTTTAACATTTTTACAAACACACCCTCCCAGGGTGCACTACCAGAAAATGTGTTAACTCAAGAACGTGCTGTTTCGTAGAAGAAATGACAATTACTTATAACATGTATAGTCAACAGTAAACTTTGAAACATTTAGGTGCCAAGCAATATAAGTCTTCTTTGCAATGCATTTCGGCTTAAATCTAATATACAAATGAAATAAAATAACCACTATCTAGTTAAGATCAATCAATACAACTAACTGCATAAGCAGCATAACCAATCCAGGAAAACTAAAGGAATTTTTCTATGGGAAAACAAAATCAAGCAAAGCACCATTTTTGGCCTTCTTTCAAAGCATTTGCAATAGAAAACCAATTTATAATAAAATTCTTGCTAAAGCATAATTAAATATAACACCACTCATAAGTACATCACTCCCTATGCTCAATGCTCGTAGAAGCGAAGGGTAGACACCAGGGTTCAATTTGCTAGGGACTTAGCCGCTTAACACTGACATATGGATGGGTCAAATATAGTGGTTCTCACACAGAGGAGACCATACTGAACTATTCTAAACCTTAGTATTATTATTATTATTATTATTATTATTATTATTATTATTATTATTATTTCAAGCCTGAACCCTCAGTGGGGGTCCACATTTTGTTTTTGCATGTCTGACCTGCATCAAGGTAGAAAATTATGGGATGGCATAGTCTGACGCCACTGCCTTCTTGAAATATTTACCATTAGGGGCAAGATCAAGCTTTCTTAACTGGCTGAATGAGAGTGGTTGCCAGCCTTTTCTTGCCACTTTCCTTCAATTTCAACTCAACAACATACCCGTTCACAGCTTAGTAGACTGGGAGTGAGCACCTGGGCCAAAAACAACTCAAAAGACACGATGTATAAATAAACACATACTGTACATACAAATTAAACTAAACCTTTAAGATGCCAGAATGAATATTGGTCATAAATGGCTTCATGATACTGCATATTAAATGGCCATAATAACATTCCTCAACACAAAGTTTAACAACCTCAAATTCAATTAAGTACATCACAGATATATAGTCACACAGTACAGTACAATATGTCACATTTTCTGTTTGATAACAACTGTCAAGCAATCAGAACAATATCAGATGCTTTGCACCTTGGTTAAAATGAGGCTCCACAAGGGGATTTGTGCTGCAGAAGCGTCCAAAGACTAGTTTTACGGAAATTATTCACGTGAATAGTAAGCTGGATTTTAAATGATGGGTGCTCCACTTAAGGCATTTCTCCAAGGAACATTTGTTGAGGTGAAAGTATTCCATGAAAACTTCCGGGCAAATGCGCTTGCACATTCAAACTGATTATTCCGCTGGATATTTTTGCCGTCCAACCAATCAGCTTCCAGGTCAGTAGGTCAGCGTTAAAAAGGCAGCTAGGTCCAGCATCAAGCCAAAAGTTTAGGCAACACTAGAAATGTGCTTGCAAGATAATAATTTGCCGAAACTATATCCACGGCTCCTCAACCTTTCCTACACTTTGCGACTCTTCTTTCCGATCAAAAATGCTGCTATTAAAATATAATATTATAATAATGTGATTTTAAGTGGTTTAGGAGGCTAGGTAAGCCTGTGTGAAAACCACTGATGTAACCATCTGCACTCAATAACCTAGTTTATCGAGATAGCCTTTGAAGCCGTTTACTGTTTCAACTGTCACTCCCACCTCATCCAAACTGTTCCAATGAAAAATGTACAAAAACACCCCAATTGCAAAAATCCTGTCATCCGCTATTTTTACAGTAATCATGGATACTTTTTATCTTGAGATCCATTCACACACTGTCTTGGGAAACCTTCATGAACTAATCTTTGGACAGTTCATCGGAGCATATCCCCTAGTGGAGCTGCACCTTTGTGGATAATGAATTTTAGAAATCCTTCTTGCTGCTCGAATTCAATTTTCTCTTGTCATCAAAACTGGAAAACTCTCATGGTGTTCAAATAACAAAAAAGTAATATATAATTATAAATTCCATGGCAACAATGTAAATAAAAGATTTATTTGACATGCAATTTATATATAATGTCCACACATTGTACTGGATATCAAAAATAGAATTCAATAAATTCATAAAAATAACTCTATACACTATTTAAATATATGTAGAATATATAAATAATATTAAAACAAATTTATTCAATTTAGTATACCATATATTATAAATTCTTTAAATTCTTTCATTTTTTATCAAGACATTATTGGGCTGATCAAGTTTCAATAAGCACCAAATAAAATTAAAAAGGTAAAACACTGATAAATGAGATTTTGTGTAAAGACAGAATCTGCAAACCACGAATTTATACAATATTACAGCAAAAACAATCAAAACTAATAGCACACTGAGTCCTGGAAAACAATCATAAATAACATCCTTAAGATGAACTGTGCATATATGAATTAATACTTGTAATATATGCATATTGCAAATACATGTTTGCAAAACCGACCATTGCATTAGGTTTTCCAAAATGTATCCAATTGTCAATTTCCAGAAACAGCAAAAACAATGATTTTGCAAACATACACAACAAAATTAATCTGTCCACATTTCCGTTGGCAACTTGTTAGGATCAAAAGCTCTTTTCTTTATGATGACCGGTTGCTTTGTGGCAATGTTGTCATTTGTACACTACCTCTATTGAGATTCTGCAGGCCATTAATAATACCATATGGGCGCAAGTGGTAGACGTAAAATTCAAGATTGTAAAGCTGCTCCACACTCACGTAATGGAATGTAATAGCGTAATCACTGATTGATTCAATTCCCTGCAAACCACACAAATGCATGTCAGGTCATTATCACATAAACATAAAGACACCTGCAATAACAGAAGAGCAAATTGTGCAGAATCTGACTTAAATTACAAGGTAAGAATATAAGTACATTCATAGTGAACCACTTAACCCTTAAACTTCCAGATACTTTGCAACTATATGCAATGTAACCGAGTATACTCGGTCCCGGTGGATTAAGGGTTAAACTGTCATTATATTGTCTTGTGTGCTGTCAGAGAAACTCCTATACAACAGTTTAAAGCAGCAGTTTCATCTGACATCACCATATCGATTCATTAATCAAGATCACAGATCATTTTATTAGTTAATCAGGTAATTAGCAAAATGTTTCTGCTAAAAGTTTCATAAATTTAGCGTTGCACATGGAAACGTCAGTAATACTTCAGAAAGATTAAGTTCTGAAGTAACCAACTGAGAAACACAAATGAACATAGATTTTCAAAATAATAATAATAATAATAATAATAATAATAATAATAATAATATGGATGGCAGACGGTATTCTGATGTTGCACATGCTTTTATATTTACGGCAATTCTAGTTCATTTCGAGGTTATTAAAGCCTCAGGAAGGAAAAGCTTTGACGAGGTGAAAAGGAAGATGGAAAGTATGAAACAGCACTCGAGCAACAATATTGGCCAATGCAAGGACTACATGGAGAACAGGGAACGATTTGTGACCTGGAGCAGTGAGGAGGGGGAATATGTTGAGCTTGGGGGAGGATGTAGTTGTTGGGGAAGTGTAGCAGTGGGGGGTGTAGTGGTGGGGGATGTAGCAGCAGAGGGGATGCAGTTGGGCAGTGGGGGGAATCCCCTTCCCCCCTACAAATCGCGCCCTGATGGAGAAGAGTGGTCCAAGATGCAGCCAAATCTCAGAATGAGGATGGTCAAACACAAGACGATTACAGTCATGTTGTCAAGTTACTGGAAATTCTTCACCCAAGAAGGAGAAGGATACCAGCACAGTAATTCAATGGCACTAAAAAAGGTCGTTACCAAATTTCTAGACAACAGTTAAAATTTTCCGATACTGTAATTATTGTTTGCTAATAAATAATAATCCCTCTGGGAAATTATGCCCTTTCCAGAGAGACAAGAATCATTCTATTACCATGCATAAAAAAGAAGGAACATGCAAACAGGAACTCTACATAAGACCACACAACCAAAGACAAAAAGTGCAGATTTGAATGTGCGAACAAATGTAAGCCAATTAAGCGTGGAGGCATGCCAGTCGATTCTTCAATTCCAACTGAATAAGCAATAAGTACAGTACTGACAGATTCCACAATAATCGATAACATCAAAAAGCAATTTGGATCCAACAAACAGTCTCCAGCAATATACCGGCACACACCTGCAAGCATGCAGATTTACTATCTGGACCACCCTGCTGGTGCATCTGTTTGGTAATTTCATCACTACAATTTGTTAAATAAAAATGATGGCATAAAATGTGAAATTGGAAACATAAAAACTGTTTGCCTGTGTAGAAAAGAAACAAGCTCCAAGAAATTTTACTGAATATTTCATTTAACCCAGGCCCATCTAAACATTTTACTGATATGGTTCATTTGATCTATCAGGCCTATTAAAATGACTAGTTCAAAAGACTTAACCAGGAAGACCAACCAAAGGGAAGTGGACTTCCCATGAGTGAAATAAACTACCACAAACTTTTCAAAATATATTATTATCATAATTTTTAGTTCTAAATTATGGAAGAAGCAAAGTGCATTGCATTTCATACAGTTCCTTTCTTAAATGTGCATCTCATAATTATAGCTATTCAAAATCTAATTAGTTATAAATCGTGCAGAAATAAATCTGTTTAAAACAGTCAAATACAGGCAGCATTCAATCAATGACAGTGTTGCTGGTTCTGCCCAGTCAGAAAAAAACCAGAAGAGTAAATAAGAATTTATTAAACAAACATTGCTTTTCAAGGAGTAAATTTTAACTACCAATGTATCAGTTTTTTCTTCAAATCTTTAAAACATCTGCAGTCATCTTATTGTAAGATATCACTATCAGTTTAAATCATTAAATATGTGTGGCAAAGGAAGCTGTCCCCCTACAGGGTTTGGCTGTTTTGGATACCAAATGCTATAATTTTGGTGGAAATCCATGCAAATTTAAATAGCCACATGTATCATATACAGTAACTATCATCTATGTTGGAGGAAAAATTGTCAGTAATGGAAGTCATCAAGAGGATATTAAACAAAAAATCACCAAAGGACTGCAAACGATGGGGAGATTATGAAAAATCTGGAGCAGCAAGTGCATAAATATAAGCACAAAAGTCACAATATACAACATCCATAGTAGTCCCACAAATAATATACGGAGCAGAAACATGGAGCTTGAAAGAAACAGATGAGCATAGGCTACTAGTGGTCGAAATGCTTATGGAGAATCCTTAGAGTAACCCAGCTACAAAAGATAAGAAACGAAGACATTAGACAAAATCTCAACCTAAAGGATACAATTATGCCAAAATTAGAAGAAAAAGACTCAACTGGTATGGACATGTCAACAGAATGGATGAATGGAGACTACCATACAAGACACTCTACACTCAAATAGATGGAAATAAAGGAAGAGGAAGACCCAGGAAAAGTGGATGGACAACATCAGAGAAGATATGAACATGAAAGGAATTTCAATCGTAGAAGGAAGACAATTAACAGAAGATAGAGCTCTTCTTGGAAACATTTTGTGTCTAACTATTGCCGCTAAAGAGTTGGCAGAGAGCAAAAATGATGATGATCATATATCAGCAGTTCCCAGTCGGTTGTATGCATACCCCTAGGGTACGCAAACTGCTGCCAAGGGGTACGCGAAGAAAAACACTCTTTTTTTAAATTGCAAAGAAAAGAAGAAAAAGATATAATGATATAAATGCAGGTGCTATCGCGAACATTAAATGTCTCTATCTTTCCGTGGACAGAAAAAGTGAACGTGAGATAAAAATGGCTTAGAAACATGTAGCGTGGGTTGTTTTATGTATAAATCAATCCACATCTACATCATCTGTGCTATTTATGAGACCTATTGTCATCATAACTCATGTTAAAACTGGCCATCATATTAAAAAGGCTTGAGGACTAAGAAAGGTCATCGCAATTTTTCGCTATGTCAACTTATAAAACTATAAAAAATAAAGAAACACCAAAAACTGTAAGCGAGTGGGGCATTGGCAATGGAGGCAATGTATGTGCGTAGGGCAGTGGCATGCAGAGGCTGGTTGGGTGTTGCACAAGTTGTTCAAGGTTGAACATCATAGCCAGCATTTTCTAGAATAGGGATGGCACATCGAAAATGTTTCAAGGTTTTAATTGAAAAAAGCATTTACGTGCAGAAAAATGTTGCCAGGTCAAACAAAACCTCTTGCTTTCTTTTCCCCCTTAAACTTGCAATTTATATAGCACATAACCATGCTTGACCTCTCATTTGGATGCTTCCACCTGGTGGATGCCCGGAACCACTGCCCCCTCTGTATACCTTTGGCCTAGGGTACGTGCAAGGTTCAAATTTTTGCTAGGGGGTGCAATTTTAAAAAGGTTTGGAACTGCTCTCATAAAGCCTAGTACTATAAATGACATGTAATTACCTACACAGTGTTCGATTTGTTGGAAGGTTGAGGGAATAATCCTCAGTGATGAAGTCCAAAACCGTGAACATAAAAAATTTTGGTTTTAATAACATTCTGACCCCACAATGAAGATAGAAGTCTTTGAGGAGGAAGTTGCCTGACCCACTTTTTTTTTAAAAATCAACCACTGTCTTAAGATATGGCTGCACGATACACAGCTTTTTAACATGGCTAACAGGCAATTGTCAAGGAGTGAAGAAATTTTGGGTTCTAACGCCAAATTCAAAAATCATAGTTAAAGAATAAATAAATTACTGTTTCACTGTAACCCAATGGACTTATGGCTTAATACTTGTGAGTGATTAATCTATTGTTAGAATTGAAGATGACAGCTGACAAAACATCCTGCAGCATCAGCAACAGCAGAAAAAACTGTTTATGTATTAATCAATCCACATCTACAACATCTGAGCTATTTATAAGACCCATTGTCATCATAACTCATACTTAGTTTAGCCAAGATCACAAATGTCAACTGGCACACACTAAAATTGAAAATACAACTGTACGTGCTTGACTTGTTCCATGCAACTGCAGATGAACTTGAAAGCAACACTAAGCAATATCTGCCTCACATTGCAATATCAAATGCTTGGAAACTGTCTTTTGTGGCTTCCTGTTTTGATCATAAAGCAAATTTACTTGCATGCGGCCCGAGAAAATGTAATGCAGCCCGCCGGCCCTTCAGACTAGAGATGTAACAGTTTCACCCCGTGCAAGTTCGGTCGGTTTTGGTTCGATTTTGGTAAAAACCGTGGTTTCGGTTAGGTTCGGTTATTTGAACATCACTAGAATGCACAGCTTTTAAGCGTTAAAAATAGTGAAAGCCTAGTCTTTTTGTCATGTCTCAGATGAGTCAGAGTCTGACGTCATTATTGAAATCAGTAAACAAACTTTTAAAATGCCTAGAAATATCCTAGCCGATCTGTATTAGACCCTTTATTTTGTTGTTGTTTTTATTTTTATTTATTTTTGCTTTCTGTAATGGGATATGCTATTTGTCTTTGTTTATGCTAGCAGCTGTGTTGTGGTGGATCAATGGGGCTCCTGCTTAGCACTGCCTATGAGAAGGCAATGTAAATTTTTACTTTCATGTAGATTTAATACTCTTATGTAGCAATTATTGGCAAATGCATTAACTGAGAAGAGGAGGTGACTTAAGTCAAGTAAATTTTTACTTTTATGTAGATTTAATACTCTCATGTAACAATCATTGGCAAATGCATTAACTGAGAAGAGGAGGTGACTTAAAGTTGAGCATAATCGTGCATTGTATTTACTGTTCTCTATGAAAAATAACCGTCCAAAATTTGCATTGTCAAAACCGCCGTTTAGGTATGGTTCGGTTAACCGTAACAGCACTACTTCAGACTTTTAGCATATTTTTAAATTGAGAAATTAAAAATTCACTGATACAAATTTGCACTCTAATTTCTATACTATGGATGTCAACCAGCACTTTAACTCCAGATTATGGAAAACTAGTTAGAAAATATTTGCAGTTACAATGAACTCATTAAATTTTTTAATATACCTAGTTAATTACTGTTACTAGTCAATTACAAACTAGCAAGAACTGTTCCTGGCCTTACAGCTACTAACTGATCGTGACAGTCTCAGTAACATTATCACATAGTGCCACTGCAACTACTAGTTACTAATTTACTAAGTTACTCTGACTACCATATATGATTATATGTTATAATAGTTATATCATTAAATTTTTTGCATTAAGAATTTATGCACTTTTATTGACAAGATTTTTAAAAATACATGTGGCTCTTGGAACAATTTTAAATTCCATGCGGGCCTCTGCACTAAAAAGGTTGCCCACCAGTGCTTAAAAGGATGGATAACAAATAACCTTACTACACACACACACACACACACACACACACACACACACACACACACACACACACACAGAGCGTGTCATCAGTCACCTCCTTCGGAGAGTTTGTGAGCAAGTTGAAGACATACTTATTTAACATTTTGTTCCCATGCTCGGTGTAAAGTGCCCTTGACCTTGGCCCTGCTATGTTACGGCACTATATAAATGATCAATTGATCATGAACAATAGCAATATATTTATAAATAGATTCATTGATCATTTACAGAACAAAAGATATCAATTCAAAGAAATCATAAAACGTCAGCAATTAATTAAATTTTACGAACTCTTCTGCTCAAAACAGTAAAGCTGTAAGCTTCGTCATAATTTTCACTTTCTGCCTGGATGGCGGCAATAGTTAGATACAAAACCATTCCATTACACAAACGGTCTTTTGTTAATCTACATCCTTCTACAATTGTCAAATTCTTCATTCTCAAGTCTTTGTGACATGTCGTGACCCTGCCAACTTACTATCAACCAAAATTGGATAAAGCACTAATCATTTTAAGATAAGCCATGTAAGGAGAATTGCAGACATCATTTTTTTAAAACCTTAGTCTACTTGCAACTTTCAAGGCATGTGAAATTGTAGTATTGGGCAGAAAATGACAGTTTTGAATCTAATTTCACACCACCCTGCAACCCATTAGACTGAGCCCTGCAACCAACTTTTGGGTTGCGACCCACAGTCTCGGAAACAATGGGCTAGATGAAGTTGATCTTGGATTAACAGGCTTGGTGGTGCTGGAACGCAATGTTCATGTTGGCAATCTTACAAGCGTGCCCAATGGACACTTACTTCTCATCACCGTGGCAGGACCAAGAGGACTAGAAACAATTGGTCATAATTTTCGTAAGATTTTGGTAGTTACACACGTAAAGAAGGAAATCATAAATCAAATAATTATTAGTCATCAACATGTGCTATCTTCAAATCAAAGGTTGGTAGTCACAAGCTGTCGCCACTTTTCTCAATCCCAGCAATTTTTTTTAGTTCTCCATAGTTTACAATGCTCGTCCAGTCTCTGACGTCCTCCAGTCAAGTTCTTTGAGGTCACCCTTTTGCTCCTTTCAAATTAGTAACATTACTATTATCTTTCACCAGTGATGGTTTTGTAGTTGGGATCGATAGTTTGTGATGTCATTTTAAAGGAGGGTTAATACCTTTGTGCTGAAGAAATGTGACAGGGGGGGAATTTTTACCTAAAATTCGCATGGCATCATATATGGATGGTCCCACATAACCAAACCAAGTTAATTTTCTTGTGCATACTTTATAGATGATTGTTTATGTGGCCCCTGTCTGTTGTCTGATATCTTCATTTCTAAATTTCTGAAGTTTGCTTACTCCCAGTATTTGTCTTAGACAGCTATTCTCTGCAACCAATAGGCATTTTGTCTGATTTTTTTAGAACCCAGGTTTCTGATCCACATAGAATTTGAGATATCATTAAATTCTATCTGAAATTCTATATGAATCAGAGACCTGGGTTCTAAAATATCGGATGAAAAAAAATCCTATATTGGTTGAAGAGATGAGCTGCCTAAGACAAATACTTAAATAAATATAACTAATTAAACACTGAATGCAATGAATAAAACCAAGACCAAAACTGGTAACAGAAACATTACAATATTTTGGATTTTTAAAAGTCTAATTACTAAAAGTCCAAGACACACACACACAGTGTCACACACACACAAGGGCCAACAAGGCCATGCAACATTACTGTGCATTGAACACTTAATTAGCAAATAACATATTTTATTTATGATCACTAGTACACATATTATAAGATGATTGCTGTTGAGCTCTTTACAAAAGCCTCTTCAGAAATGATTTGGATGCAGAAAAGGCTCATAAATAATGCAATGATTTTAATAAAGAGTACAGAGCATAGATAGTACTGGTAGTACTAAAGTCATTTGGTTCACTTGAATTTAGTCAATGGTGCTGGTATACAGAATTAAACAAACAGATTCACATCTGGCTAAACTAAATCTTCAATCAGTCTAGTGAGCCAAGGGTCAATTATTGACCCAATGGTCAATTATTAGTACACATAATCCCAATGCAATTTTAAATAATAATTTCAAATAATGCACACACACCAACACCAAATTCCATATCCACAGCAAACAGCATTTCACTGGTATTATAACAAACACAAGCAAAAAGCAATACACCATGCTGTAAACTGTTGATCTGAACATTACTACTTGCAGTCAATGTTTCCTGTAAGGTGGGAGTGTGCCCAAAAATTGTTTTTATTGTGCAAAATTTTGCAGGAGTTTTTATTTTATATCTTCTAGTTTAAAAGAAAATATAAAATTAAAAACTCCTCAAAAACAGAAAGACATGTGCCCAGAAAATTTTGTTTAGCACCCAAAATTTTGTAGGAGAGGTTTTAATTGTATATTTTCTGTTAAAGCTATTTATTTTTTCTAATAACTGGATTTGCAGGCTGTATGTGTTCTGCTGTTAAAATATCTTGAATCTTGATGCTCGAATCCTTTAAACAAACTATGTGAGGTTTTAAAGATAGGCCTATGCTTACCACACTTTGTTATTGGCCAAAATGTATGAAGTAAAACTGCCCAAAAGTCAGTCAACTAGGAAATTGCTGCCCAAGTGAAATTTTATGCACACACTAACCCTCAAGAATTAGAGGGAATACTGCTCACAGTACCAGACAAACATTCCTGCAAAACAACTTCTAATAATAATAAAGAATCAAAATTCCTCAGGACCAAATCAACTAACCTTCTGAGCCCCGTATTTGTCGTAGCTGTAATACCAATCGGGGTATCCGCCATGAATGTGGGTTTCTGGGTTGAAACAATGGAAACGGCCTCGCCCAAGTTTATCACGCGAGTCTCCGGTCCTGACTCCAAGTAGCTCCATGCACTTTCCCATCTCCGCGTCCTCTGCGCCATTGTCGTCACGACACGCACCTTTCTGCCGCTTGCCAAATCGACGCAAAGCCTCCTTACTAAGCACATATCCTCCTCCTCCACTAAAGTATCCCTGCTTCACGATCGTCTTGAAATGATGACCGAAGAATACGGCATCGCTGGAATTCTGCGACGAAAGGAAGTACTTCAGGTTTTCTACGACCACGTACGTGTCGTCATCTGCTTTCAGAAACCAGTCTGCCTCGTCGAAATGATCCTCAAAGATGTGATCAAACGCCGTCATCGTCTTTGCCGTCAGATGCTCACGACCGTGGTCGACGGAAACCTTCAACACGGGCAATGACGTGTCGGTTTGCTCACTAACAAACAGCAGTTTATCACAGCGTTTGCCCCACGTCGCCTGCACATGGATTGCCCTTGTTTTGTGATTTTCTGGTGATGTCATCACCCAACAGAGTACACGGATTTTCTTGGCCAATTCCTGAGCAATCTCCATCTCGTCTGCAATTCAACATGATTTGTACATTAGAATCTCACGAACTCACACCATTAATTCCTTGTCATTGATTACAGTAAATTTACACTATCTTTACAGTTACTACGCTATGCAGTTACTACACCATCCTTACTACACTATCCTAGCCAAAAGCACCACTAACCCTTGTTGTTGATTACAGTTACTACACTACCCTTGCCAAAGCTTATCCAGCTTGCTTGCCTTGCCTTGCCACAAGAAATCATCCTGTGTGCCTGATGCAAAATACTTTTGCACTGTTAAAGTCCTTGTTTACCATAGACCATTGAAAGGGTAAAGTAATCCAGTTCTTAAGACACTGCCCAGAATACAAGCCTCTGATTTCTGAACAGAGACTTAGGAAGCCGTATTATTTAATGTAATATTTGATGGACGAAGAACAGGTTGGTTGATACATTTATCAGGGAATATAGAATAAAGTCAATTCCCTCCCATCCAAGTATCTTCAAAAATTTGACCTTTCTTTAGATAAGACACAATTGGAATAATATAAATATTCACGAATCACAATATTTAACCAATATTTCACACAAAAACTATAAACAGACATTCCATTCATAAAATGTTTGCCAATTATAAATGTCAGCCGAACACTTTAATACCACCACATACTGTACTAGTCCTTAAAGGTAGCAGTGTGGTCATAAGCACACCTATTTTATAAGAATATTTACAGAAATTACCATGATGATGATGATCATCAGCAAAATGAATTTCTTCTTTTGGTACGACCTGTTTGTTTATTTCGTCATGGCTCATTGGTGGAGAATGACTGGGCCTGTCATCATTCTCCTTAAGTGAGGATTTCAAAGAATCTGATGCCGGTGAATCTGTCCCTTGCAGAGAAAGAGCTTTCCCAGATATGTTACACAGTAGATCAACATCTATTTCGCGAGTCAGATGAAGAACTGCATCAGATTGTTCAGCCCTTCTTAAATGAGATGATGACGAAAGCATGTGAATGCTGAAGAAACTCACAATGCTGCCGACTACAATACCAGCTAAGAAAACAACTCCAGGAAGAGGACGTGGAGTCATGATTATGTCTTAGTCTAAAATGTAATAAATGCTTATCAAAATAATAAAATTAATTCACTTTCTCAGCTTTAAAATTTCTAAGAATCATTCTCAAATGGCATAAAACCTACCAAAACAACAAACATCTGATCAATTTCACAGTGCAACAGATGGACAAAGCAAATATTATTTATAATCAGTCCTTAACATGCAATTATGACTATGATGAAATGATCTACAGCTCTGGCATAACCTGTATCACGTAGTGTTTTCTTTGCCATCTAAAAGTAAATTCTTCACTTATGCAACTGACAAAGAGAACATCCTTGATACCACAACCATCGGGTGCTACGATTTAAATTATTTAAATTTACGAATAACAGCTGCATTAAGCCAGTCATTTTGCATAAGCATAGTGTATGTATGAGAAATCCTTTGTTATCTCATGATAAAATAGAGGGAGCAAATTCTTTTCTGTTGAGCTGTTTCAAAGTTCAGTGGAGCAAAGCATACAATGTGACGACTAGCACAGTTGTACAGGGTAGAGTTTCAAGCACTCTTAGAAAATAGAATATGTGATCAGTCATGCGTAACTGACTCCAAAGATTTCATCATGATTTCACTCTTCTTGCTATAATGATATAGATGCCAAGGGTAGAATATTGTTATCCAGAGCTGCATTTCACAAGCCAACCCCTGAAATCTGTCTCCATAATGTTCACAGGTAAAGCATATTCTATGACAAATCCATAGGCGGATTTTATTAAAGGCTAGAGTAGGCTTAAGCCTACCCAACTAATCCCACCAACGAAAGAATATGTTCTCTATGTTTTGCCCTTACACCTATAGGCAAAAAATAGCCATTGACATAGAAGAACATTTTCTAATACACAACAATTTCTGCCTAATTCGATAGTGGGTGCTAACCCTCTGCACCACCCAACTCAAAGATTTAGTCACTCCTCCCAAGAAATCAAAAGCTATAGGGCTATAAAAGAATACGTTCTATATGTGTTGCCCATACGTTTATAGGCAAAAAATAGCCATTGACATGGAAGAAAATTTTCTAATACGTAGCAATTTCTGCCTATTTCAGTAGAGGGTGCTAACCCTCTGGACCACCCAACTCAAAGATTTAGTTGCTCCTCCAAAGAAATCAAAAGTTATAAGGCTATAAAAGAATACGTTCTATATGTGTTGCCATGCATACGGCTATAGCAAAAAATAGCCATTGACATAGAAGAAAATTTTCAATACACAGCGATTTCATTGACATAGAAGAAAATTTTCTAATACACAGTGATTTCTGCCTATTTCAGTAGAGGGTGCTAGCCCTCTAGACCACCCAACTCAAAGATTTAGTTGCTCCTCCCAAGATATCAAAAGCTTTAGGGCTATAAAAGAATATGTTCTATATGTGTTGTCATGCATACAGCTATAGGCAAAAAATAACCATTGACATAGAAGAAAATTTTCTAAAATGTAGCAATTTCTGCCTATTTCAGTAGAGGGTGCTAGCCCTCTGGGCCACCCAACTCAAAGATTTAGTCGCTCCTCCCAAGAAATCAAAAGTTATAGGCCTATGAAAGAATATGACCCCCCCATGTTAGCCTACCCAAATCTTGAACTCTAAATCCGCCTATGGACAAATCCATTGTGGCTAAAATTTAACATCCACTATAAGCAGATTGGATGTATTTAAATGTTTATTTAAAACACCCAAAAACACAGTGAACAATTCAACTGCAAGACACAGTCAAGTGCAGAGTATTTAAACTGAACCTACATAATTATAATAATATTACCAGGTGAGAGTTCTGATAATAAATTCTCAATATAGACTCTACAGTATGTTTTGTCTGGGAATTGTAATAACCAGAATAAGTTTATGACAGAAAATATAAATACAATTCAGTACAAGCAATGTCAGGAAACCCAAAGAATCACACAATGCAGACATTTAAGAATCATTTAATTATTGCATTATGAAAGATTTGACCTCAGCATATTCTCTCACAGCACGTCTCATTTAAGAAAGCAAAATTTATCATCCAAAATTTCTCATTTAAAAAAAATCATGATTTGCTCTTTCAGTGGAGTGCCCTTGCAAAATTCTGCAACGGCTCACAGCACATTCTTTTCAACAGCAAATACAATGAGTAAATAAATTTCAATCAATGTCTCTTACAGTTAATTTCTTATAATATGAAAGCAGTCCAAGATCATATACACTATAATTCTTTATTCTCTGCTGCTACTGGTACTCAGTTTGTCCCTACACTCTTACAGTGGGTTTCTAGTCAAATCAAAATGGCAAGTCAAATAATATCAACAATCTAGTGGCTAAAAACTAAATAACTGAAAAATCTGGAGATTATTCCAGAATTATATATATATTCCTAAAAAGGAGAGCATTTATACACATAATAACCATCAAAAGACTCAACTCGAAAGCCTCTAAATTTGTTTTGGTTGCTTTTCCAAACTGATTCACTGCAACTGATAGTTAGACTGCTCACTTTCATGAAGTGTTGCCCTTAAGAAGTTTCAGGTTTCATCCCAGTGTGGACAATATGCCCCAAAACCTTTTGCTAAAAATACATTTGATCATGTGCATGGATTTTCTGTAACTCCACTTGACAGTTTCCATCATCAACAGTATAACAACCCAACAATATTTCTACAACCAAATTTGGTTTAAGGCAAGGCTGCCAGATTTTTTATTGAAAACTGGGACATTTTGAGACTAGGGCTAGTGTTAGGGTCATGTTAGATGCGCAGTCCATGGACTTAAAACTGTGGTTGTGCTGCACTGCATGGTATGCAAAGCAGCTCTCATTTATAGCCACCTGCTGTTCTGCTGTACCCATTTGACGTTTCCTGCAGAAATCTGTTATATTTCTCAAATTCACTATTGCTGCATGGCAGGTTTTGTGTTTTTTCGTATTGAGATGGCTGGAAATGTCAGACCGGCAACTGCGAGCAGTGGGAAAGAACTCATTGCAATATATGCATATAATTGTAGTCAAATCACCGATAGGCAAAAATCTTACTGCATTTATTCCAAATTGTCTAGAAATTCAAAAGACACACATTTAGAGATTGCAATCCCAAGCTAATCTTTTTATCTTGGGATTCGGGATGCAGCTAAAAAGGCTAAGGCCATCTCTGCCTTGATGGCATTCATAAGTCCTAACGAGCAAAAAAGTTCGTCGCCCCTGAGTGTTTCTTGATCCTGATACGGGATCACGGAGACTTCTATCTCACGGAATCGGAGTAACGACCGGCAGTGGCGTATTTACCATTGGGCCATTTGGGCCATGGCCCCCTTTGGTCTTGCCCTAGCCTATCCTGGCCCATCCATTCTGGCCAATCAAGTGCTGTAGTTGCCCCACGTTACGTACAGAAAGTTAATTCAAGTATATGCCTCTGGTCTTCTAATTAAACCATAATCTTAATTTTATAATCTTGCCACTCCAGTGTTGGGACTTAAAAGAATTATTCAATGAGTTAAATTCAACGGGGATTCAAGGGGTTAAACAACAGTTACAACACGTAGGAGTCAAGTCATGCATTACTGATAGAAAAACAGAACCCTGTTAGATTTACTTATTTCTTAAGCAGTGTGACTTCACATCTATGATCTTGCATAACTTACTAGCTTAGTGTTCATGATACTTTTAAAATGTCGTCTGGTCCATCAATTGTGTTGTGTATTTTATAAAAAAAAATTAGTTAACCCCTACAAGCGCTTACATTTTCAGCCTAATATGCATACAGGGCTTAGTCACAGCCCACAGAATTCCTTTTTTTCCAATAAAGGTGGCTTGCACATGTTGATGAAAAGAACATAATCATGCATATTTTCAAAAAATAATTAATCTGGAAAATCTTTAAAAGTCGCCAGCTTCAGGGGGGGCTTCACCCCCTGACGCCCCACCAGGGGCTTTGCCTCTGGACCCCCACTGGGGGCATAGCCTCCAGACCCCCATTATAGGCTCGTGCTTCGTGCTCACCATTACTAGCTGTTAACCCGTCAAAAATGATGGGGGGAGTGGCTATTTCCCTCCCCAATTTATTACAAAAGTTCACATTATATATAACAATTTTTTAAAATCTGAAAATGTAAAGCGAATGGGTAGATTATCATTAAAAAATTTTCCTATGTCCTGACTGTCAGACTGGGTGGTCTTGCCCCCCCCCACCACAGGGGCTGCACACCATAATGGAACCTACGACTACGGTTTGGGCCTGCGGTTCCATTGGGATTTGGTCTCCAAGGGGGGATGCGCCCTCCAGTGTTACCTACGGCTCCTTTGGGCATACGACTCCTTTTGGGCTTATGAACCCAAAAGGGCTTTGTCTCCCACGGAGGGCTGGGACTTTTTCTCCCCCCGAGGTTGTGCCCCAGTGGAGCTTACAGCCCCACGGAGGGGGGCTGGGGCTAGGTCTCCCACGGGAGGCTGCGCCCCCAGTAAGGCCTACGGCCTCACATGAGGGCTGCGACCCCCAGTAGGACCTGCGGCCCCACACATTGGGCTGCGCCCTCAGTGGGGTCTACGGCCTCCCTCGGGGCTTGGGCTTGGTCTCCGACGGGAGGCTGCGCCCCAGTAGGGCCTACGACCCCACGTCAGCTGGGGCTTGGTTTACAATGGGAGGCTGCGCCCCCTTCCAGTAGGGTCTACAGGCTACGGCCCAACACGGGGGACTGCGTCCCCAGTAGGGCCCACGGCGCCACACGGTGTACTGCGCCGCCAGTGGTGCCGTACAACGTGCAGGCAATGAGGACGTTTCGTTAAGCTGCAATGAATACGCAGCGTCAAACGCTACTTCGATAATAAAGTTTCGTTGTCAATGGTAACTGCGTCCTCCAAAATCTGCCGTGTATCGTGACCGACAAACCAACATACATACCGAACAAAGGGAATTATATAATTATATAGATAGATATAGATAGATAGACAGATAAGCGCTATTATCGAGAAAGAAACAGACCGTCACAGTGGCTCTTCCGAGTCCGTGATATTCCTAACTAGTAACAACTGCCTATAAAACCGAAGCAGAATCCTAAACAGACAACTAAAATCTTACTTTCAACATAAACTAAACAGTCAATCACGGATTTAAGGATATCTGCGTTAAAGTTTAATCAATAATAATCACAGTCAAACAAAAACATCTCCACACTTCCTTCACTCCCTACACTGAAGAAACGTTAAAAACTTCAGATGAAACTGCCTAAATAACACACTGAAAACCAGGCGATTTCATAAGTAAAAACCTAGACGACACATGAAAAAACATAGACCAATACCGAAACTGTGCCAAGAAGCCCAAGACAATCAACGCCCTTGATACCATAGATTTATTATTATACAATAGATACCGTCTATCTATGGTAAAGGCAGACAAAAGTTTACGCCAGAAATCCATCATTTTGGTACAATGTTGTCATGGTAACCATTGTCTATATATCTAAAACGTATATATTTAATTCATGGCTACATTGTACTAAAATGGTGGAAATCTGGCGTCATTTTAATATATTATAATAAAATCTCGTAAACTTCTTTAGCTGCTTATTCTTATGCGGTAGTCTTTCTTGAAATAGCTAAGGCATGGTTTGTCCAAATGGCTATCCATCGGCGGCTGGTCAGGTTGTTGTTGCTATGGGGGGAAATGACTTTTCGAATAGGAAGGTTTTAAGTTTAGACCTAAAGGCTTGAGGAGACAGTGAAGGAATTAAAGGAAATGAAATATAATATAATACAATATAAAGGTAATTAAGGTAAAGGAACATCCAAAGGCTCATCGCCCGTAGGAGAACCGAAGGGTTAGCGCCTTCAGTTTTACATGGCAACGGCTGAATGAGGGCGGTTGCCAGCCTTTCCCTCGCCGCCTTTCCTTCCGCCGAGTTAACACCCGATGAACTCACTCGCAGCTGAGTCGACTGGGGGCGCTTGGGGCAGAAACAACCGAAAAGTTTCTGCCGCGGCCGGGAGTTGGACCACGGACCTCAAGATTGGCAGACCAGTGCGCTAACCACTGCTCCACCGCGCACCCTAATATAATATAATAAGGTTTAAAGTGGTTCAATAGGGACTGCCCCGTGTTGGAACCACCATTTTCTGATACCATACCATACCTTGTGATATTAAAGTCTATGCTCGATACCAAAACTGCTTGTGGCTAATGGCTATGAATTTCGAAAACATATAGGAGTGAATGTTAACTCTAGGCTTCGATAGCAATACACAATGCATTGAAGACTATTCTTTAGTCACAAGTTTAGTGAATTAAATTAATTAATACAATTAGCTAAGGGGCAATTTTGTAATGCTTTAGCTATGATGTAATGATAACGCCGTCGACGTCGACGACGACGACAATGATGATGATGATGATGATGATGATGATGATGATGATGATGATGATGATGATGATGATGATGATGATGATGATGATGATGATGATGATGATGATGATGATGATGATGATGATGATGATGATGATGATGATGATGATGATGGTGATGGTGATGACGATGACGATGACGAAGAAGAAGAAGAAGAAGAAGAAGAAGAAGAAGAAGAAGAAGAAGAAGAAGAAGAAGAAGAAGAGGCCAGGGAAATGAGTTCCCAAACCTTTTTCTTAATAAAAAGCAATGCTTTCAATTAGTTTCCTTCTCCACAGTCGGTCTTGCTCTTTCACTCTGACCAGGCCCTTCTTTACATCAAAACTTCTAAATTGACTCGAATCTTGCAACCAACTGGATGTAATGTAATGTAATGTAATTAGCTATTTATATTGCACCTAATCAATCAATGTTAGCAAAAATTATGTCAATTATTATAAGCACAATTAAACAGATGTGTTTTCAAATGTTTACGGAAAGCGACGGGCGACTTTATGTTCCGTAGCGCTGGTGGAAGGGCGTTCCAGGCATGGGGTCCGGCGTACGAGGAGGCTCGTTGCCCCATGACTGTCCGAAGACGAGGTTTCTGGTATTGACTGGTAGAGGCTGCATGATCGTAGGCCTGGTCTACCAATGGCGGTTGATGTTGGCTGGAGCAGATCGGCCAGATAGGTCGGACAAAGACCATTCTGTGCACAGAACATCAGCGTGCATAGTTTGTGTTGTATCCGTGACTGGACTGGAAGCCAATGAAGTTCGCGAAGCGCCGGAGTGACGTGGTCTCGAGGTTTTAGGTCCAGCACCAGACGTGCAGCAGCATTTTGTACGCGCTGCAGGTTGGCCAGTGTAGACTTTGGACCAACTTTGCTCTTCTTTTCAGATTTAATTTTAAAGCAAGCTGTAGAATTAACGCTGACAAATTATCATTTATACGCTTTGGTCAATAAAAGCTTGATTAAATTCGAAATTGAGAAATAATAAAGAAAATAATAAGAAAACTGTCCGAACTACGCATGGGCTACTGGTTTTATGAGAATTTTAGTGGCAGTCTTGAGAGAACTCAAGTACAACTCTGAGTCTCTGACCGGCCATGTGCTAAAGAGACGGTTTCACGTCGACCTTGTTGGTTTTAAGTGGAATTTGCGTTCATCTAATCGATCGCAAATGGCTCAACTATCTCAAGAAGAACAGATCAAACTGATCACCGATGTAGAGATCGAGCTGATGGCCGATATGTTCAACAAGTACGGTTAATTTTATATCTAATTTTCAGCAGTCGCGTTGCAGACATTGCCCTCTGGCATCATACTTTCGTATTTGTTTTGTTATAGCGCTAGATTTGAAGAGTGTCCCACAGCTTTTACTGCGCTTTGCACTGTTATTTTGACGACTTAGCTTAAGCTTATTGTAATTATTTATATTTTCGTGAGTGAGTTTTCAATGGTTTAAACATGGAGATCGTGTTAAATTAGTTAACATTCAGTTATTAATTACTGAAATCTACTTATTAATTATTATTTAGGGTTTTGATGATCTAGGTTCTTGCTACTTTGAATTTCTGTTTTTAATGCATGTCATCACTGGCTGATGTAATGATGCCTCAATTATTTTAGAGCAGGGGTGTCAAGACTTTTTGGGCGGCGGACCAAATGACATGTCTTCCGTGTCCTCGCGGGCCAAATGCATAAATGCTTGTCAATATTATATTTCAAAATCTGAGCTATCTAAAAATCTGAAGGAAAATGACGAAAACATTAAATGGCCATATACGCATTACATTGTTTATATTGATTTGATTACAACCTTGTCAATTGTTCTATTGTTGTAACTATATAAACTGTACAAACCGTATTCTAGTCATGCCTAACAGAAGCAGTTACATTTCAAACTCTGTTAATGGCGAAGAACTGAAGATCAACTTGAAAACATAAAAGTTAGATGATGGCCGATGTAGATGGGGAAGCTGATGAGACATGACATTGCTTATTTTTCACTAGTTTAGCAATGTCTGGTCTTAAACCTGCAGCCAAAGCTACTCTCAAATTTACCAAGGGTTTTGCTAACTAATGCAAGTATGCTAGGTGAGTATATGGCTGCATATATTGAATATAAGTAGTAAGTACACGTATATATTTTGACCATTTGATGAAGAATAGATTTTTAAAAAACTGTATCGTGTTGTTTGAAATGGCTTGCCCTTTTAGTGGCATTTCAAACTACCTAGAATAAAATTGTGACAGAATATATTGACAATTCTAGAACGATTTGACACAATGAAGATGGAAGCAAAAGAAAATGTAGTTTTAATTCGCTTCATCACTCCTCTGAATTTTTGCATATAGCCAGCTTTAACAACAGTCCTTCCATAGGCTCACCATTTTGTGGCATTTCGAACGTTCCAGAATAAAATTGAGATGGAATATATTGACAATTCCGGAATGATTTGACGCATTAAAGATGGGGACACAAGAAAATGTGGTTTTAATTCATTTCAAACTCCTGAATTTTTGCATATCTATAGCTTGCTGTAACAATAGTCCTTCCATAGGCTCACCATTTTGTGGCATTTCGAACGCTCTAGAATAAAATTGAGGTGGAATATATTGATAATCCCGGAATGATTTGACTCATTAAAGATGGGGACACAAGAAAATGTGGTTTTAATTCGTTTCAAACTCCTCTGAGTGTTTGCATATCTATAGCTTGCTATAACAATAGTCTTTCCATAGGCTCACCATTTTGTGGCATTTCGAACGCTCTAGAATAAATTTGAGATGGAATATAGGCCTATTGACAATCCCAGAGTGATTTGACGCATTAAAGATGGAGACTCAAGAAAATATGGTTTTAATTCGTTTCATCACTCCTCTGAATTTTTGCATATCTACTGTATAGTCTACTGTAGCAATAGTCCTTCCATAGACTAATGTCAAACAGGGAATCAATTTCATAATATTTTTGTTGTCTATGCAACTGTAGTAATCTCCTGCTGTTGATGTAGAGCGTCGATATTATGTTAAGTCAACATCACCAACGAAACTCAAAACCAAAAAAAGATTTACGCTCTTCCATTTATTTGTCATGCCTGAAAAACACAGGATGTACAATTCTACGTCAAAGCACAGCATTTTTAAAATCCAAAAATATTCTGCACGAAACCAATTTCTCAAACCAAACAAGATTTTACGTCAAGCCAATTTCACACATAAACTTTTAATAAAAAATTTTAAACGTTTATATTTTCTCGGGCCAAATAAAATCACCCCGCGGTCAAGTTTTGCCCGCGGGCCAAGGTTTTGACACCCCTGCTTTAGAGCCTCAATTATTAAAGACTTGTGATGCTGTAGAGTTTAGACAATTGCTATCCAAAGTGACTTCTTTTTAAGGAAGACTTCTTTTGCAATAGTTTTGTCTTCTAGACATTTCGCCTTTGACATAAATGATTCGCCCCATTGATATGTGCAGAAGGCAAAATGCCTTAAATACGAAATGTCTAGCTTTCCAAAAATGAAACTCGAGTGTTGAAAAATATTTGTGTCAGATTAGCAATAAACTGTCATCATGTTTTAAATATGTGATTTATTTGGGTGTTACTAGTTTTTTTGGTTTTTATATTTTTTGCTGGTCTTCATCATCATGTTCCATCAAGTCAATGTAAACTCATTGTTATACCATGGGTATGCTTTTTCCAGTCTTCTCTGTTCAAAATTTCATTTAAGGGTCCATCCATATAGAACTTATGCACTGATGGGGAGGAGGTTGGATTTAGAGATTTTTATATATATGGTGTGTAAATGGGAGGATGGGGTTGAAAATATTAAGGTTGTTAAGACAGATGGTTTTGAAGGACCAGTTAACTATTCAAAAAAGGACTGGTTAACTGCTCAAAAAAGGACTGGTTAACCGCTCGTTAGCAGCAGTCTGGTGTCATGTCAACATCAAAGCGCTTTGATGCCGCTGGCGCCTATCCCGGCGTACTGGGTGGCTACATCAAAGCGCTTTGATGCCACCGGCGCCTATGCCGGCATCCTGTACAGCTACAACAAAGTGTTTTGATGTTTTCAAATGGAAATTACGGTTAACCGGTTGAAGTTAAAAGGACCACTCCTTGCTCTTAGGACCGGTTAACCGTTAACCTTAGAAAATATGCCTTTTTTGTATATGTACTATGTGGATAAGCCCTAACTCATTTATTTTCATGCGTATTACCTCATAAATTCCATCCAGCCATCTCATTCATTATCTTTGTCTTCTTGGTCCTTCCATATTTACCTGCATAATTGCTTTTTCCAGTGTCTCTGGACCTTTTATGTCCAATGTGTATCAATATCTGCCCTGCCATTCTAGCTTCTAGTGAGATAACTGGCTTGATTTTTTCTATTACAGGTTTTTCAAAGCTGCCCATGGTATTTTTTACTGGTACTACTGAACACATGTGCTAATTATGTTGTTTTTTTGTTGTTTTATTAACACATGTTTAATAATTTATATTATTACTAGGATGACACATGCATGCCAAAAGAAATGCATTCCACCAAAGTACAAGGAGTCAGAGTTGAGTAAAGGTGAATCTGTCTGCCTCGACAGATGTGTCGCCAAGTTTCTTGAAATTCACGATCGAATTGGAACAAAGCTTGCAGCTCAGTCAATGAAGGACCAGGAAGCTGCTTTAAAACTTCAAGGCGGACAACTCTCACAAATGCCTAAATAGCCAAATGGAACTAATTTAAGTGTAATAGGCGATTGGTTGCATATAGGACATGTTAACAACACATAGTCTCTTATTCGATGAAAGGAGCTCTTTTGACAGTGATTCGATTAAGTGCTGCAATGCAAATATGCAGCACAACAATTGTCTTGATGCAGAGACATTAGTGACTTCATTTTGAAAGGCAAGAAAATGCAATACAGTATTTCATATGAAGTACAGTAGAACCTCGTTATATTGAACTCTCTTATATCGGAATCACGTTTATATCGAAGTTTGAGCGCTGGTCCCGCCAAAACAGTGTTAATGATACAGGAATCGGATATATCGAACCTCGGATATATTGAAGTATTTATCACGGTCCCTTGAACTTCGATATAACGAGGTTCTACTGTATAGTGGCAAGAGAGCGCTGTTATGTCATGCTTGTGATTGATCTCTCAATGCACTGTTGTAAGCAACTGCAGCAAATTTTGATATTCATTGAGAAAAGTACTGATAGCTTTGCTGGTTTACATAAGATTATGCAAATTTTATGGTGAAAGAAAATGTGATGCAGCATGCAAGTCTTTGATGCACCAATATTTTAGTTTTACTGTTTCACTTATGACCAGATTTATGGAAATGATAGTATGGCTCATCCATATAGTATGTATGCAAAAAAGGCATACAGTAATGTTTCCATATCAAATGCCTTATTGACATAAAACCATTCCAAGTTGACCAACTGATGAAACTAAAAGGATGCATGCACTCTTTCGTAATGCCATGAAATAATGTGTCATTAATATGTATGCAATCTGTTATATTGTTTATAGTGCCTTGAATTGTAAACCAAGCACAATTGTATTCATTCTGCCCAAATCCAGTGAAATTAGAATAGATTAGTCCAATCAGACATTCCAGGCCGTTTATCGACACAATGAGGGACAAATTCAACGATCTCACTTGATGCGAGATAAAATTCATTCACAGAAGACCATGCGTCATGATAACTCATCCAGTATAGCATCAGTCCTGCCTTATGTGAGCTGTCAACTTTGGTGTTCTTCCCAGGAACTCACTTTTCCACTGGTGCAGAGTTGACATTAATGTGTTACACTGTACATAACAATTTGGGCTTATGATTAGAGCTATTACTGTATATCGAGGTACTATATAAATTTAAGATTTAAAATTCCGTAGATTTATTAATTATGCAGAGCTAAAAGGCATTTCAGTCTGGATTCCTGAAACCACTTAATATTAGGGCAATGATAGAATGTGAGATTGAAATACAAAATCAAGCACAATCTGGAAAAAATTGAACTAAATTGCAGTTACAACCTTCTTACCTTCTTAGCCTTTCAATATAGCATAAAAACACTTGGAATTTTCTTTCTGGTTTGTTAGAATTCTGAAAATTTTCACAGCTTTCAGTATTCATTAGTAACTATTAGAAATTTATAATTTTTATATTTGTGTTTACTGTTAGAACTTTATTATTCATACATAGATGTATTGTAAAACCTAGGACAGTTACAATTATAATTAGTAAAGGAAATGTAATGGGAAATGAGTCTTCCACATAAATTAAAAGAAAGTTAAAATGTCTGAAGCTTGGTATTATTATTATTATTATTACAGACTGATTATTGTGGTAACTTGTCCTATAAGAACTGCTTGAACACATTACAAAAACAAGAAATCACGAGTAGCTCCTGTGGAATAGCCAGGTATGGTATGGACTAAGCTTTTATAATTTTACTAACAATGGAATAAAATGAGCTTATTCTGAGGCTCTGCTAAATGTATTCTGCAAGATCCAAGTGTCATGAGGGAATTATGCTTACTACTAGAAGCAATTTTGATTTCAGTGTAATCATAATAGTTCCAGTGTAATGTTATTTAACCAACCTAATTTCTATAGCTCTAGTAAGGCTTAATTCCTACAAAATGCAAAAATTTTCACAGGTATGCTGTATCAATAATCTGGTAATAGCAGTTGGCATCTTATTTGTCAGTAAAATTCACAGCAACAAACAGTTTAAATGATAAGTTTATTTTAAGCAAAAATTATTTATACAGGTTGGCACAAATTATGAAGTAAAATCTCTAGTTAAAGTTAAAATTGAATTTCAGCCAATGTCCATTTGCCGATCTTCCAGAAAAAACTATTGCCAACATAGCTCTGTGTGCAATGTACAGTGGCACATTATAGATGCAACTAGCAGATGTGGCTTTTTGCTAACAACTTTTTATGGAATGACTTATCAGACAATAAACTGACATCAATCACTGTAAAAAAATAAATAATCAAAATTTTTATCACATTTACACAACAACATAATACAATTGAAATCATACAGTAGTTCTGGCATGCAAATGTTTAAAGAAAGTCCAACGGTTTTGCCTAGAAGTATTTTCAAGTCATCTTCATAAGTAATATTGCAGGCAGATTTGGCTAAACAAACAAATGAAATTTATGCTGCAGAGAAAACGGTGTTTCATAAAAGCCATAGCAATAATATAATTGTTCCACGATTATCCATCTATACCTAACAGTTAAGAACAAAAATAGGTGAAATTTCTTTTATTATTAGGATAAATCATTTAAAAGACTGAATATTTTCCAAGTAGGTACAATGACACAAGTAATAGCACAAAGATAAGTACATGCTGTTTCACAGACTTGCAAAATAACAAAATATTTAAATCCATTTGATATTATCTACAATATTTAATGCAAGATCTACCCTAAAACTTGTATCACTTTATTCAGCAACAGCCAGAAATAATCATTTCTTATCAAGGAACATGGAAAGTAGTGCCGCCACTCTTATTAAAACAGTACAACATACTTAGACGCAAAAGTATACGAGTTTTAGAATTGTTGAATAAGACTTGATATAAAAATATTGCTGGTTTAATCAAAACCAAATTAAAATCACTTGGTCAATTACTAAATGACAAAACTGCCTGTGAACACTGGTCAGCATAAGACAAGATAACTCTGCTTTGACTGCAAGCCAACTGTTTATAAGTGATTATGAACACTCATGTAAATAGCCAAAAGCACCTACATTAACAAGTTCTTAACTGTCCAATATTGGACCTGCTGCTAAATACAGATCTCCCCAGCACCTGACCTTTCTGTGCCAGCTTATCTTTATACAGCTTCAGGTACAAAGGTAATCTCCTGTGATGAGTAATCTCTCTCACTTTCTGCCTCAAAAACTGTTAATTAAAAAATGTACCTCAAGCAGATACAGAAACAGACACCCAGTACATCATGAACCATTACATTATCAGCATTCCAAATTTCCAGAGAATTCATTTCAAAACAACCACAGTATTGTGTAATCAATGAAATATGATGTCATGTGACAACAAATGTACATATTAATAAAGTGCAGCTTCTGAAGTCAGTCCCAGTATGATCCCTGAATTATAATTACCGTAAAATCTCAAGTATAGTGCACACTACTATTTAACTCAAAATTTTCCTTAAAGTTAGGGGTGCATATTATATTCAAATAATACCGAAATTAGATAATTTTTTCTAATTTTCCCCAAACACTTTATTTTACCCGCACTTTCCTTAGCGTTAATTGTATCATTTGAACGGCAAAGAAGGTGGCATTAATAAGGGAGGAGAGAAACATAGAGAGACAATTTGTACGGAGAGATATTGGAGGGGAAGACGTGGAACCACATGACTTTATTGATGGCTAGTCTATTGTTGGTATAGTGTCTGCTGTGAGAGGGAGAGTGACGGAGAGAGACAATTTGCATGGAGTGGGGAGGAGAAGGAGAGATCATTTGGAACCATAGACAAAGCCAGGTGTCACTGCAGCCGGACTATGCCTATTATTAATGACAGCCTACAGGCCCACGATGACTGAAAGGCGCTTGCATCAGTGGTCGCATCCTGCTGTCCGTTCCCCCTCCATCCAAGATGGCGAAACTCGGCGAGAGATCTGTTATGCGGGGGAACCCCGTCCTATGGAACGCATTACCAGACGAAGTGACTAAAGCGACCTCTTCCGAACTGTTTGCAAAGAAACTAAACATGCACTTATTTACTATCTCCTACAAGCACCTCATGTAAAGTGCTCTTGACTGACCTTTGCCATACTCACTGCATTATATAAATTGTAATAATAATAAAAATAATGTCCAACAGTGAAATATGTTTAATATATAAGGGTACTATTTCTCCCATTACATTCATTGCAGAAAACACAGGCTCCGGAACTTATACCAGTTAATCTCTTGATATTTGCAACACTTACAGTTCTGTCATTCTGTCAGCAATAATTACAGTAATTAAGCTTACCGGCGGTCAAGTAAAACATTGCCGAGTGTAGAAATATAAGGGTGCGCATTTTATTCATGAAAGTCAATTTACCTTTGGATCTGTACCCCAGAAAGCCGTGCTCATTATACTCCTGTGTGGGCATTATACTTGAGATTTTAAGGTAATGCTGGACTTTAAAACACTTCAATTATGGAATCAGTAGTAAGACAGTATTGGCAAGAAAGAGAAGAGATGATGATTGTCAACAGAGAGAAAGGATGAGGTCTCCATGAAATGCAAAAGTGCCACTTCCCACAAGACCTGAACCTGAAAAGAAATAGAAGCCAGGGCTGCATAGTTTTCATTTAAATACACTAGCAAGTCTTGTTGCACTTGCAATGGATGTGGCTGCTGAAAGACTGTAGTCAATCAGGTCATGCTGATGTCCAGAGGTTCTCATAATGTTAATGACTTCAAATAACAATAAATATACAAGAAATTGGTGGGCTGAATCATTTTTAGCACATCAGGTCATTGTTTTTATTCAATGAAATATCAAAAGATGCAGAAATAGCACAGCTAATGAAACCATTCTTTCTAAGTCAAGCAATACTTTGGCACAGATAAAATGAAATTTCACGGTAGCTGCTGTCCATATCAACATCCTTTGTTGGTTGGCTCAGTTAAGAAACAAAAACAGCTAGGATTTCCACCTTTGCCTCAGTTTTAGGCAGAATTCAGAAGCAGCCATTTCATTATAACTTAGGACTTAAGGCTTAAACCATATATTTCTATCACAAATGAACAGAACAATATCTTTTTGTAACAAATCATATGTATCAAGTCCTGAGATCTGTATCAATCAGGAATATCTCATTTCAACAAAACTAACCCACGAGCAAACCTGACGCAGAAGCAATGCATATGTAACAAGTCAACACCGAGTACTGCACACATCGTAACACACGGCGCAAATGCAGTTGCAGTGCACGTAAACTGCAAGCAAGATTCACTCAGATCGACATCAAAACCGTTCCTGTAAGATTCTGAGGTGACCAGCTTTGTGCTACGATACACAACAGTCACACGCAGGATGCTGGCCGCAGCAGAAAAATCTCCGACGAGACCCACGTTCGTGGTTAAAACAAACAGAATCTCTCGAGTTACTCGACAAATTGAATACTGCAGATGAGGCTGACACACTGCGAGAGGGCCATCGCCGAAATGATAACCGGCGCGACCCGTTTGCACCACCAAACCGATACTGGCGCTGACACTCTTTTATGTAAGCATCGTACTGGCGGTCTAGTTCCCGTGCAGCTGATATCTGTTCTTCACGTGCTGGTATTTCAAGCGCCATGGCACAGGTAAGTGAACATGCCCAATGTTGAAATGGAACACAGGTGTTGCCCAAATAGGGATTCTTAAACGTTATGACCTTGAACCCTGTTGAAAAACAATACAAATATAGTAGTTTTATGTTATTAGAAAAAATATCTTAGTATATAGATTTTAAAAATGATTTGAATATTAAATGTAATAAACTTCTGATTTAAGTCTTTTGGGGCTTGATCCCTCACTGCAAAAAAAGTTTGCTTGCCAAAAGTAATGAATACCTGGTTGATTACAAAGCTTGGCTGCGTTGCAAAAGCCACAAACGTTGAAGTGTCGATAAATTGATGATATATAGTCTTTCAAGGCCGAAGCCACATTGGAACTTGCAAAAAAGTTGATCTTTGATCCGATTACAGCCTTCGCAGCCCAAAACTGCAATGTTTCTGGAACGTGCGACACGTAATCGCCTGAAGACTGAACGGTGAGAATGCGCTCGTTTACGTCTGTATGATACCACATAAATGTTGACTTAAAATAATTGTGGTTACCGTGGCGATGTACAGTCTCTATTGACAACATCTTTAAGAGAAATCCAGGAAGTGCGTCGAGAAGATTGTTGTCAAGCATAAGCGTCTTGAGTTTTGTACAGAATGTCAGCGTGTAAGGTATGGACTTATTCTGGAGCTTGTTATTTGTCAGGGCAAGATATTCGAGAGACGCCATACGCCCAATGTCGCATGGGATAACGTCCAGATAATTGTACTTCATTGACAACCACTTCACCGTTGAACATTTAAAGATCTGCCAAAACAGAAATAACACACGGTTCAGACTGACAGTGAGAGATATCCAAAATAACAAGTCTTGAAAATTATAACAACTGAACACCGCATACAATTATATTATTTCTGAGCTCATAATACTTGATTCAAATAAGAAAAGCCGATTCAATCCATTCATGCGTCACTCCAATTTTCACTCTGATGGAGTCCTCTGACATTCTGATATTTTGTAAATGAATTTTAGGTGCCATCAATTAATGCCTTAGTGCAGTAAAACTGAAATAATACTATAAAAAGGCATTATTATTTACAATTATATGACAACAGCATCACTTTCATTCCAATCAAAGGCAATCTTAATCTAGAATCTTATGATGAAACTTTCTGAATTCACATCTATTACAATGGGCAGCAGGACTATCGATAACATGATCATAAACAGCATCCAAAAATTAAGGATTTAAAGGCATAATGACTCCATTAGTTCATTTTCAATTACTGGTTCATTTCAATAAATTATAATTATTTTTATTAATAAATTAAGTAAAAATCCACAAATATAAGCTTACTTCCAAAGGGAGGTTGTTGTCATCACCATACTTAAACATCCCATCTAGACGAAGTTCAGTAAAGGAATGATAATTGAGATAGATATCCAACAGTGTCTCTAAAATGATAGGAGACTATATAACATTATGAGAAAGTATCCAACAAATATGAGCAAATAGCAATCACACATTTTCTGAAGCAATTCTGTTCTAAAAATTAATGCGCATATCAAAATGAAAGACAATAAAAGCTGGAAACAAACTGAAAAAGAAGAATTTGAAAAGTTACAAATTTAAACAAGGTAAAAATGAATGAGACTGTCAAAGACAACTTCTGCAAAGTTGCAAAAAGGCAGAATACAAATGCACAACTGTGTCACCATTGCTTTTATAGGCATATCATTGGCATCATCATTGGCATCATCATCATCATCATCATCATCATCATCATCATCATCATCATCACCACCACCATCATCATCATCATCATCATCATCATCATCATCATCATCATCATCATCATCATCATCACAGACACCTGAAGAGCTCCTGTCTTTGACTTTTTCTTAATAGCATATCTTACACATTCGAACACTATATTGGCATTCCAACAACGTTTAAATTGATCCAAATAACACCCACACTGTGATGCTCTACTTGCTCCAAGTGTGATTTGATTCATGACTTCATCTAAGTTCTTATCACTGACAATAATTATTAATGCAGTCATAAACAAAACATAAACTGAGATATTTTAAAGTGTGTTCTTCCAGCAAACAACTGCACTGATTCTAGCTCTGCAAGAAATCATGTCCTCAGCTCCTTTTAACCCCTTAACCGTGTATTTAACTGTAGCTCAATGTAAAATGAACGGATATATCTGGGATCCCCAGTTAAGGGGTTAATGCTTAAAGTGAACAACAAGGACCATAATTCATGGCTACTTGACTTGGCATCCAGCACTGCTTGTGAACCCAGTTATCCCCATCAGAACGTCTATGCCATCAGATTTTAAGCCACTGGGTATCAGTATCTTCTTGCATAGTTTCAATCTTTCTTGAAATCCTGTCAGCATATCTTCAACTAGAATTTCAGATATGTTGCTAAACAGAAACTGTGTATTCTTGTCCAACTTCCTTCTTAATTCCAAATAACTCTTACTGCATTATTTATTCATACTCATCACAATGCTCTGGCTTTCTCAAGCCTCAATTTGTCAATACAAAGTCTTTGAAGAAATCTAGTGTTTCACCAATTAAATAACAAGATAGCCCTACAATCAAAAATTAAAGCATATTCTGACCTCTTGATCTAAATCCATGCATATCCGTGAAATTGAGAACCTGCTCCTTAAAAAAATTAAGGAATCTTTCTTTTTCTCGATCTAAGGTTACAGCAAAAAACCAAAGACACTGTGGAATCTCCTACAAAACAAAAATCAAAGGATCTCTCTATCAAACAGAATTCTTTAAAAAACATCACATATAAATTAATACTGCATATGGCACAGAGCAGTTTTCATAAAATTTAAAGCAACCATTTTCATTTTTTGTGTGCACATTCTAACACATCTGACTACTATGCCATTCCCAAAGTCAGCTTATATGTTAGTCACCAAAGATCTTATGGAGTCCCAAGGTAACTTATTATAAAGTGTCTAACTCCCATGCTATTATACCATTGTGAGAGAAGTGTAGTTAGAATATTTAGTGAGCGACCTTCCTATGAGCAATAATCCTAGATCCCTCGATTATAAAGTATCTTTTTCGAGATGATGTTTACTTATCAGTTAATTGTTAAACAATAAATATGTGATGGGTGGTAAAATGTAGTGCAAATTGTGGGCATACGGTAGTCTGCAGGTGAAAGAAGATGAAAATGCAAAGTAGCACAAATGGCTTCAACATGAGTTTTTTGCTGTAACCTTGAGTTCTACAAACAATTTTCTTGAAGGAACAACCTCATATTCAAGTGTAAATCCAAGGCAGTCAACAAAATGAAAGATCTCTGTAAATACAATGATTATATCCACAAATCAGAACACAGAACATGTGATTCCACAATAAATTAAATGCACATTTCCATTTCTCAATTTCTTTATTCGACTTTATTAAAATCCACTTTACAGTAGAGGGTATGACTCACTTACAGGGCTATCTGGTAGCCTAACAGCTAAATGCTTGAATAAGAACATAAATAAGTATGTATAATATACATACATATAAGTAGCTTTAACATGACAACTCATGGCACACATGATTCCTTAGCATGCATATTACTAATAGTGGCTAGAACTAGCTGCTAGAATGAATATCACAGATTCCAGACTAGATGCAAAGGCAGGGTTATCCAATCTGTGGCTTGTAGGTCAAATGTGGTCCTGAGCCTTGGGATGCACAAGGCTCTGCCCACAGTCAGCAGGGAAAAACCAAAATAAAATTTTCTGACAATTGGCTATCCTGTAAATATTTGAAGGACTTTTCCTCTTTTGACCTGGGAATTAAGATCTCAGCTTCCACTTGACTATTGTGTGATGCCTCAAACATTATCAGAATGGCACTAAAGACATTTCAGTGATAGAGTGATTCATCTTGTCCCAGGTGGGCTCAAAACTGGCAGATGAATTCTGCACAGAATTTAATAGACACTAGTCCAAGGGGTCTAAAATGGTCTTATGAAGGGTGCCACAAGCCAAATATTGGGTGGGCCAACATGGCCTGTTTGAAATTGGACAATGCAAGGACTAGTGCTACAGTATGCTATAGATATGCAAAAATTCAGAAGAGTGATGAAATGAATTAAAACCACATATTCTTGTCTCCCCATCTTTGCTGTGTCAAACCGTACTAGAATTGTCAATATATTCTGTCTCAATTTTTTTCTAGAGCTTTCGAAATGCCATGAAAAATAATGAGCCATTTGAAATGACACTATACAAAGTCTTTCAGAAATTTATTCTCTGTCAAATGTCTAAAAAATCAATCGATAGATAAGATGGTGCTTAAGAGAGCTGGTTTCTTTTATTACAGGTTTTATAGACCACAAAAATATTATAAAATTGATACCATGTTTGAAATTGGACAATGCAAGGACTAGGGCTACAGTAGGCTATAGATATGCAAAAATTCAGAAGAGTGATGAAAGGAATTAAAACCACATATTCTTGTGTCCCCATCTTTGCTGTGTCAAACCGTACTAGAATTGTCAATATATTCTGTCTCAATTTTTTTCTAGAGCTTTAGAAATGCCACGAAAAATAATAAGCCATTTGAAACGACACTATACAAAGTCTTTCAGAAATCTATTCTCTGTCAAATGTCTAAAAAATCAATCGAGAGATAAGATGGCGCTAAAGAGAGCTGGTTTCTTCTATTACAGGTTTTATAGACCACAAAAATATTATAAAATTGATACCCTGTTTGAAATTGGACAATGCTAGTGCTACAGTAGGCTATAGATATGCAAAAATTCAAAAGAGTGATGAAACAAATTAAAACCATGGAAGGTGCCACATGCCAAATATTGGGTGGGCCAACACGGCCAATATTTCAGAGTCAAGACAGCGCAGCGAGAAATTCTTGCCGTTACAATCAATCGATCATTGAAAAAACACAGTTACATGGTTATATAAATATAATAATTTTGAATGGTCTTCCAGATCTGTGACATCTCAAGTATATATGGCAATATTAGGCCAATATATTGGGGATTTGGGGTTATTAGTTCCACAAAACATTGTAATTTGCCAATTGAAATTGGGTGGGCGAAACACATTGTGGCCCATTGGGCCTAAATATTGGGTGGGCCATGGCCCACCTGGCCCACCCTGTTGCGCCCCCCATGAATGGTCTTGATTGTTGGCCCAATCTACGTATGTGAACAATTAATTCATGTCTGGGAATTGCAAAGAACAGCAACTGCATGAGGCTCAATGATGAAAGTCTGCATCATCAACTCTGTTGCAATATCACCAAGAAATGCAGACATTCACAAGCTCCTTGAGCAGCACCAAGTTCAAAAGTCTCTTAAATTAAATGGTGAATGAGTTGCATGCGCATTTCTTATATTATTAATTATGCATGATACTTGCTAAGCTACACCTTGTGCTGATGACCTGCAGTCCACAATCTGTTTATGAAACAGCTGAGTGGCCAACAGTACCAAAAATGTTGGATAACTCTGTGCTAGTACTAGCATGCTGTCTGGAAACTAGACCCAATCGTTACCAAGCAACTGATAAACTCAGCTATAACTGACCAGTTATATAGCGCACTTGCATACAGACCACCTAACCAGCAGTAATCAAAATTTCTGCTACATCTGAATAAAACAGCATCTGTTAATGAATACACCTTATATATGAATATAAAAATAAGACACAACAGTAGCCCAGCATAAGCAAAAAAATTGTAAGAAGCTATCACAAAAATATCAAATGATTTTCTTATACATTTCAACAGACACTCAATGGACCAGGGTTCTAGGTCAATTGGGACCCGGCTATATCGCGGACAATCGGGATCGGGGCCCGCGAATTCGGGTAAAACAAATTCTGACGGCGAATTCGGACCAAAAAACTGGTCAAAAGGGACCGGTCAATAGGGACCGGCAAATTCGGACCAAAGCAACTACCATCGAAATGTTGTTTCATTGAGGCACTATGGACCAGCAGTCTCTATAAAAATGATCATCATCCAAAAACGAAGCAAATCTCTTCAGTAACTTTAAATAAATAGCAAACACAAAAAATCTTGCATTAAACAAAAACTATGTTCAAATGCACAATCCTAATTAACAAATACGGACCAAATGCATGCAGAAAAAGATAATGATGTGCCCTGTCTTAACTGCAATAGTACTTTGCAGCCCACCTTCAAGGGCTAACTTGCAAAAATTTCAAATACCAAACATTTTCCCGCTTCTTATATGACTTACCACCGGTCATCATTACATTAATCACACAGCACCAATGCGCCGAATTTGCCGGTCCGAATTCGCCTGGACCGATTTTGCCGGTGCGCCGAATTTGCCGGTTTGAATTCGCCGGCCCAATTTGTCCGGTCCGATATAGCAGGGAACGAATTCGCCGGACACCATGGACCAGCATATCTCAGCCTTTGTTACAGTAAAGTCTCCAATATAATTGAATTCAGTATCATAATGAGATAACAAATTCATATATTTTTATTGTTATATTATTTTTATTCATATTTATATTGGAGACCTAACTACAGAGGATGAGATATGCTGGTCCAAGTGAGTATCATAAGTTCATACATCATTAGGATCATATTATGATCCTACTGATTTATAAATTTATGATAGTTCAACTGAAAGTATAATGAAACAATGGCTACAGAGGTCAAATTGCATAGTAGCTTTCTGGCATTTATTACCATGTATACTAACCAACCAAGATAACATTACTGCCAGTACAAATACCAGCATTTGGATGTAGATATTGGCACTCCAAAATAAAATATCATGTAAAATGTCATCTTGTAACAGTCCTAGACATAAAGCCTCCTCATGAATAAATGAATTATCGAAAAATTTAGTTAAAATAGTTCATTAAGTCATGGATCTTTCTTCATAAATTAGCATATGTAACGATCTTGGCACAAACTGTCCACACAGGGCAAAACGTCAGTATTATAAAAGTAGTCCTATAAATTTTATTTATTTAAAAATTTGAAATAGTATCATTAAACAAATAATTAAACAAATTAATATTGGCCTTTACACTATCAAAGTAACTGAAGCAATGCCAAAATAAATAGTAATGGAAAACATGCAAAAATCTAACAATGCTCCTTGCTACTCTAGCATCTCAGATTTTATGCTTAACATCCTAAATTGGCTCTCAATTTTTGACTGCATTAAATTCAAACAAGCAATTATTGTTTCTGCAGCACTTCAAGGTCAGGCTCTGTCTTACATTACTGAGCTTTTCAAATCACCCTTTTCCACTGTACATTGCCTGCTCCGCTTCACTGATCGAAAGAACACTTATGTTCCTAGATCACGCTCTGCTCTTATTCAGCGTCGAGCTTTTGCAGTGACTGGACCCTCCCTCTGGAATGCCTTGAACTATTTGAGCCTCACTTCTTACTCCAGTGTTTCTCAAACTGTGTGCCGCGGCACACTAGTGTGCCGCGCGAGATTATCAGGTGTGCCGTGGGATTTGTTGGAAATTTTATTACATTAAAAATGTCAATGTTTTAAATGTCTCAGATCAATGACTGTGCTTCAACACTCTATCTTGTATGCATAGCCAGTGAGGGTCATAGCGTCACCGAAGAGTCTGATGAATCTAAGAGTCTTGATAATTCGCCCCCTGGGACCTGGGAGGACGGGAAGTGCACCATCGCATACCAAACCCCTTGGTATACGAGACGATGCTGGTGTGGGGAGGGGTTGTGAATTCGCAGTTAAGACTACGTGGGACCAAGTACGCCTAAGCCATTAAGATACAACCCCTGCCGGGTGTCTGGTTTCTGGCACTTAATGGGGTCATATCTGCAGAGCGGCTGTGTACCGGCAGAGAGGACTTGCAGTCTGTTCTGAACCAAGCTATTCAAGTTGTGAACTTCAAAAAATCCTGACCACTTAAATCTTGACTTCTTTCACAGCTCTGAGAAGCAATGGATTCAGAATATACATGCCTATTATACCATACTGATGTTTTCTGGCTTTCACAAGCGAAGGCAATGTTTAATCTAGACTTCTGGACTTCGGGGGGAAACTGAAAAAACCGGGGAACTGACAAAGCCTTGGGAATTCTTCCCAGGATTTGAAATTTCTAGATTAAACACTGAGCGAAGGCTTTGATGCCTTTCATCAGCAAAAATTTGCGATGTCTTTTCAAGTGTGCCGCCGATGTTTTCGCCTATTTCTAGTGTGCTGCAAGACGAAAAGTTTGAGAAACACTGTCTTACTCCCTTGCTCTGTTCAATGTAAAAGCTAAAGTCCCACTACTTTATCATGTGACTCCAATGCCAGGAGCGCCTCTGAGTAGAAATATAAAAGGTGCTATACAAATGCTACATTACATTACAATGCTGACAAATTTAACAGCCCTGCCGTTATTACCTTTAATGCTTATAAACCCACATCCAAATTATTAGATAAACGGAAAGACTTATAATGCACTGTGATAAAAGGAAAATTCTTTAAATCCCCTTACAACATCAAAGGCTCACTGTAAATATAGACTTTCATAAACATGCCCACTCTTAAACTTTGCAAAATTTTGTTAACCTCATGTCACTTAAAAATGTCATTTGTCTCATCATGCCTTACTATACTGATAGGAACTTCTAATTATATAATGCTCTGATAATAATGCGTAAGTCACAAGCCTAAAAACGCTACACAGGCCATATTAAAATGAACTCCGTGCCAGTAGACAAAGCAAGTGCCCAAGAATCTAACCCAAGTTTACAGCTCATCTAAGACATGGCTGATGCTCCACAAAATGACGTACCGAAGCATTATATACTACAAAAATGTTACAAACGTCAACTGGCCCTTGTATATGCTCACACAACCATAGTACCTCCACCATACAACATTACATCCTATCCATAACTCATAACTGAGATCCAAGAATTCGATAAGAACCACAAATCCTGCTGTCCACGAAAATACAAGTACTGCTGGATAGGAAACCCACAACAACTCCATCTCCGTTAACCGTTCCATTGTTTGGCTGTGTGAGCGTTCTGATTGGTTGGCTGTGTGAGCGTTCTGATTGGTTAAGATTGGTTGGCTGAGTGGGCGTTCTGATTGGTCGTTCTGGAATCAAAACATCATGCGACAATAAGTGTCATCAAAACATCAATCATCACAATCACATTACAAGCGTAATGCTTACGCCGAGGTCGCAGTCGTCGCTGCCGCTCTTCGGCTTCAGCCTGTCCTTCCATTTATCCAGCATAAGCGGATCTGAGTGAAGTTTACGCAGAACCAACAGCTCGAAGCCGTGAAACACATGCGATGACCCACTGCCGGCGCCGACGCCGTGACCGACCGATCCACTCCTGGTGCTGACGACCGATAGGCGATTCTCTGCCTCCATCGTCTCACGGAAAATCCAAGCTAAACGAGTCCTTCATCGAATAACATGAAATCATCGACAACTACGACGAGCGCCATTGTTTTCATCGGCGACCATTGATTTTCAACTCAGCGACTTCCGTCTTGTTATGATATCTATGGCGCAGTTTCAATCTAATAGAAGTCGATGATTGCAAGATCAATCATAATCGCATCGGGAGCGTCTTTTTTCAGAAGATTATGATATCTAATGTTGCGCATTTTCGCAACCAGAGGCGTCATTTGGGGGCTGGTGATTTTTAATTTATAAGATTAATGTGGAACAAAAACAAAAACAGGGCCGTGGCCCCCAGCAATGATTAAAGTGTATGTATTAATGAATTATTAATGTGCAATAAAGGGCTGCAACTATTTTTAATAATGGCAAAGGTGAAAAAAACTGACGAGCAAAAAAAAAAAAAAAAAAAAAAAAAAAAAGTCGTCAACTTTTTTTTGAAACTAAACTCAAACTTAGTCAAAAAATTTCCAACAACAATTCAAAAAATTTTAAACGAAAATTTTAAAAATTTCTCGCCAAGAAAAGTGTGAAATGACGCCACTGGCGCTAACGGGGCTTGAACCCATTCCGTCAGCCTACCGCTACCATGCAGTCATCTTCCGCCCACGAGTGTATCCAATGTACAGAAGTCCATGATAAAGATTTTTAAAAATTATAGTCAGGAATCTCAGGATGCACTTCGGCTCATGCGGCAACTCACGAGCTCAGCACAAGATGAATAGTGTCAGCAGATGCACATGTTAGCTGTGAAAAAATTAATTGGCTAATAAATATCATAGAAAAAGCAGTGGCCTGGTGTAACTGTTCAAATAGACCTACTGTTTAATTTCTTAATTCGCTATATAAAGATTCTGTGATGCTATATTACTCATGAATAATATCACAGAATATAAATTTTATATAGCAACTACATGTAGGAATTGAACAGTAGGCCTAATTAACCATGCAGGGAGTCTATAAGTCTATGTTTTACAAACTCCCTGGCCTAACTGAACAGTTACTACAGTCCATTGCTTCTTCTAGAATACGAATGAACTAATTGATTTGCATGCTGCTAACATTTGCTAACACATGCTGATACTATTCATCCTGTGCTGAGGTCATGAGTTGTCAGCTGCCGCATGAGCCGAAGTGCAACCTGACTATATATATTTTTAAATTTTATGGACTCCTGTACATTGACTACACTCGGAGATTTGTGTCTCGTAGATAGAAGAACTGCTATGGAGAATGCCATTGAAATTTGTAGTCATTCAAAATACAGATAGGAAGGCAACGAGAAGTCAATGGTGTTAATTAAGTCTCTGTTTAAATTTGTAAATTTATTTATTTGCATAATTCGTCGTGGATTCATTTCTCATTCAATCGCAAAATGAGTAGGAAAAACCACTTGACGCCATCGCTGTCATTGGTTCATTAACGATTAGGCTTTGGTGCGCCATCGATCGAAGCGTATGTACAGAAGAGTGGCGCTATAGAAGTTTATGCTTGCTGCTGCAGCTGATAATGATTGGCCAACATCCGGCATCGTTCTTTCGGTATGGCGTCTGTGTTGCGGTGTTTGTTTACTTGAGCTATTGCATTTGAAGAGAGTTTCAATCGGCCAGCAGCTATTCAGTCGCATCTCAGCACAGTTCGATTTCGAATCCACTGAGAAGTGAATTAGAATTCTTGCTTTTTGCGGCACATTGATTGGATTGAAGATGCGATCTTTTGGCAATGATATGTCCCTAACTGTGTTATCGTCTTACTCTTCGAATGCCGGCCCGTATACTCAATATTTATATAGCGCATTTGTTTGAGATAGACTTCACCTAATTCACCTAAAAGGCAGTAAAGCATATTGCAGTATTGTAAAGCTTTTAGTATATATGCGTCGCAAATCGGGCTGATTTGGCTGTGAACCCTGTTCTGCGCTGCTGCAATCGATGATGTTAATATGCAATTACGAAGTAACATCTGTTTCGTCTATTGTCATCAATCATTGTCGATACAATATTTTTACTCCAGAATTTGAGTCAGTATTTTCGATTTAGTAGTTGATTTTGCCATCATAATTATGCGCTTTTGAGATATTTGTCTATTATGGTCGCAATTGACCAAAGGTTAACTGCAGTGGGATGTGTTATGTTAGCAAATGAAATTTCAGGAAATTTCAGGTAATTATCGCACGAGACATTTTCAATAAAGTATCAATTTGTCGGTTATGGAAGGACGTATCAGATTAGGGAGAAGACTGTTATTTTTTGGATTATAGTTAAGGTTAGATCTCCACTGGCTGAAAAGCCATCAGCCAAAGTTTGGGAAAATTTCTAACTGAAATTGCTGTTATGCTGCAGTAGAGGAGGGAAAGCTTCGTTTACATAATTCATTGCTACTTTGTTCGCCTTCTCTGCCTTTGCAAACGTTTGACCAATTCTCAATTCCATTATGGATTTTCCACGATATATAACTTCTATAAATTTATATAAATGGTTGTTTTTGCAACAGATGCTTTCACATGTATGTGCAATGGTTTTCTGCCAGGCAAGCAATTTTTCAAAGCTTTGCTGTAGGCAATTTTAGGTTGCTGTTATCATCATCATCATCATCATCATCATCATCATCATCATCATCGTCATCATTGTCATCGATGCATACTGCAGCAAATTTTGGATATGCCTGATGCACCAAATGACTAAAAAACAGAAAATAAAATGATGCATTTCTTCTTCAAATATTGCAACATAACAATAATAATGCAAAGCTTTCAGTTGGCCCTCTTTCTATTCTTGCTGTCTGTCTCGTCATATTTTAAATTCCCAAATCAAGATGCTATCAGTGAAGTTCATGTATTGAGTATTTCTTATTACATCCAGTAGTGTTTTCTGCTATTTGATTAGTTTTGAATGGTTTTATATTCAGTGAGCAGGTAACGATTTGAAAAGTACCGGTAATATAAATCCGGTTTTTCTTTTATCCCTTAAACCACCAGATTTGTAGCTATATGCAATGTAACCGAGTATACTCAGTTCCAGTGGTATAAGGGTTAAATCGGGTGACCACGGTGGACTTTTGCATGACCTGTCAAAGCAACGGCTGCTGCTAGATATATTGGCAGTTCTTTTAGTAGCTGACTTTTAGCATATTATGAGTATATAATAATATTTGCTCATTGTTCAAATTATTGTTGCAAGACTGAAACATTTTCAGTAAAGTATCAATTTTCTAGTTATGGGATTAATCTTATCAGATTAACCCCTTTACTCACCATTTATTTGTAATGTAATATAAAATGGACACATATGTGAGTCAAGGCCAATAAAGGGAATAAAGAGAAAACTATCATAAATATTTTTAAGGTAAAATCTCCCATTTTAGCCATTTAATATTTTGCCTATAATTTTATTTGAAAAGAAATCATCAGTAAATCAGTAAATTTGGACTCAGTGCCTGCAATGTAGACTATGCTTCTTATATTGCTGATGGGAAAATATGTTGCAAAGAATTTTAATTGCAGAAATTTGGGGCTGATCACTTAATTTGTTTTTAAAAGATATGTCATGACATTTATGACATTTGTTTAGCATACTATGAATAATGTTGTTAAGGTCAATTATGCTTTTTAAAAATTTGTTTTATAGTTATTCTTATTTAATTGGTAATTCCAATTTATAGTAATCACTCTGTGATTCAACATTCAAAGCAGATATGTTTATTGCCACATAGATTATCAAGAATAATTGAAAAATGTGAGAAAGGTACTCACATGCAGGGAAAATATTTTGATCAGTATGTCTGATAAGATTGTTGAAGTTGAAAGAAATTATGACCTGATATTGATGTCACTGTTATCATATTGTGGTGTGCTGCACTTAGTGTATTGGAACAATATTGCCTGCTTTGAATATTTGCTTAGCGATCAATATAATGTCACCTGAGCCCTGAACTTGCCATCTGTTTGCTATAAAATGTATGCGGCATCCTGAAAATTCCACGTGCCTGCCATTTAGCGTAGCTTCTTATTTGAGACACACCTGCTGGAGCTCATGGATTATGCTTGATGTAATTTATTAGAATTACTGACATTTTGAAAATAACAGTCTAGATTTTAATGGAATCGAGGCTTCTATGATCAGAGTTTCAACTACAGTGCTCAATTAGAACTCGATTGGTAATGAATTGTCTTTTTTCCTTCTAATATTGGAAATAGTGGTGTGTAACCAGATTTTCATGATGTTTTATATTTTTGTTGTTAATGCTGGATTTCTAATGCTTGTTTGAATGAAAATTCCGAGCACTTACTGTACATTCAGTCATTTACCACAAAAGTCTAAGGAGTCCAAATTGATTCAACATTGTAGTCATGTCTGTTCATTTTTCTAGTATATAAATAACTTAATATTTGCACTTGACAAGAAGCACTTTCCTATTTTGTAATTATACAATTACTGCATGGAAAAAGATTTAGAAAAAATTGCTTATAAGAAACCACAGTCACGGTGGCTCATTACCGTTGACTGGATTGTCACAAAATAATGTTCTAGATGTTCATTTTGTTTTCTAAAGATTGCAGTATTATATGACTTTATTTATGGAAATGAAATTTTTTTTGAAGGTTTCAAACGTCAGTCTTCCAAGTAAACAGTGATGCTAAGTTTGAAACATGAAGCAGTCATTAAAATGATTGAATTTTTAAATTTGTTAAATTAATGAACAAAATGACTTCAGTTGGAGTCCACCATGTATATAGTGTATGGACTTCTGCAGACCTATCTCTTTTTAGAATGTGGTTGATTTTTTCCTAGTGGCAGGATCTCATCCTTTGCTGTTAATGGCCACACCCTTTCAATGACCATATTCTCTCTTTAGTTGCCCTGCCAATTGGATGCAGTCTGTTTTGAGGATAATGTCTATTTCATGAAGAGTTTGTGTAGATGTCCATCAAGATTCAGTTTTCTTACTGTTGACTTTTATGTTCTACATACCAGTAGCTGATGCTAGTGATATTATTAAAATTGTGTAGATTGGACTGTCACTGCTATGCAGATGATAATTGCCAGATCTGTGCTTTCTGCCTGTCTGTCTGTCTGTCTGTCTGTCTCTCTCTCTGGATGTCAAGCAGCTAATCAAATACCTTGCTCCTATTACTGACTACACACTTAGATAACCATTTCATTTCACTTTAGAAGGTGTGCAGGTGAAAGTATCCAGCATCCTTTTGGGTGTGCTTAATGAGTCAGCTTCTTTCATTAGTCGCATTAACAGGCTGTTTCAGATTTGCTTCTATCAACTTTAGAGGATTGAGGCTTTTTCTCCACATTAGATCCACTGCATTGACAATCCAGCTGATTTGTGCCTTTGTACTATTTTGTATTGATTATACACTTTATTAACCTTCTGTTCTTTTGATTCAAACTCGACTGTCTTGGGTTGATCCTAAACCTACCAGACCTTCTCATTTTTGCCAGCCACTGGAATGATAATGTTATGCCACTCCTTCAGGTGAAATTGCATTGGCCCATACATAGTTCCTTAACACAGTCTCTTCAAGAGATTAAGTACATTTACCAAGTCTTGAATGACATCAGTGCCCTGACTATGTCTCCAAGCTTAAAGCAATATCTATTCCTAGCCTTGCTTATGGTGCCATATTGATTGCCAATTTAATAATAATAATGATAGTGCAGTAGTAGTAGTAGTAGTAGTAGTAGTAGTAGTAGTAGTAGTAGTAGTAGTAGTAGTAGTAGTAGTAGTAGTAGTAGTAATTAATACTAATATTATTATAGTTATAATAATAACAGCACCAGAATGATTGTTTGACTTAACAATGGGCATGAAGACTGATTTGTCTTTTTGTCTGATCTTCCTCTTGTGACTTTGTCAGTTTCTTGATGACTTGTTTTGTACACTGATTAAGTTAACACATACTTAACGACGATAAATTTGTCGGGAAGATTTTAGCCATTGCAACTGTTGCAGGTCAGCTCCGCGAATTAGTCAGCGTTAATTCACTGTTGTTGTTGTTTGCCTCACATCTTTCAATTTTAGCATAAAAATCTATTTTAATGCAGGTAAAATGGCTTGCTTGACACAAGACGAGATTGTAAGTCGAACAAGGACGGTACTGCAAGGCCTCGAATCCCTGAAAACCGAGAACAGTCAACTGCTGAGCAACTTGAATGCTGCTGCAAAGGCTGAAGAAAGCGATAACATAACCAATGAGAAAATTACTCTTGTTAAGAAATCAGCGGAAGCCATGGAACTTGGCATAAGCGAGGCCCAAGTGAGATTATTATGTATTGTTTCTTGTTGTTGTTGTTGTTGTTATTATTACTGTTACTTTTATTGTTGTTAGAACATTTTTTAGCTACATTATCTTGTATATTTTAAGAAATGTATGTGCAATGCAAAGCTGTTTGATTCTTATTAATTCATCAGAGCTTTGCCATGTGTTGGGATGGAACTTTTAAGTTTGCAGTCACTTATATAATTACCGGTTATATTTACCACCAATAGGCTCATTACCGGTACAAACACCAGCACTGCGATGCTGTTGGCACTCAGAAATGCAATCTGACCACAATATTAGAGTTGGTCTTTCATGTGTTTGCTCTCTGCTGCTGCCATTCTGTGAACCAGTTACTGCCATGATACACTGGCTTCTCAGCTGTTAAAGATAAAGTTTACAAGTATGCAGTGTGTTCAATAACTGATGTGCTTCTTGCGCTATGTTTTTCTCCAATATTCTGTCGATTGTTTTGATGTCCTGTTAGTTATTCTGTTTCCATGGGTTACTCTGAATTATTATTCTGGACAATGTTCTGCTATTATATTTTGTTCAATTGTTTGCCACGCTCTGAAAAATAGTTAACATCAGGGATAGTAATGATATTGCTCTTTGAAATGACTTAAAGTGAACACATATGTTATATTGTAGTTGTAGCTATGCTTACGACTCTGATCTGTTAATAATGATCATTAGTATGGTTGCTTAGTACTGAGTTGATCGATAAAATCAATTCTGTCCTCCGCAGCATTATAAGTATACAATACTATACATGTATTATATATTCTTCATTTATGGCAGTTATTAACTGCATTGTCATGTGTGGGGATGACTTCGTTTGAGCTAAACAGGTGTGCAGATCATTCTCTCCTATTCAATTTCTCCTCCTTTAATGGAAGAACAGTAGCGAATGCTGTGAAATCTAAGAATATTTTGTAGATTGACTGCACCTGTAAGTGTGCACATGCACATGCACACACACACTGCATATTTCACCCATACGAAAATCATTACTCTGGCTTAAAATAACTGAACGTATCCAATATAAGATAATAACACTTGCATATAGTTCACTTCAGTCATCAAAACCTGCCTACCTTAGAACACTATTAACACAGTCTCCTTGACCCACACAATTGTCATCTAATCTTACTCTTTCATGCCCACTTAATCAGCCATTCATGAAAATTGCAACCATGCCTTTTCATACGCTGCATCTGTACTTTGAACTTGATCCCAGCTTTCCTCAGCAGCCTTAGACACTGTCAAACAATAAAATCTGAATCATCATTTCCCATAATTCCTGCATTATTTCCTCATGTCTTCAGATCTAAATTAAATCATTCCTTTTTCTAAAATCATTTCCTTCTAGCTATAACAACCTAGCCTCACTGCCCATTGGATATATTGATCACTGAATGGTTGACCATTCACCTTTCCTTTAACTATTTCAGAAAGGCTAAGCACCTAAGAATCAGCATCTACTGTTGTACTGCTTTCCAAAGCATTATATGAATCCACGAGATTTTACTTTCTTACACACTCTTATATATAATCTTGAGAGAACTGATGAGAGTATTGTGCCAGTCAAAGTGAAATTCTGTGGACTTTTCATGGCCACAAGCTTCCTAATTAAAGCACTTGTGACTTTATTCAAATACCAGTGATTTGCTAAAATTTCATGATTATTCTTGTTTCATTTGAAGGTGGTTATCGCATTGGCCAATCACCTTCAGTACATCGAAGCTGAGAAGCAGAAATTGCGCGCCCAGGTTCGTCGCCTCTGTCAGGAAAATGCTTGGCTGCGCGATGAACTCGCCAACACTCAGCAGCGTCTGCAGGAAAGTGAACAGAGATGCACGACTTTGGCAGAGGAGAAAGTTCATCTCCAGTTCATGGCCGATATGAAGAAATACGATGGCGATGACGTCAAGGTAATGGCAGTTATGAAACGGTGTAATTACAGGCAAATGTATTTTTGTTGTTGTTGTTGTTGTAGGTGTCCATTGGGCAAGTGATTATTGTTAATTGCATTGCAAATAAAAAAAGTACAATTAAACAGAATAAATGAACATTTTTTCTGAAGAAACTGCATTTCAAGGCCTTGTGTTTTGTTGCTTGTCAGCAATTAAGAGAAGAGAAAGAGGGAAGAGTCTAGAAATATGTGAAGATGATAGTTTTATGACTATCAAGAACCAAGAACTATTTACTTCAGTGATCCATCCCCACACATCCTAATCTTGTCTTTGCCAGTTTAGTTTATTCTACAGAGAACAATAATCTGAACTCTTGCGAATAAAATTGCCATTAGTATCTTTGTCATTTAGATGTTCTGCTGCTTCACTTTGGTGTGTCCCAGTTAGATGTCTATTGACTTCCCAATGCTGTAGCATTTTGAACGTTTATCTAAACTAGGTGCAGGGTGAGGGTGAGACGGAACCGGCTGACATGTCTGCTCAGATGATCGATTTAGGTTTTCCAGAAGATGAAGATGATCAACCTCCAGAGGGTAATGAAAGATTATGTCTACTATAGGCAATTTCTAAACATCTTAGAAGTTGTTTTACTGAAATAAGTCATGCTGTAGTCTCATTTAGAAATTTATTAGTAGTTTGCAATTAGTTATATTAGTTACTTGATGAGATTTTATTTTGTAGATGTTTGTTGAAAGTGCAAAAGGTTTTGTAACTTTATTAAAAACATAACGAATTAATACTGAAAGTTGGACTTGAAAGTATAAAGCTTTTGTTTTTTTATTTTTAGTGATTTACAAATCAGCAACCATTTTCCTTTTGAGTTTTTAATTTTGATGTTGAAATATGTGGTGTGTGTGTTAAATGCAATCTGGCAGCTTAAGAGTTAATGTAAATTCCTAAAAAGTTTGTCTCATTGGTCGAAAGATTATTGAATACAGTTGTTGAAATGAATTTACATTTATTTCTGACTTGTTGAGGATATATGAATGTGATTGGTTTTAGCTAAATCTGGAAGTTTATCCATGGGTGGAGGTTATGAGATTCCCGCACGTCTGCGTACCCTTCATAACCTTGTGATCCAGTATGCCTCACAGGGTCGATACGAGGTGGCCGTACCGCTCTGTAAGCAGGCGCTTGAAGATCTAGAGAAAACCAGTGGACATGACCATCCTGATGTAGCTACAATGCTGAACATTCTTGCGCTGGTGTACAGGTTAGAGAATTTTTGTATTTTAACATCCACTAAAGTAGGAAATATATATTTTCCAGGAATTGAATAGCATGTTAACCAGGTCTGAGTTAGAGTGTTGCTGTACACTTAGCAGATGACTGCCACACATAGGGTTTTTGCTCCATTGCCTGACTTATTTTGCCATTGTAGATTTTACTTTTTATTTTTTCATGATGATTTCTGGCACTGTTAGGAAGTGTATCTTAGACAGCATTTTAATTTCCAGTATTGTGGAAGTAGTTTACAGGATCTGAGTCATAGAGCAATGAACAGGAAAGAATGGCAGACAACTGTGGAGATGGCATTATACACCAAGGACGGTTAATGATGATGATGATGAGAAATTACTAGACTTCTAATACTTTGTTTTAGTTCCTGTACTCAAATACAGATTCTGTATACTATTTCTGCCTATTATTATGACTTCAGCACTTGTATTTCCATGCATACAAATGGAAAATGATAGAATTTTATGTAATCAAACATGAATATGTTTTTCTTAAGAAAGAAATGTTGTAGATAGATATATGTGCTAGTAAGATTATGGAATGTCATATGTCTAATATAACAGGGATCAAGGAAAGTACAAAGATGCTGCCACTCTACTAAATGATGCTCTTGCAGTGAGAGAGAAGACATTGGGCCCTGAACATCCAGCTGTTAGTATTTATGGCCTCCACTCAGATTTAATACTTATCAATTGATCTGTTTTTTATTATGCAAATTTTAGTTAATGCTTGATAAAATCTTCAGGACTTCTACTTTGCACAGCATTGCCAGAAGAGTAAATTTGATTTGCTCGAAAGCATTTTCTCTTGTTTCTTCTCTTTATTTTTCTGCTTTAGATCTGTCTTCATGAATTTAAGTTGCTTGTACAAATGGATTTGCACATATACATGTGTTCATATATATATATATATATATGTGTATATATATATATATATATATATATATATATATATATATATATATATATATATAGTTTTCTGGCAATAGATGTTGAGTACAGAAAAATTTAATTTAGCAATTTATTTTTAACATACGTTATTTTGTTTCATCAGGTTGATTGGTACTCTAAACAAAATATTAATTAAATATTGGCAGTACTCTAAATATAAAAAGAAGATTACCGTAATTAAGTTTTATATTGTCAAGAAGAATAGCCTTTAAAATTTTCTTAATCAAGAATCAATCTGGGAATGTGTTATTTCGATAGTTCAAAGGTTAGCAACTGAACATTAACTGAGGTTTTCCTCTTTCTTCTCTCTCTTGAAGGTGACTATTTTTGCCATTTTGCTCAGCGATTCATCTCTGAAGGAATTTATTGTTTTGCCAAAGGAAAACTATGCAGCTGTCTTAATTTAATTCTTAACTGTGAGCTTTTGAGGATTTAAAGATAAAATCAAAAATTCTAAATCTATGAAGATCACAATGTTATTATTTGTATGTTATTATTTTTGATGTGCAAAGTGCAAACCTTTCAAATTGCCACATTTTTAGGTTTTACTTTAAACAGGAGCATTATTTTACTAGGAAAGCTGCCTGAAATGCAATTGGAACATCAACCATAATCTGATCAATTTCTCATGACATCACTTTTTCATTCTTGTGTTATATGCAGTTGTTAAACATGTGATAGGCAATATTTTTTATTATATGTTATCTTCTGCGTGTTCAGATTTGTATTTTAATGGGTGTCTGTGTTTTACCTATGCTTTAGGTTCTAGGTAAAGATCATCCGGATGTAGCAAAGCAATTGAACAATCTTGCATTGCTCTGTCAGAATCAAGGAAAATATGAAGAAGTGAGCCATATGACATTTTGTTTAATTCCATGATTATCTGTTCTCTTCAATCAGTCAAACTCACTTTCACACCCTCTGGGACTTATTAGAGATTGTACCAAGTAGGGAATGACATTATAACAACATGTTCTATTGATAAAGTTTAATAAGGTGAACATTATATCATGAAAACTTTGTGGAAATTACTAGAAGTTTGGCTATTGACTTTACTTTTGTTCTTGACACAAATTTGATTACTCAAGTTTAATTGAGTTCTCTTTTTGTCTCAATTATAATGTATCTATGCATGTATATTTAAATGTGCATAGATATAGCTGTTGGATTTGATTGCATATACATTTCTAAGGACCTGCATAATTTGAATATTTGATTAATTGATGACATCATGGATAGATAGCATTGTATTGCATGCATCTGTTTTCAGATGCTTATTGTGATCAATTCTTTTTCTTATTTAATCCACGAAAGCATGACAGATTAGGTGTCCAGGATAAATAAAGCGATTGCTCCCAAAAAGTGAATGAGAATGTCATTAAGTCATTGCACAGTTGCTAATTTTGTCTCCATCTTTCACATTTGAGGCAGTTATGATGATGTTGATATATATAATCCCTGGCACCTTCTGACAGAAACTGCTCTAACTGACTTGTTGTAAGCTAGATGTTTTGTGGACTGTGGGTAAAGATTCTACATAAATCTTGCCACCAGGTGGAACTGTATTATGAGCGGGCGCTTGAAATTTATGAAAGCAAGTTGGGACTTGATGATCCTAATGTTGCTAAGACAAAGAATAACTTGGTAAGATAATTATTACCGAGATGAGTTTTTAGCTGTGGGTGACTGTTTACTTATGTTGTCTTATAGAGTCTTATTTTATGAGAAATCTTGGTATATATGAATTTTTATATCAACCTAGCCACTTATGTCCTTACTAGTTGGTGAGTAAAGATTCAAAATGTTTGGCATTTCTTCAAATTAAGTTATATTAAATAGGTTTAATCTGTCAAGGGATGATTATATATCAGGACCGGGGTGATACTGTAGATTCTGTTAAAAAATCCTGTGAAATATAAATCCTGTGAAGTATAATATAAGCAGGTTTGACTGTATTCTTACCAAACTTGGTGATTTCACAGTATTTATGCAAGCTAATGTCATCATTTAAATAGGAAATTATTAACATTATCTAATTTATCTTACTCTAATATGAATGAAATTTTAAAAATGAAAAGATGCTTGGAAGCTTGGAAATGTTAAGATTTGCAAAGTTTGAAGTAGTCTGTTTTCAGTTTTAAAGAATTTCTGTCAAAATTCATTCACAACTTAACAGCAAGAGTAAAGGGCCTAAAAAGTTGAACTGCAATAAACTTTCTTGCATTTTCTTTCTTAAAATTTCTGGTTGCTAATCACTTGCTTTCCACCAAAGTGTCATTCTTCAGCCATAGAGAATTAGATAAATTTCAATAATTAAATTTAATAAATAAATAAAGATAAATGAATTATAGATAAATTTAAATTTATACAAATAAAAATATCAACTTTCAAATATTTAAATGATCCAAATTGGTTAAAATGCAAATACTGTGCTCAACTCCTGATGGTAGACATCAATAATATCATGCACAAAATATCGAGCTTCAAAATTTCATGATCATAAAATTGCGATTTCTGCAGGCCTGAGCTCTTTAAAAATGCAGTAAGGGCCTATTTTTGTGCTATGAGTAAACCTTTAGGGTTAGGGTTTAGGGTTTTGGACTAGGCCAAAAGCCTACTGTGTACTTACCCCATTGGCCCTGTTTTCATTGGGGTGCTAGGTGCCGGTGAAAACCCGAGGAATTAGTCTTCTGGAGTGTAGTTTCTTGTTTTTAGGGCTTAGGAGCTATCACAGTTCAGAAATTTCCTATCGCATGGTCTTTCAGTATCCAGCGTTTCTCAGTCTACATGATAATTAGAGTAACCCATTATAACAACATTTTCTCTTGATACCCTGTTTAATCTGAAAACAGGCGAAAAGGGCCTATTTTTCAACTTTGAAATAGTAAAGAAAGTGCATTCAATTTTCGTGATATTTTGAAGTGTGATATTTTTTATTGATATTTTGTGCACGATATTATTGACGCTAGCCACTCCTAAGGCATTTGAAAGACTTGCACACAAGCAAGTTGTACATGCTCTACTGTGATACAGGATACTAAATTGTCTGCTTAAGAACTTAAATGCAGTGTAACTGCAAAATTGATAATGGTGCAATTCCTCTGTTTAACTTAAAACTTGTGACATACTGTAGGCTTCCCAGATAGAATATGTTATTTTTATGTAATTGATGTTGTATTAAGTGGTCCAGCCATTGCCAATGTAGTTGAGGTGATGCATAAGAAGAAATTGTGGAGTTCATATGTTGTCAAGGTTTCTCATGCACGTATGTCCTTATGCTTTATTCTAGTTTGGAATGGTATCATAGATGTTTGCTCATAATTTCTCAGAAGCTGCAAACGAGGGTCTTGTTTGTTATGGTATTTTGGTTTGTGGTGCATTATTTTTGCTTAGTTTAAACGTTGTTTATGGTTTTTTTGCTTTTATGTCAGCCAGGTTGAGAAACATTACAGACGAGCTATAGATATTTATATTCGCAGTTTAGGACATTACGATTCCAATGTTTCGAAAACAAAATGTAATTTGGTAAGATTGTTAGTTGTTTATTTTGAATGCATGCTTTGAAATTCAGTTGTCGTTCAGTCAGCATTCAGTCACAAAGATTTAAAATCAAATCAAGTAAATTAGACAGTATGGTTTCTTAACTGAGGTATGATCTTGGGCTTTTTAAAGAGATAATTTGGGCAGTCTGTCTACATTTTTGCTATTGAAGGGCTGTTGCCAATAGTACTCCATGATTAATAATATATAATTGTGCTGTGCCAAATGATTTTTGAACTTTGCCAAACATTCCTGAAAGGTGTGGATTAGAATGTTTTATTATGGCATGTTTTATAGGTTTGAGTGTTTTATTAACATATTTTTTTTCTGTCTGGCTGTGTATGTGCATGCTAGGTGTGCAAGTTTGAATTGGTTGAAATATTAACTAAAACATATAGGTTCTCACTTTAAATACTGTATATTATAAGTCTTGATGCATTAATTTGATGTTTAATAAGTTTCTAAATTTCTAAGGCACTGCTGGTATTTTGCAGTTTTTGGTTTATTATTCTTTTGATGTACATTGACTGTGATCCCTCAGATTTGAAGAGCCTTTTGTTACATCTAATGGATTTCTTGTTATGGCTATCTATCCACTAGATGCACAAAAGTTCTTCTAAAGTGTAATTGTCTGTATTTGATTCAATACACATCAGTAGATTTCATCATCCCATCATAGAGCTGTCTGTCCACATGCTGCCTCTTTTGATGCTATAATCTCCAGTTTTTGCATTTCCATTTGTAAGCTGACAAATTTATTGTTACCAATTTTGGAATTGCCTTCATGTGGAAGATGGCAGAAGCGGTTACAGCTGAACAGACACACTGACGGAACGGGTTCAAGTCCTGCTGGAGCCCCTGAGGTCAACTCAGAGGGCAGTGGTATAAGAATGAGGAAGCAGTGTTCAGGTGCAAGGTGAAGGGCGGACCCCTAGACGTAAGGCTGGCAACCTACTCTAGGCTAATGGCAGAAACCAGAGGTCAGCGCCAGCCCCAATGCTCAGATCGAGTATTGGAAACTTTACCTTCACATGTCTCACAGTAAAATGTCTGTCTGTCTGTATCTCTCTCTCTCCCCTCATTCACTCCTTTCCATCTTTATGGTGCAGATTAAAAGACATCTTGATCAGTGACCAAGTTAAAGTTTTTTTAATGACAGCATTGCTTTAGCGCCTCAGTTTGCATTGACAAATGTTGAATGTCATTTCACAATGTCATTCTTTTTAATTAGTTTTAAAGTTAGCCAAATGATATTTGATTTTATGTTGTTTTGGAATCAGGCATCGGCCTACTTGAAGCAGTCTAAGTATGCACAAGCAGAGCAGCTTTATAAAGACATATTGAATCGAACGCATGAAAAAGAATTTGGCAAACTGGAAGGTCAGTACTGCAACAACCTTTGGCATTGTTATGAATTGAAGTCAGACTCTGTTATGTTAGTGTCATGTTATACGTTATGAATGTGACATTTATGTAGCTCTTCAATTTTGTGTAGAAGCATAGTTGAATTAATTGATAAGTGTTGGGTATTCAGTACTAATAGTTAATTTGGATCATGAATTTTATGACTTTAGAAGGAGCAGCACTAAGCTTGTTTGATTTATTGCTCGTATTTTGTGAGTAAAATTTTTAGGAAAGACCGTATAGTTGTGATTTTCCAGATTCTTTAATGTGGTCTAATTGATGCAATATTAATGAGAAGACCTCTATTCTAGCTTTTTATTTATTCTGATCCATTTATGCATGTTGCTTACTACAGAAGAATAAAAAGAAGAAGCAGATGCTGTGTTGATCGTAATGCTCACTTGTCTGTGGTTTTTGCATTTATAACACTACAGGAATGATGTTATCGGGTTAATTTTTCTGTCTGTGTTGCATTTTTTAATAGGTGATAATAAGTCAATATGGATGATTGCAGAAGAGAATGAAGAGAACAAGGTAAGCTACACCTTGTTTGAACTCTGTTTAAATTTGCAATGGTAGCTTTGGGCTCATCCACAAATGATGTAACACGCCTGGGGGGAGGGGTCCGGACATTTGTTACGAAGTGTGATGAGGGGGAGGGGGTTCCGTAAATGTGACGTAACGCAACACAAAATTTGTAAGTGACAGGCAGCCTTTTTTTCTTTTTTGCTTGTTAGGGTATTTGGAGAGGAAACCTTTTTTTGCTTGTCAGTATGTTTGGAGAGGGAAAAAATAGAAGGATGAATGACCTTTTTATGCTTCTTAAGACTTTTCAGAAGGCGAAAGGGGAGTCAGCACGTTGTTATGTCATACTTTAGGGGTCTGACTTTTTGTTACGTCACGTTATGTAGGGGGGAGGGAGTCAAAAAAGTGCCCAAATCGCATTACGTCATTTATGGACGACCCCTTTTGAGCACTTTTATGAGTGTGCAGGTATGTGTGAATCACTGTTTGAATACAGTGCAAATTGAAATTTTGGATTCATTTTGATTATATGATGGTTATGGTGTTTTCTGCTTACTTGTGTATTTTTGAACAAATTTTTAAAATGTGTTTGACAGTAAACAAAAAGCCAGTAGCTTTTTGCTTATATGACGACATTTTGTAATGATTTTGCAAGATATTTTCTAAGTTGTAGTTGAAAAATTCCAATTTTCTGTTGAATCTTTCAGGGTAAAGCTAAGGATCCACAGGCCATTCCAGACTATGGAAGCTGGTATCGATCAGCCAAAATTGACAGGTTGCATACACAATTAGTTTTGTTTATTTTCATTAATTACATATACAAGGTTGAAACAGTTCTGATAACAGCTTTATTGCAGAACTAATACAGTGGCTTTCGTAAATGGTGCAGCAGCATTCATTCAGTTTATATTTAAATTATTGAACAAATTTTTATCTATATCTAGATGGCTATTTTATGTTTGTACATCATTTATAAATGCAAATGATTCTAATTGTTTAGGTTTGTATCACTTGAACATTGATGGTAGATAATATAGCTGATCTGATCAAATCATACTGTACTTTAGAAATATTAGCATTATTTTGGTCTGTGTTCAGTTCAACTCTTAGTACAACACTGAAGCACTTGGGTGCACTGTACAAAAAGCAAGGAAAGCTAGAAGCATCTCAGACAATTGAAGACTTTGCAAATCGATCGCGCAATAGGAGTGTAAGTATCTATGCTGCTTCTCATCTGCTCAGTCTGCCATGATTTTCTTTGTCAGGATCAGTTTGTTTCCACGTGTTTCCTGTTTCCGATCTAGATCTGACACTTTGCTGGTTGACGCGTAACCATAATAATTGTGTATAAAGATGGTAATAATTACTTTGGCTAGTGGTAAGGTTGTCTGGCCTGATGTCCTAAATTTTAACTTGGATTTTTAAAATTGTAATTTATTATGCCACCGGCTGATGCTTCTATGCATTATGAAGCGGTGATATAGAAGTTTATGATTAGATTATATTAGATTTGATTATATGCTGGCTCTTATAAGACTCTGGCTCTGTGTTGTTATTCTTTTGGTGCTCCTTTCAGATCTCAACTTCTTGAGTTGGTCTTTTGTTATATAATCATTCTGTCCATCGTCATTTTTGGAAGAGCTTTTCCATTCCCTTAAAAACCAATTTCCATTGTCTCTTGTTATTCTGATTTCTATACTTTGCTTAAGACCTTCTTCTGCATAATCACTGAACCTAACCTCTGAGTTATCATTTAAAAGGTGCTGTATGAATTTTTGCCTTTGAATTACTGTTTATTAAAAGCCTAAATTATTGTTTATTGAACAGGCAGAACTTAAAGTTGCTTGTCTGATATAATTGTTTAGTAATATTTTAGCATTGTTTTGTTTTATAGGCATTCTGTGTGACATTATAAAATGAACCAGTTTTTACAACATTTGGCTATTTTTTTAATCATTTGGAAGGTTTTAGTAGCATTGATTTCATACAAAATGGCTCTTTAAGATTTACCGGTAGCTCTGACTTATGAACTTTAGTGTTACAGTTCAGTGTGGTAATACAAAGGATTTTCAAAGTTGAATTAATTATTATGAAGAGATTCTGCATTTATTTAGACTTTCGATGCAGTGAATCAGTCTCGGTTTAGCGATGCATCTCCTGGTGATTCAGTCAGAAAGACAGGCACGAGAGGACAACTGCAAGATTCAAGTGAACCAGGTTATGGCCGAGGAGACAATCCTGAAGAGGTATTATACAGCTTTCTGTTGAAATATTTCATTTATTGTTTGTCAGATTTTTGTTATGATTATAATCTATGTAATATGTAAAGTTATTTGAATGCTTTAGATGATTTTGGTCAGCATTTTCAAGAGGGCCAGTTGACTAAGCTTTCTTTCACTTGAACTGTGGAATTGGGTTGAAATGTTTGACGCATTCAATTCATTGTAATGTTCAATCCCTTCATTTATACTTTAGAATGAGCGACTAAATCGCAGTGGATCTTTGAGCAAGCTGCGCCAATCCATTGTGCGCAATAGCGCCAAAATAGTGCAGAAATTGACCGGAACATCTGACAGTCAGACCGAGGGCAGTGGCTCTAACGTGAGGTAAGAGTTGACTAATGCATCATTATCAGATTTATTTCTGTTTCTAAACATAAAATAGTTGCTGTTGTATCTGAAAAGTTCATTTCTACTGCTTGGTAATGGAATTCTGCAAACTTACTTAGCCCCTTTACTGGGAACCTCGAATATATCCGTACATTTTACATTGAATTACAGTTAAATGCACGGTAAAGGAGTTAAATTGTACATTTGTTTTGTAAAGACAAGTGATGCATTGACATTTGACAGTGATGTTGGTATTTTATGTATGTTTGTCGGTTTATTGAAATAATGCATAATTTTATAGAATATTACAGAATCTTTGTTTTTCTCTCCTGTTCACAGCATGAAGAGAGCAAGTTCACTTTCAGTTCTTAATGCCACTAATAATGTAAGTGTTTAGCATGTTGTTGTTTTAGATTATTATATTCTAATTTTATCTTTTGGACTGACTATGTGACAAAAACCTTATGATGGCAAAATGTCACCAGAAAGAAGTTCAAAAAATTTCTGCAGAAACCACCAGTAGGGGTAAAAGTATCACAAGAGGTTAATTTGTCAAACTTCTGAAGCATCAGGTTTGACTTTAAATACTTTGGTCCTTTTGATTCAGATAGTAGTCTTTAGGACTCTACACATACAAAGAAGGCAAACGAGGAAGACCCAGGAAAAAGTGGATAGATAATATCAAAGAAGACTTTGAAAGATATCAAATGACAATAATAGATGGAATGAGATTAACAACGGAAAAAGATAAATGGAAAAGTTTTGTATCTAGCTATTGCCGCTAATGAGCTGGCAGAAAGCAACTATGATGAGGATGAGTCTTTAGGGCTGTGATGTCTCAAGTCTCCGATAAAATTCTGCCAAACTAAAACTTATTTTGGCATAGGTCTCACAATAATTTTAGAAGTGCAATTTATATGTGTGCCAGGTATTTAAAAAGCATTGAAAGAACTGGTACTATAGTGTTTGATTACTAATATTTGAAATTTAAACAAATTGATTTGTCGTCATTTTTCTAGGAGAATGTCAGACTAGTTGGTTTAAATTACTTTATTGATTCTGACTTTCTAGTATGATATATAATTTGTGTTAGCAATGAAATCTATGGCTTTGACCATTTCAGAAATTTTTTAGAATTTGTAATGTTCAAGTTCTAAATTTTTACTCAATCTTGCCAAATTCAAGTTCCTGAAATTTTATGGAGATAATGTATTTGATGGATTAGTGCATTTAAACAAAGATTGAACCTTAAATGAAGTGATGTTGAGTTATATTTAAAATAACACAAATTTTTTACGCCATGGCGTGGAAATGTGATCAGTTGAAATATGAAGGCATAGCCTAATCTTATTTGGTAGTCCATGTAATTTCTAAACTACATTATTCTGTACTTTTGTAATTTGTAACTGTTTTTTTTCATGCAGGATCAAAAGCCATCTGGTAAATTATCATCTGGATGGCTAGGAAGAACAGCCAGTTCTGAAGTGATAAATAAGACCTGAGCCACGACAAATCACATCATGAAGTCATCTAACTGACTCAGAGGCCAGTTAGTGAAACTGCATGACTGATATCATTAACATGAATCTGTGTATGGTAGTGTTCCATTTAAACTATTTTTGTTCCTTTTTTTAAAAATAGGTTCCATGCAAATTCCAAATTGTATGATTCTGTTTAATTATTTGCTGTATAATTGAACGAAACCTTTCCTGCATTTCTGCCATATCTAGTGAAAATCAAGTGAATATTTTTATTTGTGCATTTACAAGTTATTTGTTTGAAAGTAAAGATGCTCGTTTAGTCCTCCGTGAATTCTCACATTTGTGTATGCTTTTAGCTTTTAAGATTCTGAAAGTGTTAAGGGATGAAGTTTTTTTTATTTATGTCTTGTCTGGTCACTCACAGTATTTTGCATTTTTTTGCTTGGCATTGTTTAGACTTAGGTACACAACGTTCAGATTTTTGTCATAAGCATTTATGATCATAACATATGTCTTGTTAATTTTTCTCAGTGCTAATAATGACAACTGCACTTGCAAAAGTAGCTTGTTCTTTGTGTTGCTGGTTGACTATTGTTGTTTGTTGGCTGCACAGAAGCATGTTACAAGAATCTTGGCAGATAGTCTAAAGCCGAGTCATTTAAGCTGTGTTCATAGCCATTCGTTTTGCAGAAATCATTCAAAGGCTATAAATTAATTATTTATAAAGTAATGTATATAATTCAGGATGGGAAGATGGCAGATTCTTATCATGCAAGAGCAGGATGCTCATGGAGCGGGATTGACTCTGTAGGAGCTCCGAGATTGACTCAGCCTTCACTCACTAGAGGGCGGTGGTAAATGAGGGGCAGCTGAAGCTGCAAAGGTAAAACGTAGGCCTGGGGAAAGTAATGGCAACCTACGTCACCGATTGCCTAGAAACCAGAGATAAGCGCCGAACCCCAAAGCTCAAACTTGAGTGCAGGACCGACCTCCTTTACTTTTAATGTATAATTCATGAGAATTTATTTATTTATAAGAGTTTATATACCATGAATAACATGACTATATATAACAAATTTGGTTAACAGAATTTTGAATGTATACTATACAAATATTCTTTTTTCTGATGGCTTTATTGCCGTGTTGCATATTATAGTTTCTAAGTTTGTCTTGTTCGGTGCAAATGACAATGGCATTTCTGAAATACTTTGCTCTGTGCATTGCATGACATTACCATAGCAAGTATTACCTGGACAAGAGCAAACTAACCTGTGACATAAATGCTTACACTCAACTTTTATCATTCTCATTTGTAAAAGACCAGAGTTGAGTTGTGGAACAGTGTCAAATCATGCAGTCAATTTGAGTGCAATTTTTGTTATTGGCAGTGGTTAAGGAGTTATAGTTTAAAGAACTAAGTATTAATGTAGAATTTGTATCAGTTTTGTTTAAGGCAATGCAACTGATCAGTTCAAATGTGCTTTTAGTGTTGATGCCAGAAATATGGTCTAGGTCTTAGCTAATTTAGTTACCGGTATATGGACTTGTTGTAGAAACAGAAAAGAATCTTGTATTATTATTACTCTTTGAAAATTTAGTAGAATCTTGGAATTGATAGCTTAAACTGCAGTGAAAATGCTTACCGGTACATTTTTGCTTTCAGTGTGCACTTGCAATATATTTATTAATGCAGCTCTCTTCTATTGATATAATATTGTGCTTGCACATTAATGTTTAGTTTAAGACAAGCTTTTCTTAAATTTAAATTAAACTTAAATTTTTGAATTCAAGTATTTAAATATTTTAGATGATAAACTCTCTGCTCCTCATTTAAGCACAGTGCTGTTTGTTCATGAATCCATTAACTTAGAAATATTATAGTTAATATTACAGGCAAATTGGAGATTGTTGTCGGAATTTTTATTTTGGTCTCTGCTGTAGTTGATGTGTAAATGTCCAACTGGTTTGACAAAGCCAAGTTGTCAACTACTGTATTTCCCACAATTTGATTGTAACAATGTGTGATCCTAACACAAAACTTAAAGACAATTCAGCTGAGAAATGTTGTTATAATCTATAATTAAATCTGACAATAAGCGGGCAACATGTTTTTACTTTATCATTAAAAGTACAAGACACAATCTGGCACATAATAAGAGGCCAATAATTTTTTTTAAATGTGGGTTGTTTAACAAGCATGAAACCTTACATTGGTTATTATGAAAGGCTAATGAAGTATGGCTGCAATAACTATCTGCAGCAGAATGAAAGAAATGCATTTGTAAAGTCAGCGCAACTGTATTTTCAATATCAAGATTTTAGACGATACAGTGATGGGCATTTCCTAGACCAATGCTTTTAACCATTTGCTTTTTGAATGCATCAGCTGGGAACATATTTAATGTCCTTCCTTTCTGGGTTGTTCTACTTCCTGAAAAGATGTATGCACTATACTACTTTAATTCCAAAGCATGATCTACACAGTCTTGGCATTCAGTTTTATGTTCGAATAAATTTCTAAAATACGGAAAAATTAATTCAAACAGTAAATGCTACTTTAATAAATCATTTTGATTCAAAGCGATTGAGAAACGATTTATTTTATGTGACCAGAATTGATGAAAATACATGAAAGGACGAAAAACACTTCAAAATAATACAACTCGATCCACATAATCAATTTATACAGTGACACTGCATGAAGTAATTGAAGAATATCTCAAACCTTATCACAGATCAAAGTGACTACAGTTGGAACAGGAAATTGCTTGAAATAATAGGATCAAAATCAGATAGCCTAAAACATCCAGTTTTAAACTCTAAAAACCCCAAATGGCAAATATTTGATTCACCAACACCTCATAATAAGTAAAAATGTCCAACATTCAAAACTTGGCATCTAAACAAGGAAAACAACTCCCAGTTATTTCCATAACCATTTCAAATGGTGCTACGGCTGACTCATTCTAACTGCATTAGGCCCAAAATCTTCAGACTTTTGTCATAATCATTAATCTTCAGCAAGTTTTATTAACCACACATTACATGTTGCCCGTCCAGATACCTGTATTTGACCTGGATCTTGAATGATTTTAATTTGGTGTGCCCATCGGCTGATGCTTCTGCGCATCATGAAGTGGTGCTACAGAAGTTTAGGATTAGATTAGAAAAGCTGGACAACAGATATTAACAACTTAAAGCAAAATGCTAACAAATTTGGAGCAGAAATTTATCCCAGATGTCCTAAGATTTTGCTTTAATTTTGTTTTAAAGTTTGTTCAAAACCATTCCAAAACATGCAAACATATGCCACATAGCAATAAAACATTTACTGACTAACAATTTACTATTTCAGCTCACCAATCACTAAGAGAATATAAGAACATATCGATAGCCTAAAGACATTTTAAACCTGAAGCAGACAAATATAATTGGAAACACTAGTTAAGCATAAAAGAATTCAGATAAGAAATGAACACAGAACGAAAACAAAAAACTAAAAGGTTGTTCATTTCAATGATATATTCAACACACAACGACCAAAAATGAATTCAGTCTAAATAGCAAGCAAAATTCTACATCACACAAAACCCAAACCAGAAAAGAAAACCAAAAATCTTAAATCATCAAAGGAAATTCATTATTTATCAATTTGCTTGAGTAAGATTAAAAACTACTGAACATTATGTATGCTCCATTTAACAATTCAATCGTTAAACCATCAAATCCATATTGAAATGACATGTGGTCAACTCATCACTGAATTTTCGCATTCCCCAAAAAACCTCAGAGGAAAATGTGGGTTTCAAGCAAAAGACGTGCAATTACTAACACCACTGCGATTTTAGATAGTTTGACAACTATAGAAACAAAACCCTTTAAAATCTGAGAAAAATCACAATACATGACATACATAACTGCTTTTCTTAGTGAAACCCGTAACAGTTACCAATATAATATGCATAAAGATGAAGAAAATCCATAATTACAGACCGTTATCACCTTCAGCATCATAACTATCATTTTAATATCATCATCACAGATAATGAAAGCAGGAGAGTAACAAGAATCATTGAAATCGTGACTGCTGCTGCTGCTGTTGTTGTTGTCCCACTGATAATGAAGACAGCAATGTACCCGATGATGGAAAGCTTGTGTTGAGGTGGTTGTTTCCATGCAACCCGTGTCCTTGCTTCTACGCATAGTAAGTAATACGATGCAGATGCACAAAACTATAGTGCCATCGAGAAGTTAATCAAAACAGCTTCAAACAAACATCATAAACTTATAACAGAATGTTCTTGCAAGGTCTTCTTAGTTCTGCCTTACACAAAGATATCGCATCACCAGTCCATATTTACTTCATAAACCAAGCACAAATACAATATGCTAAACCAGTTTCAGGAGAATAGACGGCACGCAAAGATTTTTAAAATACAAGCCAAAAACTAGCACACTTCACGCATGACTTCTCTCAAGTACACACCTGGTATTCAACACCTGGTCCCATTCCAGATCCATTCATTCCACCTGTCTGCATCAGTTTGATCCTCTTTGCTGGCGGCTGTTGATTATGAACAGATGTTTGGACTTGAACTATAGCAGCCTAAATGAAAGGGCAATTGAATGAATCCAAAATCTCATCATTGCGATACATCGTCAACAACAAGTACAAGAATAATATACATTCCCTAAATCATAATTTTATTTATTAAAAGATAATACACCACTAACTTGATTTCTTTCCAAATTACTACACTCACTAAATTTATAAAATATGAAACAGTTCAGCAAGATTAGCAACAAACTCTGTAATCTTCTGTTGTCACCTCTTGCCAAACAAAAGAAAATACTTTGCACGGCATTCTTCAGAACTTTTAGTTCAATTACAAAATTCATAAAAAGTCACTCTCAGGTAGGTACTAATTTTGAAAACTACTTGCCTTGTTGTTGTCTCCACCAATACGACTAGCACCGGTATCAGCTTTGTCTTCATTCTCTTCTTCTGACATGAAATCTCTCTTTGGATATGGAATGGCACCGCCTTCGAACACACTAAACAACACATAAAATCATGCACTATATCTGCTAAAAATCCACTGAAATTCTGAAATCACTGTATGAATGCTGTAATGTCAAAATAAAAACTAGATAAATCTACACTAGCAAGCAAAACCAACAGCAAGTGAATCATGAAGTATGACCCAAACTTTAAAACTGCAACTGGAAATTATTTACCTAACATGGTCATTCCATGACATAACAAATAAATCTTGTGAGCATAACTATAAATGCCAAAGCCAGTATTAAGTATTGCTGTTTAAATACATCATTTGCACAAAACAAAAGTTGCACAGAATATTCATTTAATCAACTGTCAGTGCACAGTAATGAATATTTGCAACTGCAGCCAAAAACTGCATATGATATTTTCAACAATGATGATCATAAACTAAATACACACCAATAACATTCTAGGACTTGATTTTTCACAGTAACAAGAATAAAAATATATGTTTCATTCATTCATTCATTCATTCATTCATTCATTCATTCATTCATTCATTAATAAATAGATCAGTAGTTCTTACTCAGGACAAGGAAATGGTTCTTCTTCACTGAAAAACGGATCAGCCAAAGCCTGATCAGATGTAATCCTCTTAAGGGGATCCATAATTAACATTTTCTGCAGCTGCAACATTCAAAATCATCGGAAATTGGTCAAATGTTCGAGCATAGGGTGTCTAAGGCTGTCAAATCTTTGACAAAACTTTTTTGTTTCAGAAAAACTGACCCTCTTAAAAGGTGCTCATAATATGTACTTACTAATTGGAATGTTCGTGAGTCAGGCTTAATTTTAAATTTGTCCATGTATTTCATCAGACTACTGCCAGTGTAACTGAAAATTCAAACACAAAAACCACATACTGCCAATAAAAAAGCTTTATTTTTAGCCACTGCAACATTAGGCAGTTTCAGATTGACAAAAACTATCGGTTTAAGTTTTTGTCAATCTGAAACTGCCTAATGATTTCACGTAGTATTCTGGACTGCAAATGCTGCAAAAGCAAAGCACAGATTTAAGCTTGAACAGAGAAGATTTAATTCTAAACAAATTTTATATATCACAAAGAAACTTACGTGCTTTTCTTAAAATCCTTGACAAGTGTCTGATGTTCTGGCATCTTTTTTATGTCTTCCCAATCTTTTTCTGAATTTTACACACAAAATCCTCAATAATCGTATATGCCATAGCACAGTATAACGTGAATATCACATAAAGTTAAAACTACAATTGAACATTCTCAACAACGCACAATAAATCAAAGCATTTCACCCGTGACCACGTTATTAAATGACCTTCGTTTCAGTAACTCAATCTGTATCTTGTGCTAAAGAGATTCCAAATGAAACTGTTAAACCAAAGTACAGTATTCAACAGTTGAAACTGGAAAGAAGGCAGTCTTACATGCCCAACCATCTCTACAGAGGGAAACAATTGTTTGAACATGTGACCATCATGCACTGACATTTATTTTATTTATTATCTGACAATTTATATAGCCCTATAATAAGGCCTAAGCCTAAATCAAGAGTGCTTCACAACATAAGGTTAGCAGTCAAACAACTCATTGCACAAATGTGTCTTTAGATTCTTTACGAACTGTTCATCGGTTTTCGAGTTAGTGACAAAGTCCAGAAGGACATTCCATAGGATTGGATTGCCTCGGGTGACCGATATTTCCCCTAGCATCTTTGTTTGTGACGGAGGTGGAATAATCAGAGAGATCCGGCCACTAGAGTGAAGCTGCCGACTGCCAGCAGGTGTGGTGTGGCGCCAAACCAGTGATGCCAGATATTCAGGACAGGAGCTTTTTTGGACAGAGGAGAACTGGTAAGAGGAGGGTTAAATAGGGAGCTAAAGAAGAGACTGATAAAACGTTGATATGAAGTGTCATTTTATATGCCTCAGAAACCTGGACTCTCCAGAAGAAGGACATACAAAAGCTGGAAGCATTCGAAATGTGGATATGGAAAAGAATGGAAAACATCAAGTGGACGGACAAGAAAACAAACGATGAAGTACTACAGATGGTGGACGAACAAAGATCGTTACTCGGAACAGTAATTGAGGGAAGTATATCAGGAAAAAAGACAAAAGAAGACCAAGGAAGATGCTATTGGACTGGATGATGAAAACAGATACACAGTGTCACAAGACCTATGCAGAAATCAAAGAAGAAGCAAGACGCAGAGAAGAATGGAAACAATGGAGCCCTGAACCTGTCCCAGGACAGAGAACATGATGATGATGATATAGAAGACATATAGACCTTTTCGTGCAAAAAAAGTAAATGCACATATTGCATGCATCAAAAAATTACCTCAGAAGGTGGAATTACAATCAAATACGTTTAGAGCTAAGAATTTAAATGAGTTTCATATTTCAGCACATTTGGTATACAAGTGCAGCAATTTTCAGACGTAGAAAAAGAAGCCGACCTTGAGGAAAGCCCATAACGGAGAAAATGCGGTCAAGTTGGTCGTGATGATATGGATTACTCGTTTTTATGTCTTCCTGACGACACAGAAATATCGGCTCTGCTGTTAACAGCTCCGCAAATATACAACCAATCGCCCAGATATCTGAAAAGCAAAAATTGTCAAGTTACCAACAATAAACTGGTATGGCTATATAATTCAGAAAAGAAAGGCTTAAATCACTCATGGGTCAGCATAAAGTTAGCACAAAAACACAACACTCATTTTTAAAATTGTATTAATAGAAAATCAGTTATTCTAATATATATATGTGGAAAGTACAATAAATTCTCTTTGATTGAAATGAACTCATGCAGACTCAAGTATAAAAGCAGAAACGTGTAAAACATAATTCTAAAAATATCAAAATTAGTGCATAAAATTTATGTTAAAGCCCTTATCATGCTTCACATATCAAGCAGGAAAACAACTGGTGCAATCAGTATGATATCAGGAAATGGATCCAACATTTAAGGCCTCAAATAAATCATCATACCGATTGCCTTTGTATAGTGCCTTGCTCCAAGCAGAAGTTCTGGTGCCCGATACCAAAATGTAACAACAACTGGATCGAGGTCAGCTAACGGTCTTAACGGCGAATTGAACAGACGGGCAAAGCCCATATCGGCTACAACAGAACAACAGTCAGAATAAAATAGTCAACTTAGTCCCATACTCAAATATGAGCATTGAGCCTGGCACCGACCTCCATATATTAGGCAAGCAGCGTTGCAGGCAGCTTACACCATTTATCTAGAGTAGTTTGCCATTGCTTTCTTTAGACAGGCATTTTTCCTTCACAGCTAAATGCTGCCACCAATTTATCCATTCCTAAGTGATGAATGACTTGATTGGCCGCTGGCACCACAACTCAATCCTGTGACAGATGCCCAACCAAGTACCAACCAGTATTGCTCAACTTCAGTGTTTTAATTGGAAATGGTCATACAATGCCAAGTAGGCCGTTAATAAGTTATATATATATATATATATATATATATATATATATATATATATATATATATATATATATATAAAGATAATAATCAAACTTCTCAAAATTGCCAACATTCTTTAAATGCTCCATAATTGGCTTTAAAATTTTCTGTGAGGAAAATTTACTGTTCTGTTTTCTTGCTTTCCTACAGCAATACTCAGTAGAAAAAGGCTAACAAGTAAAGTATTCCAAAAATGATTGAGCACATCATACATTGGTTATAGATAATAATTATATTCATACATATATTTATCAGTGATGGGCAAATAGTTAACTAATTAGTTAAAACTGTCTTGAAAAGTTTAACTACTTTTTTAACTAGCTTCATAGTTTAATTAAATATAAATAGTTTAGTTAAAATGATAGTTTAACTAAAAAATTTAGTTAATAACTAAATAGTTTAACTAAAAAAATTTTAGTTAGTGAAACCTAATTAAAAGTACCTTTTTTCCCTATTCCTTTCTGGGTAATTTTTTCATTAGACAAATTATAACACCATATATCACTGATCTTGGTCAGAGACCAGTGTATTTTTACATACTTATACTCTTTGATCTAAATGGTAAGCAGGAAATGCTTTTATATGAAGTCAACATATCTTTAGTTGGAATTATATACAATATTGAATTACATCATAAGTAGCATTTTCTAAAGAATAACGGAAAAGTGAAAATGAATTAGTAAACATGTGTTGAAAACAGTCAAATTGAAGTTAAAGGACTCAAACCAAGCTCATAATGACTGCAAGAATTTCAGTGCCATCTCAAACACACAAATTTGCCGACCAAAAAGTGCGTAAAGCGATGAGACTCTTGACAAACTTGTGTTCCTGCAGTCTAGACTAAGACTTAAATAGACAATCAATGATTAATTAATCAAATGGTTCATTGACTGATGTGTTGATGCTGCCAGCATCGCTAAGCCACCTCTGTCAAAATGTTTTCTGAATTGTTTTCATGAACACATATTTGATTGAAACCAAAATGAAAATAGTTGTAAAATTAGTTGCAAAAAAATTTAACTAATTTTTTTTTTTGTTTAGTTAACTATTTTAGAAAGTTAGTTAGCAACTAAAAGTTTAACTACTTATTTTTAGTTGAAATTTAGTTATAGTTTAACTAATATTTTTTAGTTAGTTGCCCATCACTGATATTTATATATCAATACATCAACATTCTCTAAAACTGTCTTGAAATATTAAAAAAAATGTATAACTACCGGTATATAGTGCATCTGAAATGAAAATGCTCAAACACAGCATTTACAAATGAAAGGTATTTCAATATCTGTTTAGAATAAAATTGTTATATAAAAGTCAATCAAAGAAAGACACCAAATAGTACAAACCTATTTTAACACGTCCTCGCTCGTTCCCCTCACCCATCACTAGAATATTGGCAGGTTTCTGCAGTTAGACAAATTAACACAATTACAAAGAATTTACTGTATATAAGTACAAGCAGTAAACATGCATTATAATAAAAATAAATACTACTATACTAAATGCTATTTCTATATAATTTTGTGCATAAGATCAACATAAACTCTTCTTATTTAGCCCACTGATACTAAAGAACCATTATTAAACTTCAAAGACCCACTTATTTCTGGATTTTTTTTGCACACACACTCTGCTTATTTAGCCCACTGATACTAAAGAACCATTATTAAACTTCAAAGACCCACTTATTTCTGGAAAGACATAACAGAAAGGACAGGCATAACTTCCAATGAACATAAAATAGAAAACAACAATAGAAAGATTTGAGAAATTGTGAATCTTATGCTACTTCTTGTAAGCAGAGCCAATGTCTACAGCTGCGCATAAATATCTCAAAACACACACACTCACGCATGCACACAAACGCGAGTGTGCACACACATGCGCATGCACGTGTGCACACATAGATATTTGATATTTTAAAATTGACGTTAAAGTATTAGGATACTAAAGGGAGAAGCAGGAGAAGAGAAGCATTCTCTGTCCAAAGCCTGCTTTCCCTATAAACCAATATACCAAATTGTAGCAATTTACTAAACTGCTGTAGACAACAATGCATGTAGCTACTAGCTAAGCCATCTCTATCAGTCTCTGTCTGTCTGTCTGTCTTTCTGTCTCTCATTACAGGATTGTCATAAAAGCATAATAAACCAAATCAAACCTAAATATTTTCTACCATAAAAATTATGCACATGGCAAACGATCCTAATAATTAAATAATTAACATTAATAATTAATAACAGCAAAATTTCTAACCAAATCCCGATGAAGAACCCAATTGGAATGGATGTAATGAATGCCATCAAGAATTTGGAACAGAAGTGACTTCACCATTCCTTTTGGGACATTGACTACTTTTTTGTTTGCCTTCGCTGAACGATGAAATTTAATAATGTGCTTAATATTTGAAAACAACAAAAATATCGATTATTCTAAAGCTTACATCAGAATCAACTGGCAAATGCAATTTACTGAAATTGACACTGAATAATACTAAATGGAAGTGCAAACAAACCAAGACTAAACCAACAAGCAACATCTGATCTGATCATCTGATCAACAGTTGATCAACAAAGGCTACACCAAGCTAAATGTGAATATTAATGCAGTCTTACACTCTTGCAAAGCTACAACAGAGGAACTGCAACAAATTTGAGTGATTGAGCAGAAGTAAAACAGATAGAGTTTAAGGTGTGATGAGTGAACTGTCATTGCTAGAAGCCAAAACAGTTACTGGACTCCGATTCTACACTCCAAAAGACAGAATTCAGCGTCAAAGGCTTTTAGACTGACTGCAATCCAAACTATTCAACATCAAATCAGTCTGAATAAGAATATTTGACATAGCTTCAAATGTTTAAACAGGTTATATATACATTAGATAACTATCTTACATGTAAAAACTGAATTTACAAATGAAAACTGCATTAAGAAAGAGGCAATTTCTTAAATTGCTAAATAAATTATTGCTATGCAAGTCTCTCAATCTCAGCCCGATTTGGTACTTTGATTTTAAAATGTGAGAATTAATAGTCATATGCTCTGGGCATAAAATCACTTCTTCAAATATTCCAAACAATTGGCACATCAAGCTGATGGCTAAAGTACTGCAGGTTGTAAAATTTATTCAAAGAAATATATCATTATTTACTGTAATTTGCTGAGAATAAGCATTGGCTAGCCTTACAGAACAAACCGATGTATGATTGTAACTTGTATGACTAAAACTCTATAAATGATTTATAAACTGCAAACCCAAAGATCATGTTCAGCATAATCAAAGAGAAGCCAGACTTTTCGATCGGCATGGGATAAGAAAACTTTCTGGAGACTAATTACATTGGCATGTTTGAGTTCACGAAGCAACTGCAACAGAAAGACAACAGAAAAGCTTTTAATTTAACATGGCTTTGTATTGGTAACTTACACATATGTGCCTACAATTGCATGGGACATGCAATCATGACACCCATTTAGATTACATTACGTCACAAAATGCATTCACCTGGCTAAAGTGACACAGTAACCAAGATACTGAAGCATTGCTGCCCATCTTTGCATGAACAAACTTGTTATTCACCATTAGGGCACATAATCAAATTTGCCTACACTGAAGTACATCCATAAATAAATAACTGGAAAACTAACAAAACAAAATAACATCATATGTAGTATTAACAACAGAGAGCACTTTAGGCTGCACTAACTGAACCTTGAATTCCACAACGCCCAAAATGAATGGCTGAGAGTTATTGTGTGAAATGTTGCGGAATGTGTATCAGGTTAAAAACAACAAATTCCAAGTAGTGTCTTAAAAATACAGGTTAAAGTTCATTTTCAGCTTTACATGAATTAGTTTATAACTGAAATTAACCCAAATCTTTGTCTGAGGAAAACAGCACCATGCATGTCCATTATGGCAGACGGGGCACACATAAGTGAAACTACAAGGGAGGGCAGTGGAATTGGGAGCACAGTGGAATATTGATTGGATTCTTGCCATGGCAGCCACACAACCGGAGGGTAGTGGGTTTGACTCTGACCCAAGCGACTGCATAGTGACATTGGGCAAGTTATTCAACCCTGACTTGCATTGAAACTCTGCATGTGTCTACTTTTCCATCTGCAGTTAGCCTAAAAACAAAATGAAAATGCTTGCTCAACTTTTCCTTTGAATGCTTAACTGCAACATTGCTTTCATTACATGCCATTGTTATCTAAACGGAAATAGAAAGCTAGTAAGCTAAGTAAGTATTCAAGTAATTTTAAGTAAATATAAGTAACCAAACTCCTAAAAAATTACCGGTAATCGAAAATTAATCAATTAAAGGAAATTTTAGAAAATAAAATTTTTAAAGATTGATCGATTAAATAATCGTTAACATCTGCAGCCCTAAATAATAATAATAAATCAATTACTATGTAAAATATTAATTTACTAGGTACCTTTTGGCAGGAATTATGTTTCCCTTTTAGTATCCTTGTTTCCATTATATATATTATTCTTATTAGCTAAATTAGCTGTCATTTTTTATATAATTATTTCATGTTTTGTTATAAAATGTAATGCATGGTATTGGAAATAAACTTTCAAACTTTCTTTCACAATAATAATAATAAAATTTATTATCAGTAATTAAAACTACCACATATGAAATGAAGAGACGGATTTGCCATGCCCTCACTCCCTCAGTGACCTCCTGACAAAGATGCTACACTGTAAAAATGCTAAAAATTCAAAACTGTCCTAGAAAATAACTTACAGCAATTTCTCGACATGCTGACATCGATATTCCGGTTCCCTCAATTTGCTTAAGTGCATAATCCCTGCCATCATTACTAAACAGAACAAATAGTCAACCAAAATTTGATGAACACAGCTGAAAAGCTTTTTTATTAATTAAGATATTTCAAAACTCAAAATTACAAACTACAATAAACCAAAATATTTTAAAAGACTTTATGCTTAACTAATGGGTGTGACAACTTTGCAATATAAATGATAGTCTTACTGTCAACAGAATAAAACATTGCAATCAAATAATTTGGAACAGCAAAGAGGGTTTGTGTAACAACAAAAAACAGTTGGATAAGAATTACAGTCATTATATATTTTTTATGTCAAATGCCATTGTTGCCATGCGGTGGTCAGTGCAAATGGGTAAGTGGCCTCCATCATTTTCTTAACTGCCTGTAAAAAGTTCAGATCCAGAAAGGTCACTCCACTTGGCCATGCAAGATATTTTTGATCTGCCAACAAATGTTTTCTGTCTTCTACTAGTCCTGTCATCACAGATACTGCTAAATTGTGTCTTTACCATTACTCATTATGAGGCCAAAGTAACACAGTTTGTGAATTTTAATGTGGTTCAGTAGTTCACAGTTGGTACTGGATATCCTGTAACCTCTATGCTTGTGTCCTTTCAAGTTCAAAGAATTTGTAGCAGTTTCCTTAGAATAAATTGGAAATGTAGCAAATGCATGCATACAGTAATTCTTTCTTCTTTTTAGAGTACGAGCTTCACTACCGTAGGTTGCGACAGGTCAAACCAAAGCTTTGATTAGACACAGCTCAGTTGCAATATTGATCGATTTGCTTTTGCATGGTTTTTTCAGCTTGATTATGATTGCCATTTCTAAAGTCAATCAGATTTTTACATCATCTGCACAGCTAGCATCTTGAATATGGAAAATTTGCTACCTATGTAGACAAAGCAATTTATATGCTCCAATTCATCATCATCCACAATTATTTGAAAAGTTTCATTAGTGTTGGTCATTATTTTTTTCTTCTTGATTATTACATAGAGTATTTAAAAACCTATGGAAGTCTCTCTAATGACATCAGGTTCTGGTAATGTGTTCCATCTCTTATAATGATGTCCCTTTGCAACGTTTATATCAGACTTTAAGTTTATTTTGTTTTGATTTGGTCTGATAATCAACAATGACAGCAACACAAAAAGTGAAAGCAATAATCATTGAAAAACAATCGACTGAAGAAGTAAAGTACAGTAAGACCTGGCATCATCATACCAGACCATTGTTTCTGCATAAGCTGCTAGTTCTGACTGTAATTTATATAGCGCATACACAACAATGAATTGGACATTGGCATGAATTACTACGCCATACTAATGTCCACTAGTAATGTCCACTCAGCGTCGGTGGATTGACGAATGACCGAGATAAGTCCAGGAGAAATCCTACTAAACCACTCAAAATCCAATTATTATTAATATTATATTTATTTAAATTATTATTTTTAGTATTAAGTCTCCCTTGAACCTGTCTTTGCGGATTGCCTTGTAGACGTGGCCGTAGGTGCCGCGGCCGATCTTCTTGCCTTCGAAGTCGAATTCGTCCTCCACTTTATTCCTCTCGCCGACCAAACGCATCTTGAAGTCGTAATCCATCGCTAGTCATAGTCGTATTTCCTAACAACGACGACGACTACGACAAGATGACGAAGACGACGATCACTCGCACACGTTAACAACTCGGGCTGTTGTCACTGTAAACCGTAGACTCAGATAAGTAAGTAAAATATCTGTGAAATCATATAGCGCTATAACAAGGGCACAGTATTAGCTGCTTATTCAGAAGCGCTTAACTTAACTTTGGAATGCTATGGCCTATCTATCTGGGCCAGCAAGACGAGGGTAATTAATATCTGGTAGATTCTGGAACTTAAGAACGTTCAAATTCGCAAGATCCTGCTAGAAACGTTAAAATCTGAATAGCATTTGTATATACTGTCCGTCTGCAAAGCGATTAAAACAACTAAATTTTATTATATGTAAGTTATTGAGCATCGCCAAAGGCTCAGTAGTATAGGCGTAGGCATAAACTTCTATTAGGCCTCTAGGCTCGAGTCCCACGTTTTGATAGGCTACAATAGGGCCTAATGGAATTAGCCTATGGAAGGGGCATGTAGGCCTATAGAGGTTGGGCCTCGACCCCACCTTTTCATTCAAGTTTCATGGGCGTCCGGAGGGGAGTGCAAGAGGGTGCAATTGCACCCCCCCCCCTTGAAAAATTGTGGAGTTATGAAAAAAGTAAAATTACTTGTTTCTTTCGTCACAAAACCTTGTTTTGCACACCTCTGGAAAATTGTTTCATTTCTTTCGTCACAAGACCTTGTTTTGCATCCCTTGAAAAAATTTCTGCGGACGCCCATGCCATTAAGTTTACCCCCAATGTTCAGTAGCCAACACCACCTATAGGCTATCCACGCAGAGTTATGAACAGAAAGTTAGAAACTGCTGAATGTGTAACCAACGCCAGGTCTAGTTTCAACGGATGTTAGCCCCTAGCAAATGACAAGGCTCCAGCCTCCAGGCAATGAAAAAAATTGACGATTACGATTTTTACCTGGAAATCAGTGATCACCATTTCGGCAAAAGATAAGTCGATCGATCTGATCACCATTTCGATCTTTAGAATTGTAACCTATATCAATCTGCTTTAGACTATAATTTTAAATCGCATTATAGGGCCTAAAATTTCTATGTGGGCTAAACCTGACATCGTGCCATTAGTTAGGTAGGCTAACAAAATTTTTTTTATTTTCCAACTCAAAATAATAAGGCTAATTAGCCAGTACTAGACGAGCCACTGCAAATTTGCAAAACAGAAAAGTGTTGAAAAAAGAATTTGGGAAACGTTGGAATCATGTTAGTCTAAGTGGAGGCATGGGTCATAGGTAAAGCGTGCTGCTAGCAAATCTTGCAGATCGTTCGACAGGTAGACCTACAGGAGGGAATAGGCCTAGCTATCTGAAAACACATAACAGTATTCATTGTTTCCTGTTTCTTATCGGTGCAAACACAATATGGGGCGACGTCGCCTCGCTGCCTCGGCTCTCCCGGTGATATCTCGGTTAGAGCGTTGGGAAGATAAAAAGACTTAGGGGCACATTTCGGAAGTTTTACCGATCACTTGCACTTTTCTTTCGCTTGTATCTCTCGTTTCCTTTAGGCCTATCCGTCCGTTCCCTTGCTCTTTGTCTGTCCGTCTCCTTTTCCGTTTCTGCCTCTGCCCTGAAGTTAGCCTGTATTCTTCGCACTCTTCACACTCTGTGCACTTAGTGGAAAGGGATATTTGCCAGCAGTGGCGGCTCCAGAATTTGGCAAGTGAGGGGTCGTTGGGGTGGCAATCTAATCATGGGGGGCCAACCATTTGTTGTTAGGTGTGTAATATTAAGCATAGGGTCCCAACAAGGGGGCCACTGGGGGGCAGGCACTCAATAGGTACACGGACCGCCAGGGCCCCTGTGGAGCCGCCACTGCAGTGCCAGAACGCCTTAGCGTTTTCCCAACCCCTGTGCATTTAAAGAGGCTCCTCAAAATGTTAACAGAAATCAGGGAGGTACAGTAGGTTATTAGATGATCACCATGCATACTGTTTTATAACTTATAAGCATCCTGACAGCAACAACACACTTAATTGGTCTTGCAGGCCAGAGTCGATCGTCAGATGGACAAAGGGCTCGTCCACAGATGACGTTACGCGCCTAGAGGGAGGGGTCTGGCCATTTGTTACGAAGTGTGACGAGGGGGTAGGGAGGGTCCGTAAATGTGACTTAACGCAACGCAAAATTTTTAAGTGACGACCTTTTTTTCTTGCTTGTCAGGATATTTGGAGAGGGGAAAATAAAAGGATGACCTTTTTGCTTGTCAGTAGCCTATGTTTGGAGAGGGAAAAAATAGAAGGATGAATTACCTTTTTTGCTTGTCAAGACTTTTCGGAAGACGAAAGGGAGGTCGGCCCTCTGTTAAGACATATTTTAGGAGGTCTGAATTTTTGTTACTTTGCGTTGCGTAGGGGAGGGGTCAAAAAGTGCTAAAATCGCGTTACGTCATTTATGGACGACCCCAAAGTCGCAGCGATAAACCTCACGCAGGATTTTGTTGCAATGGCTTTTTGTCCTGTATCAAACGAGTATGTAGAAGAGGAAGAGTAGGCCTAAAGGGAACAGAAAAGTGGCAACGATTTTGTGATGAATTTAATTATGGATTAACAAAATAGGCCTACGTATGTCTATGGTTTTCGGACTTTTCAAATATCCCCTACGCGAACTGTCAGGTAGGCCTTAATGCGTGTAGGCCTACAACAGATTCCGAAAACTAGTTGCATCCAACTGTTCGATAGACTGCACAAAGATTGCAGCCTGGTTCGAAGCATCTGGCACAATGCATAACTGGAGTCGATCGATCATAATAACTTAGGTCTTATTCTTTTAAACTGTCCTATCTTAACTGGCTTTCATTAGTTCAATTTAATGGTCTTTTGGCCAACATGACGAATGACTATCGTGGAATACCTCAGGAATCTTACCTGGAAACGATCGCTACACTGTATCCACTATCCACATAAGCTTTAGCTAATTCTAAAGACTGTATTGTTGGCTCAACTTGGCTGGACTGCAGAGCGAGCGAGCGAGCGAATAAATGAGCGAGCGAGTGAGTTAGAGACTGACTGATTGACTGACTGATTGATTGACGAACTGACTGACTGACTGACTGACTGACTGACTGACTGACTGACTGACTGACTGACTGACTGACTGACTGACTGACTGACTGACTGACTGACTGACTGACTGACTGACTGACTGACTGACTGACTGACTGACTGACTGACTGACTGACTGACTGACTGACTGACTGACTGACTGAAAGCATTGACGATAGCCTACCGTCATCATTGTTTCTGCTTTTCTTGAAACTATTGCGGTAGAACTTTCTTTGCTTAATTAACTTGTTATTGGGAATGAAAACACGTAGCAACTCGGAGATATAATATTATTAACGTCGTTCATACTCAGCTTATCAATTATCATATGCTACCCTATAGATTATTCTTTGCAGGTTTTATCAATAGGTCATTAGCAATTTGTGAAATCGGGAAAGATTACTTGTAAGTTGCAAGAGAATTTGGCTGTGAGCAGTTTTATTTTGAACACGAAATAGCTTTTTCTGGATAACAGAACGCTTTTTCCCAGTACAGAGAAAACGCTAACTGGTTTAATTAGGCCTACTAACCAACGAGATCACGAGAATAAATGATTTTAAAGTGCCGTTGGCGTAGTCACGAGTGGCATGGGGAACCCGCCCCCTCCTATTGCGATCGGGACCGGTCATGACATTTCGTTCAAAACCGCGGTGAATAGTTGGGGGATGGGTAGTATTAGATCGAGGAAAACGCACCAGAAATCACACTTTAAAGCATTTGAAATGACGACTGTTTTGCTTGTCAAGACTTTTGGATCAAAAATGTCGAAGTGCCCCCTATTCTGGGGTCATGGCTATGCCATTGATAAGTTCTATGGCAATCGCGTTATTGCGATGAGTGACAAAGAGAAGAATGCCAGCTCCATCTGTGTTGAAATGTCTTCTGGCGTTGATCTAATTCCACGCGATGTCGAAGCATATTGACTATCTACAAACAACACAATGGCATCTGTTATATAGACCTACTAGAAATCAGTGATGTGACCAAGACAGTAAGTGGCAAGACCATTTCAAATCCCTCCGAAAATTTTGGCATACTGCATCAACTAACAGCAGCCCCCTAGCTGACTCCCCCTCGGGCTTTGTCAGTCCCCCCTCTCGGAGTCCAGAGTCTAGATTAAACACTGACAATCAAAAAGAGTTATATCATCATCGTGGTTCTCATTCTCATCACCGAAAAAATTATGACAAGCAAAAATGGCCATCACCTATTATTTTGCTTTAATAAGTGAATTGTATGCCTATAGATATATGAGCCAGTACAACTATATACGCAATTTTAAAAATGTTGGTTGAACAGCAAAAGGGGGTTTAACCCCCAAAACTCCCCTTTGACTACGCTGAAACATCCAATGAAGGTTTTAACTCCCAAACCCCTCTTGGCTACTCCACTGACCCCCCACCCCACCCCCATTGCACTGCAAAATAATCCCACCACTACTGCACCGCAGTTCGATTTATAATAATTATAAATCTTCGACATTGGGGGGGGGGCGGGCAGGCGATTGTCCTATACCAATGCAGTCAACGATCGGCGGCAGCCACTGTCCCTGTCTGCAGTAGGCGACCTTCTTCTCCGTCGAGTCGTCGACGAAGCGGTACCTGACCGCGTCGACCGATTGGCCGTAGGCGCTGGCGGCCGCAGCCGTGAACATCCTGTTGCAGCCGTAGTGCACCTCGGTTCCCTCCACTCGCAGATAGGTGTCGACGTCGTACCCGTTCCATAAAGGAATCACCGGACATAGCGCTGCGTTGTCAAGACACAGAATACATAATCGACGCACTTTATTCATCGTACGCAATTCTCTTAATATACCGGAATTCAAAATTTCTCCTCTCGCCAGTATCTTTTTTGTGTAACTTTGGCGTCAAACGAGCAAAGAAGCCATTCGTTCACATAGGCGTAAACTTCTAGTCACTTTTGAGAGGCTAGGCTACGGAATGGAAAATTCATAGAATTTGCCCCCATCCCTACACTTTTTCATATAGGTTTACGTGTAAGCGCGTTCGTAAACGGACTAGACAGCCGATGCACAACTAATTCTGAAAAGGAAGTAATGAAAACGCTCGAGTCAGAGTTTTATCCAGGCCTGTTAGATGAAGACCCCCATAGAAAAACCTCAACCCCCTCAATGTCAGCAGTGACATAAATGTTTTCATTGAACCGTAGGTCTAACTCTTCCCCTCCAGCCAACTCAACCCCCCCCCCCCGCAAAGCCTGGGGTCTAGATAAAACACAGGCACGAATTGTAGCGCTACGGGGCGATTTGGTTAAATAGGCAAAACGATAGAGCCTATAGGGCCCTAAATATCTCTCCGGAGACATATTGGAGAGAAGTTTCTTGCATCAACGTGTGTTCGTGATTCTGCAACGTTCTAACGCAATTGCATTCCGGGAAACATTTCCTGCATTCGACGATAGCTGAACGGATATATTCTCACCTGTATCCGGTCAATTTTTCTATGAGACCCTTGGGAATTAAGTACCGATTACAAATAAATAAATAAATAAATAAATAAATAAATAAATAAATAAATAAATAAATAAATAAATATTATATGTGTGTGTGCGTGTGCGTGTAATGTGTAGTGTTCGACTTGTCAGTTAGGTTGAGAGTTTAATCCTTTTGCCCATCGGCTGAGGACGACTCACGATTGGAACATAGAAAAGTTTGCCCTTAACTGTGCCCCAAACGTTCGAAAACGTTTGGACTGGAGCCGTTCGGCCGCACTGCCATTTTAAATAACGACAACTGGTGAGTGGTGACGACACAGAACTATCCGGAGATCAGAGAAGAACCTACGTGTCGAATGCAGATGGTTACATCAGTGGTTTTCACGCAGGCCTAGGGCCCTACTTAGCCTCCTAAACCATGCACTTAAAATCACATTATTATTATTATTATTATTATTATTATTATTATTATTATTATTATTATTATTATTCGTCAGATTGATTCTGCTAGAACAAAATTCAACATTCCTAGCGAGAAACTTATAGCGGGAAGTGAAAGAAACTCGTACGCAGACAGTCGACGAAGTTTGGTCCCCACTGTCCGTCTTCGTTGCACCGGACCGTTCTCGGATAGGGAACGTTTTTGTCGCCGACGTCTTGAAACTGACAGCCGTAGAAACAGACGTAACTGACGAACGCCCCCAGACCATTCCCGCTGCTACTCAGAACCATCGCTTCCTTCAGTTGATTGGAAACCGATTGACAGGTGGTTTCTATGACGCGGCGTAGATACAACAGGTGCGTCAGAGGATAAAAACTTTAAAAAAAACTTAGCATGATTTTTTTATTAGCTTAGGAGGCATTACTGTCTGTGTGAAAGCCACAATTAATAGGGGGTGCTGATGGGGCTTGAGCCCGCTCCGTCACCCGCTCCAGCCGCTCTGCCATCTTCCACTCCTAGTTAGGCTATTATTGTAGGCCCTACAGTATGTCGTTGAATTAGACGGAGAATCAAAAAGCGTCCGCGGTGCGGCGGTATTGCATCGTTTAACAGGAAAAAGATATAGAGCTTTTAGAAAAGTGCAAAGACGAGCAACAAAGATGGTCAATGGATGCCATAATTTAAGCTATGAAAAAAGACTTCAATATTGCAAATTGACAACATTAGAGAGGAAAAGAGGGGGGTTTGATAAAAACATACAAAATAATGACTGGGAAAGTATTGATGTGCCACACGAACGATAATTATTTACATTGGCACACTTTAGCAGCACAAGAGGCCACAAATGCAAATTGTTTAAGCAGAGGGTGGGTTCAAAAAAAAGATTTTCTAGTATAACCATTTCTGCCATCTTCCCGACAACCATGTTTAATTAGTAGTCTAATAACTGGCAGCCTGTATAGTGTATTATACATATTATGTTCAAACAGCACACTGAACGCTGCGCACGAGGCAGGTACCTCTGTTACCTGTGCTGCAGTCTTCTCCTAAGAATCCCGGCCAGCATTCGCAAAAGCTTCCGTTGACGCAGCGTCCTTTGTGTCTGCAGACCAAGTCCAGTCCACAGTCAACGGCGTCTGAAACAGAAGACATTCTACATTGCATTCTACTCTCTCTCTCTCTCTCTCTCTCTCTCTCTCTCTCTCTCTCTCTCTCTTTCTTTCTTTCTCTCTCTCTCTCTCTCTCTCTCTCTCTCTCTCAGTCATTCAGTCGTCTCTGACTTTGCGTGACATTATGGACTTTGATGTGGCACCCTTTTCTGTACTCGATGATCTCGATCGCATTTCTCAGTTCCTCGATGTTCATGCATGTGCATTGCTTCCATAATAATTAATGTTACCCATCCATCTTGTCTTCTGTCTGTCTCCTTTTTTTCTTTTCCCTTCAACAGCTGCTAGCGTTGATAATTTCACCAGCGAATAATGTCTACTCGTGATATGCACAAAAACTCCAGTTTTTGTTCGTGTGCTTACGGACTTTAAGCAGCAATATTACAAACTGTAATAATGAGTTCATGTAACGCAAAATATCGCTCGTGTTTTATGAATCACATATGCTAGTGTATGCAGTGGGCCTACATAAATACTGCGTGCGTATATATATATATATATATATATATATATATATATATATATATATACTGTATATATCTATATATCTATATATTATGCTTCTTACTATTTGAGTCTTGAATGTATTGCATGCAGAGTTCGCAATCCTAATTCAGGTTTGACAAAAGATATTTGAAAGGAAACGTTGGCTGGCTAGTTTCAAATCAGCGCCTTACCCTAATTAGATATCATCTATTCTATACAAAATGTGCAACTTTCAAAAGAAAATCAGTCATACAGTTTAAGAGAAATTAATTATTAAAAAATTTGACCAGAAAAGCTCAAGTTTCCACAATAACTGTTGATTATTTTTCAATTCACGATTTCATAAATACGCGACTCATCTTTTCAAAAAAAATTAATATCAGGAAACATTTTTGATTTCCTTCACTCGACCGATAATTAACTGATGCGCACTCCTGTCGTACAGGAATGAAACGTTTACAGACTATAATACCTGAGCATGCTTACCTGAGCACAGCAGGCATATTAATTAAATTCGATTCACCTGAATCAAGATCACAGGCGCTGTAGGCGATTAGCAGAAGGACAGTGGCTAAGGTGCACTTCCAGGTAAACTATTTCGTCGAACAAATAAATGAAAATTTTACAAGCATCATAAGTTCACGACCAAATATTTCATATAGCGCATGATCGCAAATAAATGGATGTGAAGCAATAATCTAAAACTATAAAGAGAGGTATGTGGCCGAAATTCATAGTCAAAAATACACGAAGAATATAGAAGAAAACCAGTGTTTTATGCAGGCCTGTTAGGAGGGAAGATTCCCCCTCAAAAAACCCTCAAAATCCCCCTCTCCAAAAAACCCAGCACTTACACAAATTTTGCATTGAACTGTGTCTTTTCCCCTCCAACCAAGTCGACCACCCCCTCCCCCCGAAAGCCTCAATTTCCCATCAAAGGCCTGGAGTCTGAATAAAACAATGACGAAAACTGTCGTTTGCTCAACATACCACTACAGTATCCCCAAACTTTAGCCGCAATTGTCACATTTGCTGCCTACTAAGAATCCTCGGTCTATTGCAAAGTGGCCTAGAGTTGAAATAATGCAGGTTCTTACTGTTGCTGCTGTTTTCATACTGATTCGAAATGTTTTCACTGACGTTTAGTGAATTCAAAGAAACTGCTGCTATCCATTGTGTGCATAGGCTATATATAATTAAGTCAATTAAATGAAATAGTTATATTTAAAGGCCTGGTTCTGAAGCCAATCACAGCGCTAGAGAAAATTTAAGCCGAATTCCTACTGCTTGAATCTTGCAGCCATCATCATCATCATCATCATCATCATCATCATCATCATCATCATCATCATCATCATCATCATCATCATCATCATCATCATCATCATCATCATCATCGTCAACCGCACACGGCGCAGTATTCTTCTTCCCCGTGGAGAGATGCGCTTCGCTGCGTATTGCAATTGGACACGCATCGCTGGTTCTTTCTCGCATCAATCAAACGCTTCTCTGTCTGAGTTGGAACTGAAAACAGGGATACGGGTAATCATCGATCACTGCCAAACAGATATGCGTCTTCCTAGTCGGAATATATCTGAAGTCGGTTCTATAGGCCGACGTCGCAAGAACATGGACCATGAGTATTTGAGGTTTTTGCTAAAAGTTATTATCCGTTACGCCTGGAATGAAAATACGAGCACAGCGTCAAAGCGAATGCAGGTTTTCTGATATTACAATATGGTGATCGGTGGCGGATTTACCACGGTACGAATGGTACGTCTGTACCGGGCCCACCAGCAAAATAAAAATTTAGGGGCCCACCTTTTCAATTAGCAATATTTTATAATGATTTTTATGATTTATTTGTTTAAACAACTTTATTTTCCGAAATGCAACCATTTGTCACGCAACGTGTCCTGAAAAAGGGTTATCGCCACTGTTATTCATACTGTCATGCACCTGATCTGTAACTCTTACGAAAGTTTCTCGAGAAACGCTATAAAGACTTATTTGACAAGCAAAAAAGGTCATCTCGCCAGTTGATCTGTAACTTTTTTTTAGAAGGAAGTGTACCGGAGCCTTAAAAATGTAAAACCGCCACTGATCGAGATTGTGCAGATTGTCTGAGTGACGTCGACTATAGTTGTACTGAATAGGGAATTTAATCGCCAATTATTATGGATATACATAGCTACGTTCCGTGACGAAGACGTCTACCGACTGAAATTATTTCGCAGCTGCAGGCGAGGTCAAACCACCCGGTTCCATGGGGACCGAAATAGACGCATCGCGCAAACACATTGTCCACACGCTCGATAAGCTATATAATTATAAGGCCGTTCTGTTTGCAGTGTACATGCTATTTTTTGCCTCAGATACTGCTCATCGGAAATGATTTTTGCTATCGTCAGACCAAATGTGTATATAGTTACGAAGAGAGAGACAGAGACAGAGACAAATATACAGAAAAACAGAAAGACAGACAGACAGACAGACAGACAGATAGAGAGAAGGAGCGATAGAAGGAGAGAGGGGAGAGATACGGAGCTAGAGAAGGAGAGAGAGAGAGAAGGAGAGAGAAGGAGAGAGAGAGAAGAAGAGAGAAGGAGAGAGATGGAGAGAGTGATTACGTCATCGCATTTTCTGTTCTGCAGTTATAAAAAGCGCCCAATGATAAATCGATACTATAACATTGCAGAGATCCGAGGTTACTCTCCAGAGAAGATTCTTGCGCATTTTATCTCCTCGAGAGAGTCACCCACATAAAATGTAGCAACGCAAACGATCGCCCACCTCGCCCAAACCCCTCCGACAAGGCGTATTCCGATATTAAAATTATCTACGAATTATCACTTTTAGTTTAATATGCATCGTATTCTATTAATGATGAGAGTTTCTTCCATATTTAACTGCATTCCTGTAATTAAGGCTTTACAATGGTCAATATATCTTACTACATGTGTAGCTACATTATGCTTATGCTTAAATGTTCTATGATGTTTGAGCTGGAATAAGCTTCTGTTCTGCGTGTGTCCGAAGAAAAGGAGAAGCTAAAGGTTGAAGAGCGCCATACCCGCCTTCAGAGGCGTATATAATGGCTATTATGGCTTTAGCGGTTTAGCCATGGGCGGCACGCGATTGGGGGCGGCAGATTTTGAGAAATGCACACGGTTGGGGGCGGCAAATTCAGAAAGCGGCGACCTTTTTTTGCTTGTCATGCGATTTTCATATACGGATCTGTTGTGACGACCTTTTTGTGAGGATTTTTTTAAACCGATGCGCCCTATCGCTATCTTTCTTTTGTTCCTGGGGGCGGCGGATATGGCCATGGGCCGTGGGCGGCAAAGGTGCACGCTACGCCTCTGCCCGACTTTGCAACGATCTTCGTCCAACTGCAGCAGCACGTGATCTAAGGTCATTGACCTTTCGCATCGGCGAACTGATTTGAAGACAAAAACCGGAGATCTATCTTGGGCCGCACTATGATGAGACGCTGCCATTCGCCGGAAAAGCCACCTTAATGGTAGCGTAGTCTGTTTGAAGGGAAGAGAAAAAGAGAAAGACGACAGACAAGATGGATGGATCGGCAGCGTTATGGAGGGATGGACAATAAACATCATGAACATAGAACAGAGAAATGCGGCTGAAGACACAAAGACAGGGAAGCGCATAATGTCACACAGAGTCGGACCGAGTGTGTGTGTGTGTGTATGTGTGTGTGTGTGAGAGAGAGAGAGAGAGAGAGAGAGAGAGAGAGAGAGAGAGAGAGAGAGAAAGAGTGAGACAGACAGACAGAAACACAGAGAAAGAAGAGAGACAGATACAGACAGAAACACAGAGAAAGAAGAGAGACAGATACAGACAGAAACACAGAGAAAGAAGAGAGACAGATACAGACAGAGACATAGAGAGACAGAGAAACAGCTGTCATTAGCAGTGGAATTTTAACCAAAGACTGAATGTGGTCATTGCGAATTAGTCTCATAATAACTATTAATATAAGCAGCTGTTTTCAGCCACATAGGCCTGCGGCAATGACAGGTCATTTTAAAAAGTCAAGAGCATGTTTGCATCACCTCTAGGCCTAGGCAGCGTATACCAACCTATATAGTAGGCCTACTAAGTTAACGCGAATGAGAGCTATCAAGACAGAAACGATCGATTTCATGAATTTCAGTCGCGATAAGAGCACAGTTAGTTGGAGTACTATAGCGCTATCAAAAAATGTCCATATAGGCTAGACCTGTGTGTGTGTGCGCGAGCATGCAGAGGCTGAAGACTCAACAGTCTGCGTTAGATTATACCTCTTGAACGAATTATTTTGATTATGTCTATTTTTAATTTGTTATCGTCTGAAGAATGAAAAATTGTGATGATTTAAGCACTCTTTTTTTCCTTTTTTCCGCCTAAAATTTCTAGAGAGCTCTTCTGTAGGCTATTGCTTCGGAACTCTCCAACCCAGTCGACAGCACGCCATGTCATAATGCCGTCATGTCGCGCCACGTCATAATGCACAGGAGCTTGAGAACCAAGTTCAGATACAGGACACCACACCCGAAACCCAGACGACAGGCAGTCTGTGGCCAATGGGTTATATAGAGAAAAAGATTGGCCTTGAGTCTAGACTTTAAGCAAGCTGTGATAGAGAATGTGCAACATCTGCCGATAATCAAATTAACCAAAACAAGTAAGTCGCCATCTAGACAATGCCTACTGATGCCAGTCCATATAAAGACATGCAACTTTATCCTGTCCTCCGTAAGCTAGATGAAACAACGCAGTTAACAGTCTATTAATAATTAATATTAAATTCCGCGATCTAAAAGTTTTATTGCTACGGTTTTCTAAAATTTAATGACACCAATCTATATAATATAATATCAAGCCAAATTATTCTAGATTTCTTAAACTAAGCGACATATTACGATCTATTGTTCGCATAATATAAGTAAACAGGACTCGGCCTAGGGTGGACCTTTATATATATATATATATATATATATATATATATATATATATATATATATATACTGTGACTCAAAACACGCCACTGTTTATTTGGTCCATAACTTTGGCAAATGTGAACCGATTTTCAACACGTTTCTACAATTTGACTCAGAAATAAATGGAGACAATATCATATATATGCATATTATTTACGACGCCTTTAACTTGTAGCACCCATACCTAGTAAAACTAAAATAAACGACTGTAGAATAGCAAAAGCTGTCGTGTAAAGGACATATAGTGTTCTAAATCGCTCACAAATTCTTCTGAATCTAATAAATGAATAAAAGCAAAGTTATAAGAAACAAACAATCTCAAAGCAAATGCTCCAATTAGTGTCCTCCTCTTGCGCCATAACAGGAACGCAGACGTTGGCGCCATTCATCAATAGCATTGTCCGTGACGCTTCGCTCCAACTCGTTCAAGACTTTGATCAGTCGCCCCTTCTGTTCATTGACCTTGCGAACTTTGGTTTAGTAGACCCACTGCTGCATTTGTCCCCAAACTCTGTATAGTCCACGGGGTTCACGTCTGGACTATTTGGGGGTCGCAGTTCTTCTGGAATGAATGCAGGCGTCCCCAGGGCCGGATTAAGGTCCGAGTGGGCCGGGGAGCTGAGAAAAAAAGACCGTCGCCTATACTGAAAATCTCTGACAAGCAAAAAAAGAGAAAGTTATCTCCCTTCCAAATCGCAAATCTTTCATCGACAAACCAAATTAATACAATTATATAGAGGCCTATTTCCCCAAACGCTTTGCACGACAGTTCTCGCTATTTTACATCTTATTTTAGCTTTACTATGCATGGGTGCTACACGTTAAATGCATCGTAAATATATATATATATATATATATATATATATATATATATATATATATATATACGACACTGCTTCTCGTTTATTTCTGAGTAAAATAGGGAAAACATTTTGCAAATCGGTTCACATTTGCCAAAGCTATGGACACGTATATAGAGGCGTGTTTTTGGATCACAGCGTATATGGGCCTATATATGAAGAGCGTCCCTTGACATTGTCTAATTTTCTTTGCGCCCGCCCCGTGTATACTGCGGTGGTCTTCGCTTCTGTTTATGTCGTCCTTCTGCTCCGCTAAATACCTATTTATATGTAGCAACGGTGAAACGCCCAATTGGGAGGCAAGGACCCCTCCTAGCACTGCTGGCAGCTGCCTGCCGTCAGCTGCGGAACTGCGTTGTCCGTCAGACGTTTCGTCTGCGGATTGTTGAGAATCGTCGTGTTCGTGTCGAGACTTTTCGCCATTTTGTCGCAGATCATGTCGACCAGTCGTTCGAAGACGATGTTGACGCTTATGTTCTCCTTCGCCGACGTCTCGAAGAACTCCAGACCTGCCGTCCGTCAACAACAACCGAAGCAAACAAAACCGAATGGACCATACATTTAATAAATTAAATAGATTATATCGACAAAGCCACGTACAGCTCGCCGGCCGCGCGCGCGCTCTCTCTTGTACAAACTGTATTATTCTCGGCGTCCGAAACACAGACCCTGTGATAGATTAGAATTGCTTTTACTTTGCATTGCAGATTCGAAACACCATAAGCCCATTCACTCTTCAGCAAACGCGTTACCATAATAATTGGAATGCATAACGTATAGATGCACGCATTCGCATGATGTAACACGGTCGATTAACTATAGTTCCAGAAATATCAGAAAAACTCGGTTATTCGATTATCTCGGCGTCTGTCAACTCGACCAAAATTTCTACCTGTATAGAAAAAGTGCAATGGATGCCATAATTTAAGCTACAAAAAAGACGTCAATATTGTGGATTGACAACATTAGAAAAGAGAAGAGAGAGGGGGTTTGATAGAAACATACTGTACAAAATAATGACTGGGAAAATACATGTGCCATACGATCGATTCTTTACATTGGCAAACCATAGCAGCACAAGAGGCCAAAAGTGCATATTTTTAAACAAAGGGTAGGTCAAATAAAGAAAAAATTTTTTAGTCCAAGGGTTGTGGACAAATGGAACAGATTGGACGCGATGGGAGTGACAGTTGAAACAGTAAACGGATTCAAGGGCTATCTCGGAAAACTGGGTTATATTGAATGTGGCGAGTTATACAGTGATTTTCAAACCGGCTTACTTATCCTTCTGAACCACTTTAAATCACATTATTATTATTATTATTATTATTATTTATTATTATTATTATTATTATTATTATTATTATTATTATTATTATTATTATTATTATTTAGTAGAAATCACGAATCCTTCCAGAATGTTGCTGACTGACCTAGTTGGTCGGCCAGTCTTCGACCTCTCTCTGTGGAAACGACCCTTTCGTACTCGAGGTCACACTTGTTGCCGACAAGCAACACCTGAGCATTGTCCCACGAATACGTCTTAATCTGCGTACACCTGAAGAAACAACAACAACAACAACAACAACAACAACAACTATAAGCCTACACGGCTTCTGCTTTCGACATAGCAATTGCAGTAACGTCGCCACTGATCGATCGCCCATTCAGCGAGTATGTACTACCGTTTGAAGCAAGCAACCAATCAGTGGCTATTCTAACCACCTAGACATTGGGGGAGAGTTTAAAATTTGGGGAACAGATATTGGGAAGGTCATACTACTTGCCAAAATGTCAAACAAATTTCGGGGGAAAATTCAAACTTTGGGGGAATTCCCTCCCCCCCCCAGAGAAGGCCTGGCATAAACACTGGCAACCAAGTAAATCTGACTTATTCGATATGCCAATTTTTATAGATCCTTGTCAAGGCGCTGTTGTTAGCACATGACCGATGACCGAAGTCTACAGTCTACAATGAACTCCAACCAGTTAGTTCACAATCTCTGGAGCACAAGCGCTCTTGACCCTATAGCCTCATATGACAGTAGCGCTATACAGGTTAGCCCATAACTAACTCAGATCTGGAAATGGCCTAAAGCAGCTTTTGGCTCGAGTTTCCGCTTCTGTGGAATAACTTCGTGGTTCTGACGCGCTCCTCTGCGACCTGTGGAAACAGCTGGAACCAAATTGGAAATATCCGTATTCAGTACACATAATACGGACCAAGACAGACATCGCATGGGATGACGACTACTTTGCCGGATCATTGCTTGTCGATATTTTCGTTTTGATTCTTGTCGTTTTCGTTATGCGTTATACATGTCCTTCTTACGGCTTAGACAAATGTTTAATACACTTGTTAATTAATAATATAATCACCACACACGAATCACTATATTAGAAATCTCATGAAAAACAATCGAAATAACTATCAATTCAATAAGTCATGGTTGGCTGCATGAATGGGTCGACGACCTCCAGTGTTCTCTATCCAGTCGCGTCCTTCTGGCCGTTTCCTCTCCGTCCAAGGACGGCGAAGCTTGGCGAGAGATCTGTCACGCGAGGGAACCCATACTATGAAACGCATTTCCAAAGGAAGTGACCAAAGCGACTTCCGCCGAACTGTTTGCAGAGAAACTAAAGACGCACTTATTCAATAGCTCCTATAAGTGCCCCCCGGTAAAGCGCTCTTGACTTTGGCCTTCGCCATACTTATTGCACAATATAAATTGTCAAATGATGATGATGATGATGATGATAATAATAATAATAATAATAATAATAATAATAATAATAATAATAATAATAATAATAATAATAATAATAATAATAATAATCCTGGGTATAGCAAGTAACATGAGCGTCGTGAACTGTAACCCCTGGGAATCATAAGTATAAAAAAACGCGGGGCAATAAATCCTAAAACAAGCCGACATTATATTATTATGAATAGATATGTCGTGTAGCTATACTGTACATGCGCGATGACGTTGTTTTTGGTTGTCAGACATTTTAAGCCGTCTTGCTTCCAGACAAAAAATGTTGCACTTTCCGGGAAAATTTTCTGCCGACGCCCATGGTAAGCAGTAGACGGTCTCTCGATAGACCAGTTCACGTGGGGTGATGTCAGGCCAGCATATCCTTGGTTGTTGTTCTTGTTGACGTCTTCTGACTCCTTCAACAAGTCCTGTCAGCACACACCGCTTTCAATGGTGTCGTGTGGTTGTCTCATCTCATGTCCAAAGTTCTCAACTAGCTATGGTATCTACGTTAAGACGGTCAAAAAATGTCAGAATATTCTATCTTTCAAGGTTCGGTATTTTGTTTTCGCTGTAAAAAGATTAAAAGCGGGTCGGGGACTCAGGGTTGACCCAGATCCACTTGTTGTGGCTTACAATGATTCCAAAACTTTTCCTAAAATTACTAGTTCCAATGTTTCTAATTAATCACATTAAGGTACTTAGAGAAGGACCAAAATTCGGTGAATTCAGTTACACCACTGCGGTTCTTCGGAATCTCTTATTCTAGCCACCTTGACATTGGGGGAGAGTTTGAAATGTTTGGGGACAAGATTTGTCTCTCCACGCTTTTGGGAGGGGAAATTTCCATCCCTCAAGCCAACACATAAAAAAAATTTGGGGGGAATTTTAAAACTTGGGGATTCCCCCAAAACAGGCCTAGAATAAACACTGCTCTTGACTGTCTCTCTCTCTCTCTCTCTCTCTCTCTCTACTCGCTATCGATACCCAAATGGACCGAGGTGACGAGGTCAGCACCCGCGAACACGATTAAAGTACCCAGTCGACCGGCACTTCTGTCGCTGCCATCTTTAGTTATCGACGCCTATAGTGCTCCTGTCGATTTCGCCTCCCACGGTCAATACTGTCACAGTCGGGTACTTAAACACGCCGCGGTTACTGTATATGTCCCCATGCATATGCATGCATCGAATGAACTTATAGACGAACGCAGATAAGCGATAAGTCCAGGTCGTGTCCCTTAACAGGCCGAGAGTATATAGTCGTTTCGGGATTATGCAAACGGTAAGAGAGGTTCACGTGCAGTCGTAAAGCGCCATCGAACGACGGTAGATTACAGACCCCTCCATTGGAAGGAGAAATCATTAAGCGAGGTTCTGTAGGCAGCTCATTTGCCATCTTGCCAGGGCGTAGAGTCGACGCTCGCTCGTAAAATATGTCCCGTATACGGCATTAACAACAGGCTCCGGCTCGAAACGACCGGCTACCGAGTCGTTTACTACTTTTTATAGTTTCCTTCTTCCTCTTCTTCATTCCTTCGTCATTCATTTTTACAGCATATCATTAATGTATACAGTATTGCTTTTTATCGTCATTCTATCTCGATTCTATTAGGCCTATGTCTCAATTTCTTTAGCTCTTGTTCAAGTTGGATGCGTACGAATTACTGTTTTTATATAAGCATTTCGGTCTGCCTCAATCCAGTGGTTAATCTAGGCTCCTGGACTCTGGGGGACTGACAAGGCCGGGGGAAGTCAGCTAGGGGGTTTTGGGGAGCGCTGTAAGTTGATATAGTATGCCAAACTTCGCGGGGAATTTGAAATTTCCGGAGGAAAAGGGCAATGTTCTCCCCGGAAACGGCCTAGATTAAACCCTGCCTCAATCCCTTTCTTTCTTTCATGTGTTTCTGTAATCAACCGGTTGTCGCACACAGGTTTTATAATTGTCAGCTTATATGAGGCCACGGAAAGTTGTATCCTCATCCAATGAGGTAAGTAGCCCAAAGCCATAGTAAACAGTTATGATTTTAATCAATTTTTAGGTCTTCTCAGTTAACAGGGTCTTTCTTATCTGCCGTCCAGAACGTCGCCCTGGCAGAAAACGAATACGAATTCATGTCCCCAAATCTTTAAATACTCCCAAATAAACGTAACAGAAGTCGAGAAAAACGTGGCCAATATTTAAATAATTACTAGGCCTACTTTCGCAAATGCGCAAACATAGACACACGCACACACACACACACGTGACGCGCTCATATTCCGGTCGTTGCCATAGTTACCTGATGGCATCAATGGAGGAGACACCTTGCTGCTGCTGCTGCTGCTACTGTTGATGCTGATGCAGAATCACAATAGCTTCATCGATCGCTTGAACTTTACTGTAGACATGGAAAATATCTCACAGAGTGTTTGTCGACCGCCATTCATAAGACATTCGACTCCCGACAGACACTTTCTCAGTCCCTCTAGTTCGTCATATGTCTGTTTCTTCCTCCCTTGTATTGATTTCCTTTATTCCTTCTGTCTGTCTTTTCGCTTCCTTCTCTACGCATCTTCTTTCACTCTGTTCCTATATTTATATTTCGTAATTTGTTCTACTGTTCGTTGACGATTTTGTCAATAACACTGCTACTGCAGCTGTTGTATTGGGCGTTTGCTGATGCTGCAAGTCACATGATGCAGCTGCTTCTTCTTCTGCTGCTGCATCAGCAGCGGTGTTGTTGCTGTCGCAGGAGAACTAATTATATCGATTACTTCTAGCGACAGTGGCATTTCGAACTGTCCAATAAAGTCGATGGCTTCAGTGCCGCGACAGATTTATCGAATCTGATGTTCGTTTCTATGCAACGACTGTACTCTGTTTTCAGGTTTCTGTAGTCAGTTTTTCACGTGAAATACCCAAAAAATCATACAACGGTGCTGTAGGTTTTGAAATTTGGTATCGGACGTCACAAATACAGGATTATAGGCCTAAGCCACGCGTTCTGTTGGTCCAAATGCCTATGACATTTGTATAAAAAATGCCGGAATAAATGTCACCAGACGTATATTTTAATATTTGTTTTGATCGTTCGAACGCTTTCGTTATTCTAAAAGCTGCGTTTCCGGTCAATTTTTTTAGAAATTCGGCGAAGGCGCAAATATTTTTACTCAATAAATTTGATCCTTGCAATATATTTTAGAGTGCTTCGAATTGCCTGATTAAATTGTCCTGGTGACGTCACTGCCTGTTTAGCTTCGCAGTAAGCTTTGTGCTTTTTCTGTAGTCATGTTTCGGACTGCCATAGGCAGATAGGCTTATAAAAAATGCATGCCTCATATGCGAGCAGCAAAATGTGAAGACAGCAAAATGCTGACGTCTGGCGTCATCGTCGCAAATTAAATCGTAAGTCTTTGCAAGTTTACATCAATGAAAAGTTTGGAGTTACTTCTAGCAACTCAGGTCTACGAGGTATTTTGATGTAACGGGAGTCATAATACGTAAAATTGGTTTGTTATGGTTAGTCGAGCCTGATTCAAAATGTGCCAACTCGTTTGTTAGACAAGTGGGCTGCTTGAATTGTATTATTCGTCCGTGTAGGCCTACTGAAAAGCATAATGCATATTAACAACGATATAGAGGTACCACATGTCAGAGGTATTCAAATAACGACCCGCGGGCCAGATCCGACCCTCCAAAGAAGTTTGAAATGGCCCGTGAAGATATTGAAGCAATAGCTAACTTTATTTCTGATACGTATGCAATATTTCTAATGTCCTTTTTCAGCTCACCTGTTTTCTATTACTTATGAACTACATATTTTTGTAATTGTACAAAATTTAGAATATCTGTTAAAATTAACAGTATAATGGAAGGCAGTTTGAATACAAGAAACCAGCAGAATGACGACCACTGATTAAAAAAAACACATGGCCCTTGGACATCAGTCATAAAAAGCTGGCCCTTCGTAAAGCTTAATTGCATACTACTGCTATAGGCCCATTAGTACTTTGTATAGACCAATCACCTGGAGAAAGACGTTTCATCCATTAAAACCATTTTCTTCATCAACACTTTATGCACATTCCACGAATCGTGCCATTCCCGACGGGGAGGGGGCAACTGCACAGGGGCCCGGCGGTCTGGAGGGGGCCCGGGCCGATGATGAATATGTATAATTAACAATAAAATGAATAATAAGAACTAAAGAATGGTTAAAATGTCAGTTCAGCAGAGGGGCCCGGCGAGCACAAGGGGGCCCGGGACACAGTGCTAAATGGCTGACGAGCAAAAAAAAAAAAAAAAAAGGTCGCCAAGAAATTATGACGAAAAGGGCCCGTCGGCCATTCTGCACAGGGGCCCGGAATTTCTCTCGGAGGGCCTGAATCGTGCTACTGGTCCTACAGTGACCAGCTTCAAAATAGCAACGATTTTAAAATACTTGCCATAAGTTGCAGATCTTAAGGTAGTTGAAGAACATTACAAGAGACGATATGGTTAGCAACTCCTTGCGATGTTATTGGACAAACGAATGTATTCACTGCAACGGCGTTTTTCTCAAGCCTTTGCTGTTTTGGGAGCTATTCCGTCATTGCGGCTGTGCTTCGCTATACCACATGAAAAATTACCCAAGCAAGTTCTGCGCATTTAACTTCTCGTACAGTCCCTGGTGCCATATTTTGTGTAGTATGAAATGGCTGGGAGGTGCTCTATTTCGAACCTTGTAGATCGAAATTGAGTAGGATGTTATTGATTATATTTATTCCTCAATGATTTTAAGCAATGAAGATGGTGACACAAGAAAATAATGTGACTTTTGTTGGAGAATTTCTTAAAATCGCTGAGATTTTTGCATATCTATACACCCACTGTTCAACAAGCCTTCCATCGTCTTCTCTCACACAGCGAATTGATTATGAAACGTGTTTTTCTTGTCTATAAAACCTGTTGTATACAATGAACCACATAACTTAGTATGCGGTTCTTCCCACGATCTTCCTACTAACCATTCCACAAGATATTCGACAAGACTTTCAATCTTTCGTTTAGTGTAGGCCTATGTCCCTCGTTCTCGACTTAAACTGGTTTTCAACGTCAGAACAGTTGAAACCTAATTTTAAGCTATCAATTAAATTAAAATTTCGCGGCGAGACTAACTAATAGCCCCTAAGTCTTTCAAAGAACGTTTCACCATTTACTGTGGCGATTTGACGGGCCATAGGTTTGACGAGTTTAATGATATAACAAACTTACGGAAATCAGGTGCTAAAGGAAGTTTGGATGCAGGTCTTTCGTTTGGCATAATACTTAGCCAAGGGAGGCCGGCACCTCCCCCCCCCTATTGGGGTTGGGACTGGTCGTGGCATTTGCGCAAAACCGTTTGAGAAATTTAGGGGCATTTTGTGTGTTCAGAGGTAATACGTGAATGGGCGAATAACTGTTTGACACCATGACCTTCTTTTTTGCTCGTCGGAGACATTTTATCCGAAAACGTCGACCCCCCCCCTCATTCCGGGATCCTGGCTACGCAACTGCTGATAAAAAGCATTCCATCATATATACTGTATATATAATACTGTATATATAATAGTGATAATACTGTGTATACACTGTATATATATACTGTATATATACTGTATATATATACTGTATATATATACTGTAATGTGTGTGCGTGTGTGTAGAATGTAGATTGACGATAGATGCTAAACGGTGTTTGCTCACCAGTCTTGAACTGCGTTGAACGAATCATCGTTGGTGATGTCGTACATAAGGATAAATCCCATTGCCCCGCGATAATAAGCGGTGGTTATCGTTCGGTAGCGCTCCTGGCCGGCGGTGTCCTGTGGTGGCAACAACAACGGACCGTCTGCTACACCATACAGGCCGCTACTACTACTACTACTACTACTACTACTACTACTACTACTACTACTACTACTACTACTACTACTACTACTACTACTACTACTAGTCTACTACTACTACTACTACTACTACTACTACTACTACTACTACTACTACTCAAGGACGTAGCTAGGCATAGGCTTGGGGGGGGGCTTGAGCCCCTCCAAACATGAAGCTAGCCCACCCAAATGAATTCAAGCCCATATGGTGTTGCGGGCTCAAAAGTTTTGTTGGTGCAGTTAGTGCAGTCTTGAGTGATCAGCACCCATGGCTGTAAGTGCTCTATTTCGAACGCTGTAGATCGAAATTGAGAAAGATATTATTGATTATTCTTGCAAAGGTAAAAGCAGTGAAGATGGAACAAGAGGAAAATGTGGATTTTCTCGGAGAATTTCTTCAAATCGATTAGATTTTTCGATATCAAGGCCCTATAAACCCTCTATTCAACAGTCCTTCAATTGGTTTCTCTAACACAGTGAATAACTATATTATAAAACTTGTTTTTGATGGCTATAAAACCTATTGTGTAGGCCTATAATGAACCAGATATCTTAAAACACGGCTCTTCCCCCCCTATCACTCTACTAGCCATTCCACAAAATATTCGGTAGGACTTTCATTTAGTTGATGTCCCTCGTTCCCGTACAGTCAATGACATTAGTGTGCTGTATGAAGTGGCTGTAGGTGCTCTTATTTCGAAAGCTGTAGATCGAAATTGAGAAAGATATTATTGATTATTCTTGCAAAGGTAAAAACAGTGAAGATGGAACAAGAGGAAAGTGTGGATTTTCTCGGAGAATTTCTTCAAATCGATTAGATTTGAAGAAATCAGATATTCTTGTGTCCCCGTCTTTGTTGCGTCAAATAATTCCAGGATTGTCCATAGGCCTATATTCCATCTCAATTTTATTCTAGAGCGTTCGAAATGTCACAAAATGGTGAGCCTATGGAAATACAACAAGCTATAGATATACAGAAATTCTGAGGAGATTGACACGAATTAAAACCACATATTCTTGTGTCCGCATCTTTAATGAGTCAAACAATTTCGGGATTGTCCATATATTCCATCTCAATTTTATTCCAGAGGTTTCGAAATGCCACAAAATGGTGAGACTATGGAAATACAGCAAGCTATAGATATACAAAAATTCAGAGGAAATTAAAACGAATTAAAGCCACATATTATTGTGTCCCCATCTTTAATGAGTCAAATATTTCCAGGATTGTCCATATATTCCATCTGAATTTTATTCTAGAGCGTTCGAAATGCCACAAAATGGTGAGCCTATGGATGTACAGCAAGGTATTGATATACAAAATTTAGAGGAGATTGAAACGAATTAAAACCAGATATTCTTGTGTCCGCATCTTTATTGCGTCAAACAATTTTGGGATTGTCCATATATTCCATCTGAATTTTATTCTAGAGCGGAATTATTTGACGCAACAAAGACGGGGACACAAGAATATCTGGTTTTAATTCGTTTCAATCTCCTCAGAATTTTCTGTATATCTATAGCTTTCAGTTTTCAAACCCAGATCTGCAGTTTGATGCGTTTGTCCTGTTGATAGACGGTCTTGACCTTGAAGTCGATGCCAACGGTGCTGACGAACGACGAAGTGAAAGAATCGTCCGAATAGCGGAACAGAAACGATGTCTTTCCGACGCTGCTGTTTCCTATTATCAACAGCTTAAACATGTAGTCGAAGTTCTGGTCGACGTCATCCTTCTGCATCTGTCTCGGATCATTGGCAGACGCCATCAGTCTATCAGGTTAACACATATATAGGCCTACTGCATATGCTGCCTTACACCAAAATAAATCAATATATAAATAATAATAATAATAATAATAATAATAATAAAATAAAGCAGCAGCAGCAGTAGTAGTAGTAGTAGTAGCAGTAGCAGCAGCAGCAGTAGTAGTAGTAGTAGTAGTAGTAGTAGTAGTAGTAGTAGTAATGTAGTAGGTAGCAGCAGTGGTAGGAGTAGTAGTAGTAGGGTAGTAGTAGTAGTAGTAGTAGTAGTAATAGTAATAATAATAATAATAATAATAATAATAATAATAATAATAATAATAATAATAATAATAATAATAACAATAATAATAACAATAATAATAATAATAATAATATTAATGGTAATATTACTGATATTGCTACTACTATTAAGCTTACTACTACTACTACTACTACTAGTACTACTACTACTACTACTACTACTACTACTACTACTACTACTACTACTACTACTACTACTACTACTACTACTACTACGTCGGCGGTGCTAGCAATAGTAATTAATGAGATAATTTATAGTGCGTCATGCACAAGCAATGTGTTGCTAAAATTCGCATACTTCCACTTTTAATATATCCCTGTGATAATTGTTGTACTGGGACTGAGTCTAAGATGGCTTAGCAATATCATTTGTGGTAGAGCTGCTGCTTCGCTGTGCAGTGGGCATACGACGTGTAATGACCGAGTGCGTGAAACTCAGCATGAAATTAAGTTTTTTAATGAGAGTGAGAGAGAGATATATATATATATATATATATATATATATTCCAGTCTGGTCTATTCTTTGGCCTTCCTCTATTCAAGGGTTGACCGCGTTATGAGTGGTCCTTCCCCATTCTTGTCTATCTTAAACCACGCGACTCAGCTTTTCTGTTGTTATTCCTGTCCATCATGTGACGCTATTATTTTATCGAAGCAAATGAAACGTGTTCTTCCTGTGGCGCGAATGCCCGGCATCTTCTGCTTTCACGGGTTATCACCTATTTCTTATGATGCATGCAAAGAATTGCAGATTTTGAATCAAAATGTTTTCTTATAGGGGTGTGAGAGATTATGGACAGTGTTTGAATTTTCAAAGAGCAACGGAGTCGGCGATCTACAGTACTACCGTCATAAAATTTAGATCCTCACTCGAAGCTCATAACTGACCAGCGGTGACTATACCCCCTCCCTCCCCGCTTCCAGATAATCGAGTTTTGATTATGGCGAAGTCGCTTTTTGAGCAATTCATGTTGATTCGTCATTCGTCAAATAATGAAAACGAATTATTTAAATCAACTATTGCATTCATCCATCCATAAATACCTCACTGTTATACTGTGTTATAGGCGATATGATTGTGAAGCTTTATGGTTCCTTAAGCATCACAGGCTAATAGCATGAGTTTACGTAGCAAAATTCCCCAACAGCGGCGGAGTAGGCTATGCCAAATCGTGCAGAATAAGAGATTGTCTAAGTAAGAATCAAAATTCGTTACCTCGGAAACGGAAAGACGAATCCGAAGATCGATCGGTCTGCCTTGGAATGTCGTCGCGCTTTCCCCGTCAATGACCGTCTTCGGCGAGGATCTCGCCGGCCGTTCGTCTGCTGTCTCTTCCTCTCGCGTCGTCGTCGTCGTCGTCGTCGTCTGCTACTCGTCTGATTGCCTCCGACCGAAGTTACCGCTGCGCAGACGACGACAACAACGACGACCCTTAAGAACCGGAATATCCCTCTCCCTCTCGGGCATCGATTCTTTCTTTAGCGAACACACCGCGGCGGTTTTTGCTCTGGAGCCGCCACCCACCGCCGCTGCACTGACCACCAGCCCTGCAGCAGCAGCAGCAGTCCCTGCAAATTCTACTGATGGATCGATAACCAAATATGCAGATTAGCTGCTCTGCGCATGCGCAGATCGCAACGGAGGTTCTTGGGAACGGCGCGCTGTGACGCTGTGTGGTGGACACCCAGCATTTGCATCCCGGTTAAATAATTTTATTACGGAACACCATTGCCACCAACAAACGGGATGAACATTTTAACCTCTCCCCCTCCCTCCCACCCCACCCCATACTGGACAGTACAGACCAGATATCAATCGCGCAGATGGACAGCGATGTCACTGATATATACAATTCAATTAAGTGCTTTTAATTACAAGTGTTATTATTGATTTTTGCAGGGCGTGTGTCGCAGGAATTATTTGGTTTGGCGGGGAAAGGGTTGGGAACGGCATTCCCGTTATTACTACGGCAGCGGACGATTCGGAACGGAAAGGAGAGGATGGAAGAGGAGAGGAGATGAGATGAGAGGGGGCGTTTCCATTGCTACCATTTTACCAAATATTAAATAATCGCTGGTGTGTCGGATCTGATGTGAGCAGTTTGATTGCTGCTCCGATATTCGGCGATTTGCTGCGTTGTATTGGCCGTTTTGCCATAAAACAACAAACGCTGCGGGGTTTCATTTAAGGAAGACCGTGAAAGATTCCACTGATAATTATTAGACTACCGAATGTCAAGCCTTGTTCGATTTTACATTATCTCGAAAAGAAGTCGTAAAGAGACACTGGCTAAACATAAATAGGCCTATACTATAGTATATCATTTGGAGAAAAGCAAAAGTGTCGTTTCTGTAAGAGAATTTCTTCAATTCGTTGAGATTTTTACATACCTATACACCTATTACAAGAGTCGCTTTAACTGGATGCTAGTCTTGCTAGACGATTTCCTATGGGCTGCTTAGGGCTTTTTAGATACATATAGCGCTTAAATCTCTGATAAAATCGAGACTTACGACGTCAATTTGGAATCAGTTTTGTTGCTGTTTCCCGGAGCTGACAGCTTCGAAGATCGAAGAGTTAGACCGGGAGTGAATTAGGTCTAATCCATGAGCGCCCACAGAAATTTTTCCAGGAGGGGCAAAACTCAATGGTCATGGTTACGCCGCATAAATTTTTCTAGGGAGGGGGCAAAAACATTTTAGCACAGTGGTCGCTGTTAATATATTTAGCAAGGCTTTCAGATTTCAACGTGAAATATTGGTATTTGCATTTCCAGGCGGCAATTAAGTGCCCCTTTTGTCGTAATGTGCGATTGTGCTGGCGCCCACGGTCTAATCTATTGAAATGTCTACGAAAGTACCCTGTAACAAGCGTTCCGGAGTTCGGATGCACTTTAATGTCAGTGACACAGACAAAGTTAAATGCGAAATTTGTTCGTCAGAGTTTGCACATCATAACTTACCATGGACGTCCGCAGAAATGTTTCCAGGGGGTGCAAAACAGGGTCTTATGACGAAAGAAACAAGTAATTTTACTTTTTTCATAACTCCACATTTTTTCAAGGGGGTGCAATTGCACCCCCTTCCACCCCGCTCCGAACGCCCATGTAACTTACTTTTTAATGCACAAAGAACACCAGATTTGCACATACCTTGCATGCAGGCATCTTCATTCGGAAACACGTCAATTCACAAAGTAACAGTAAAACAACATTGCACTTAAAATTTGTGGTTATTCTATAATCTATAGGCTACGTCGCTAAACCAAGAACAAGACCTAACAACAAAATGCGGCCCAGCAAGATATACATGTGTACATGGGCGTCCAAGGGGTGCAAGATAAAAAATTGTGAAATCATGCAAAAAGAAAAATTACTTGTTTATTTTGTCACAAGACCCTGTTTTGCACCCCTGGAAAATTTTTTTCATTTCATTTCAAAGACCCTGTCTTGCACCCCCTGTCTGTCTGATGATGATTCAAATCTCTAAAGAATTGTCAATTATGTTTTTCTCCACATTGCTTGAAACAGTACACCACCCAGTCATTTCATTCTAAACAATGACATCAAGGACTGTACAGGAAAGAGAGGAATAAAAATGAATATTCTGTTCAGGGCGCATTCCGGCCATCCGGCCATCAGCATTGGGGTGGGGGTGGGTTAGACAATTTTTAAATAGTATACCCACCCATAAGTATGTTTGAACACTAGTGATTACTTTTTTGACAGTTGTTGACAGGGGAGGGGTCAAGAAAAGTTGACGTCAACAATTTCCCTTTTTACAAATAATAAAAAAAAAAGTTTCACGGAATACTATTTATTACAACGAAGAAAAGCCTGACAAGCAAGAAAGGTAATCATTTTGACACTTGATGAGCCAAAACGAGGTAAAGGTCATCACCGCACAAATAGACCTAATAACAGCCTTCTAAGCTTTTTATGGCGGTGTTTATTCTAGCCACCTTGACATTGGGGGTGGGGGAGGAGTTTGAAATGTTTGGGGGGCAATATTTATCTCTCCACCCCTTTTTTGGGGTGTGGGGTGGGTGGACATTTCCATCCCCAAGCCAACATATACAAATTTGGGGGGATTTTTAAACTTGGGGGATTCCCCTAAACAGGCCTAGAATAAACACTGTTTTTATGGGGACACGTCACTAATCTTAGGGGGTCAAAATTTTTGACATAATTATAGGGAGTTACTGAAAGTTGATAGCTGTTGACAAGGGAAGGAGGTCAAAATTGTCCAAAAATTGTTGACATATTTAATGGGCAGCCCCTTAAAGAAGTACAAAGAGCACCAAAAAAAAAAAACTAAATGCTGACCTTTTTTGCTTGTCAGACTTGTAGAACATTAAAGAAGCACAAAGCATTGGGAGATAAATGATACTATATAGGCCTACACCCATCCACGAAAATCCACGAGATTTTACTTTACTTTTTACTTTACACCCTTACTAATTATTGGGTGGAACCGTCCCCACAGCCCCCCGCCCGTGATCTACGTCCCTGTATGCAACTCAGATACATTGATACATTGTATCAAATTTAATCAGACAATTACGTCTAAATCTAGACGATCTTTAGAATATCATGAAGAGAGTAAGTGAATGAATTTAGTGAACCCAGAACAAGAAACAGTTTTATTCGCCTTCAAAGACTGCCTGTTGTTAAATTAGGGTTCAAAGATTTCTATTCACAGCGACCTCTAGGGAATCATCAAAACGCAACAGCGAACGCTGAGGTAACACGGTACAGAGTTCGTTTTTTGAAACCAAAACCTTGGCCTAAATCGGTTCTTAATTTGAACCTAATTAGATTGCCTAACCGATAATCGCTAATTAATCCCGATATAGTTTACGTTTATACGCGCGCAACGGCGGCGTAAGCGGCGGCGTTGACTGTGTTGTCGGCGCTCGTTGTGTTGTGTAACATGACACAGTTGAGGAATTGACGGTGATCGCTGCGAAGTCGGGTAGAGTTTCCGCATTATACGGTAATCGAGCAAGGCCGCCGGTGAGTGTGTGGCTGTGCGTGCGCGTGCGTCTGTGTGCGTCCGTGCGTCTGCCGTGCGAAGCAAACATGGCGTCGCCGTCTTAGCCGTGTTCGCCGTTGAGACTCACGATTGCAATTCCCTTTAATAAGATCCGTCCGTCGTTGTTACTGATCGTAGGCTCTTGCGATCCGTGTGATCGACGGAGGTCGAGGAGTGATTTCCGAAGAAACGATCATCGTTGACCAGTGAACTGGCGTCCCGTGTGTTGTGTGGACCGTAGCGGACTACGTCCCGGGTGCAGCGGAGAGGTTCGTAGGAATAATTCTGATTTTATTATCCAGTAATTATCATTAATAATTAACCTGTGTGAAAACCACTGATGTAACCATCTGCATTCAATAACCTAGTTTATCTAGATAGCCTTTGAATCCGTTCACTGTTTCAACTGTCACTCCCACCTCGTCCAAACTGTTTTTGAAAAAAGTTTTTCCGGCAGCTCAGTAAACGGTCTCAATAATAGCCCTATAAAATTAATTGTAAATCAGAATGCTTGAATAAGATCGGATCAGGTGAACAAGATTTGTTTTTGACTGGATTGTGGGTTACAGTAACAGAGCTTGAATAAGATCGGATCAGGAGATTCTGCTGGATTGTCAGAACATTGTATATCAGATCCATTGCGTGACATAGGCCTAACAGTTAATCAGTTAAATTCACCGTAATTGCAATATCTGTTGTTGATTATTTTTTAATGATGCTTAAGGAATTGGCTTCACGTAGTAATATGTTGGGGATGATTTCAGATGTCGTTGGACTGAATTGATTATACTTATTAATTTCAGATAGGCCTATAAGTGGGCGTGGCATTGACAGCTGATTTACAATTAATTTTATAGGGCTATTATGCTGCCATTACTCATTAGGACTTAGCAGGTACCGTACATATTGAGAGTGATTTTAAAAGCTAGAGTTTTTATAACACATTCATTCTTTGCTACAGTGGTAGATTTTTCAAGAAAGCAATGGAGGTTGGATTATCCTTGTCATAAAATTTCCTACATCCAGTGGAGAGGGTTCAGACAATGTAAAAATCAAATTTTCAATCTTTACTGGGTGCTAAGTTTAGTGAGTGGGAGTTAAAAATTCAGCAAGTTGGGGTCAAATACCCAAATTAAGAAAAGTTGAATCTGCTTAACTGAAGTCTGTGTAATCTGTAAATTTCTGAATAGATGCTATAATTTTAGTCAAATGTATTATACGTTTTTTAATATGTACATAACTGTATGCGAAGAATATGCATAAGAATCAGTGGCTGCCGGTGGGTCTAAGAAGTGGGGGTTGCAATGTTAGTGAGAAAACTTTAACTCTTAAAATTAGGCTGGGATACTTCGGTTCCAATGTGGTCCTATTACGTTGATAGTGATTGTTTTCCGCAGGATATTGCCTCAGCACGAATATAATTATTCCTAATTAAGATATCTGGTTCATTATAGGCCTGCAGCAGGTTTTATAGACTTCAAAAACAAGTTGTATAATTAATTTGCTCTGTGAGAAAAGCCTATTGAAGGCCTGTTGAATAGAAGGTACCGGGTATATAAGCCCTAGATATGTAAAAATCTAATTGATTTGAAGAAATTCTCAGACAAAATCTAATTTTCCTCTTGTTCCATCTTCATTGCTTTAACCTTTGCAAGAATAATCATTAATGTCATTATCAATTTCGATCTACAGGGTTCGAAATAGAGCACACCCAGCCATTTCATGCTACACACTAATGCCATTGACTGTACGAGAACAAGGGATATCAACTAAATGAAAGACCTGGCAAATATCTAACGGAATGCCTAGTAGGGCGATCGAGGGAAGAGCCGTGTATTAAGATATCTGGTTCCTTATAGGCCTTCAGCAGGTTTTATAGACATCAAAAACAAGTTTTATAATTAACTCGCTCTGTGAGACAAGCCTATTGAAGGCCTGTTGAATAGAAGGTATGTAGGCCCTAGATATGTAAAAATCTAATCAATTTGAAGAAATTCTTCGACAAAATCTGCATTTTCCTCTTGTTCCATCTTCATTGCTTTAAACTTTGCAAGAATAATCAATAATATCATTATCAATTTCTATATACAGGGTTCGAAATAGAGCACACCCAGCCATTTCATATTACACACCAACGCCATTGACTGTACGAGAACGAGACATCAACAGGACATCAACTAAATGAAAGACCTGGCAAATATCGAATGGAGTGCCTAGTAGGGCGATAGAGGGAAGTGCTGCATATTAATCTAGCTACCTTAGGCTATTTTAGGTAACAGTTCAAACTATATACTGTATAGGCCTATTAATTTCTAAAAAAATTACGAATTATTATTTTTTAAATAAAAAAGTACATAATAAGGCTTAATGGACGCGGAAGTAGGAAGCTTATTTAAGAATAAAATTCCTTTGTTCTGTCGCCTCATCTTCATACAGTGAAGGACAGAGCCAGTTAAGGCATGTTGGCAATGCGCCAACGACCTCACCCGCAGAGAGTTACCCAGTATTCATCCTTACGATGTCTCATTGTATAGGGAGCCCCGCTCAGTCTCGGCCAATGGAAACGTGCGTGTCGCCACAGTCTTGCGACACAGCCACGCCCCCACTTCGGCGGGCAAAGTCTGTTCTCTAATACTGTACTCCATTACGGCCTATGTAGTATATACGCAGCTTGGAAAGTGTACTGGTGTCGCTGTTCTTCTGCGACACAAATATAGTTCCCAGCACACTGCAGCCGCCAGAACGCTGTGAAACACTCTACACTATTCATTGAGCTGAGCGGAAATTGGCTTGCTGAAAAAGCAAAATTACATATTAAATTATTGTTATTGACAAATTGTGCAGCGAAAAATTGTTGGTTGCGCTGAGGGGTTGTGCAACCCAGCGACATCGTCACTGGCCGCCACTGATAAGAATACACATATTTTGGGAAGGAGAAAATCTGTAACACGTTATGGATTTATTTGCCAGTAGATACATTAGTTTAGATTTTATCTTTTGACTTTTGTGAGGCTTTGACTGAGAAAAATTGAATGTTCCTTGGTCATACTAAGTTACTTGATGATATCAAAGATTTCAATTTCTTGGTCACCCTATCTGTCCTTTTCTCCTTCTTTGCCCTTCTTCTTTCCCTAATTCTGTCTATATTCTGTAGCTTTCTACTATATATATATATATATATATATATATATATATATATATATATATATATATATATATATATATTTCCACTCATTCACTTGCTCCTTTGCTTTTATAATATATATATATATATATTCCACTCATTCACTTGCTCCTTTGCTTTTATAATACACTTTCTGTCAACAACACAAAATATTACTTTTTTCATATATTTAGACTTTATGTTTTATTTTATATGTCATTTTTATAGCTTGGTAACATGCATGTGAAATCTGTCAGTGCTTTCAGTTATTGATTTTGTATGTACGAGTCAGAAACATGGACGTTGACAAAAACAACAGAAAGGAAACTGGAAACTGCAGAGGTGTGGTTTCTCAGACGTATGCAAAAATTTTATGGACAGAAAAATAACCAATGAGGAAGTACTAAAAGCATTTTGAGTAAAAAGAAAATTGCTACAAACCATAAGAAAGCAACAGTTTGAATTTTTCGGACATCTATTAGGAGGGATGGATTGGAAAATCTAGTTATAACAGGAAAAATAGAGGGGAAAAGAGCAAGAGGAAGACAAAGAATAAAGTACACAGACAGCCTATAAGAGAAGCAACAAGAACTAAACACAACATCGAACTGATAAGGAAAACCAGAAACATAGTAGAGTGGAAATCCATGGTCGCAGACATAGCAATATATGACACATGAAGAAGAAGATTATTATGAGTTGTTTTACTATGTGACTATATGTGACTATATTCTTACTGTCATGAGTTTAGGTTTGCTGAAAGATGATGTGTTGTTGTGCATCAGTATGTAATTCTTGATATAACGGTAGTCATAATTGACAGTGAACTTTGATTATTTGCGATTTTTATGCAGGGCTTTTACTCTTGAATAATTTATGAAATAGTGTTTCTTATGGCATCCACTTGTTGTTAATATAAGTAATTTTTCTCTGTTTTCCTTTGTTTCTATATATGTCCTGGTAGATCCGTTCTGTTTTGCACTGGTTGCTTTGTCTGTAATGTGCAAATAGGCAGCTATTGTGGAAGATTGTCACTCTTTCATGCTCTCAGTCCAGCTGTTCTGTTTATAAGGCAAGCCATCCAAGTGATGTTTTGAAGAAGAAGCCATCAATATTCATGCTGGTGTATGTGGTGGTTTTGCCATTCCGGAATATCTGTGGTCTGAGTTGTGCTGTTCCAAACGATACCCTTGTGAATTCTTGCTGTTCCAAGGCCTGTGTATCTACACATTGCTGTATTTGTGTGGATTCCAACAAGAGAAAGAGATTAAATGGAAAACTTGTGCGTGTCTGTGACAAGACTGCAGTTAAGAGAAACATCTAAATGTTCTCCCAATTATTTGTGTTATAAGGCTTTCCACAGATGCCATGAGAATGTAATTGCATTCTCTTAAGCAAAATTTAAGCAAAGCTTAGTGTTTGTTTCACATTTCTTGGTCAGGCTTTTATGTGATGCAAATTTAGGATTCCATGTACAAGCAGAAATTTACGAGTATTTAAAACAATTATTTCCTACATCAGGCACCTAGTGTGACCATTAGTGCTGAAATTATTTATGCATTATACTTTTTCTAATAATGATGATGGGGATATGGTTATTTGAGTTTGATTTAACTGATATTGCCTTGCAATGGGTACTTGTATATCAAATATGTGTGTACCGGTAGTTAAAAAGGCCTATGTATATCTGCCAATTGCCATTTTCAATATTTATAATTTTAAGGATAGACGGTTGATAGAGTTGCTATTTACATAAATGTAAATTAACATTTTACATTAATTTATTATTAACATTAAAATTAACATTAATTTACATAAATGTAACATTCTGCATCTGAATTGTTCTGATGCAGCATTTGGAGTGGTTTCTAATAAGGATTTAATTTTTATGCATTGCCTTAGTTTGTGGTTTTAAATTTCAGATTTTAGGTAGCTAATTTTATTTTTTGATTTAGTAATATCGGTAATATTGATTTTGAGACCTTCCAAACTCCTGATTTTTGTGCAAATTGTTGAGTTAAAGATTAGCTTGATTTTATGAGGACGTGGTGGCTTTCATTGTAATATAAAATTACTGTTGATGATGCATCATTGTATGTCATTGTACTCCAGTTGTGTCTTCAATATTCATGGCTAATTGGCTTTGTTTTGTCTCAGTTTATTAACAGCCTGTCAGAGTGACATTCACCTGATTGGCGTTGCTGCCTGATAGCCAGTTTCCCGTCAGAATAGGATGGAGCCATATTAAATGATGGCCTATCCTGCAAAACTGTCATTCAAGCAGCAATCATTTTGTGATGATATCACTGATGGTCTCCCAAAAGTGTGCTATCTGAATTCCGGGAAGCTGAGGTTGATGGGTGAACGTTGTATAGCTCTATATACCTCAGGGGACCGGTCTAAACGACAGGATGTCCCTCTCGACAGCCGCTAGACTGAAGTGTTGGGCTCATGTTGGCAGATAGTGCATAAAGTCCACCTCACCCACCTTCTCGTGGTGGGAGACGTTAGTAGCTGTAGTGGGATACTCAACCACTGGTTGAGTAGAGCACTGCAGTGAAACGAACGGGTGAGGATTGGCACCCAGCTGTGGGTTAAACAGTGTGGGGAAGGACACGGGAAACCACCCCAATACACAAACCATGAGAGCACTGGTCACCGCATGGAAACTCAGACCACAGAAACTGAATGAGGACAAAGCAAGAAATTACATGCCGGCTCGGTCGTCGCCCGGATCAACAAGGACCGCGATTCATGTTGGACAACCAGGACATGGACGAGAAGTTAGCTACTGGGAAAAGACAAAGACAGAAACTGCAATTTCTGGATATCAAAAAAGACATTTATATAGGAACATGGAATGTAAGAACTCTGAACCAAACAGGACAATTAGATATACTACTACATCAGTTACGAAGAATTGAATGGACAATACTGGGATTATGTGAAACAAGATGGACAGGGAATGGAGAAATAAACAAAGACGACGTCAAAATCATATACGCAGGAAGAGACGATAATAAACACCAGGAAGGAGTAGGTATTATGATCAGAAAAGAAGCAACAAAAGCTTTAATTGGATACAAGGCAATATCGGAAAGAATAATAAAAGCAAGATTTCACATAAACTACGGGAAAATGACAATCTTTCAAGTATATGCACCAGCATCAACAGCAAAAGACGAAGAACTAGAAAAATTCTATGAAATGTTACAGGACGAAATCAAACAAATACCAAGACATGACTTATTAATTATAATGGGAGATTATAATGCCAAAGTAGGGCATTCATGGGAAAATTGGATGGGAGCAATTGGAAAATTTGGATATGGAGAAGAAAACGAAAGAGGACGAAGATTATTGAACTTCTGCCTGACATATGACTTAGCAATAAGCAACACCTTTTTCAAAGCAGGAAAAAAGAAGCATAAATACACATGGGAATCACCAGATGGTAAAGTGAAAAATATGATAGACTATATAATCATAAATAAGAAATGGAAATCAAGCATACTTGCTTGCAGGTCATTCCCAGTGCAGATATAGGAAGCGACCACCAGCTAGTTATAGCAAAACTAAGACTGAGGTTAAAGAATAAAAAAACACCAAAAGCCACGAAAAGAAATTTAATATAGACAAACTCAAGGATGAATCGACTAAAGAACAATATAAGAGCAAATTGAAAGAGGAAATGGAAAATAAAAATCTGCTAAAAGACAAAAAAGAGATAGACCAACTATGGGAAGAAATAAAAGAAATATACATTAAAACTGCAGAAGAACAAATAGGATATATAGAGAGGAACAAGAAAAAGCCATGGATAACACAAATAGTACTGCAACTGAGTGATGAAAGAAAAAACCTAAAAGCGAAGAAAGAAAAAGGGGACAAAGTAGCCAAAAAGGAATACAATAGGATAACAAAAGAAATAAAAAGGAAATGTAAAGAGTGCAAAGAAAACTGGATACTTGGAAAATGCGCAGAAATAGAACGGTCAAACATACTCAACGACTCAAGGAAATTGTACCAGATTTCAAAGAATTATGTGGACAAATCCAATTGAAGACAACCACAATAACAGACAAGAATGGTAAAGTATTAGAAAACAAAAATGACATAATAACAAGATGGAAAGACTATTTTGAAGAATTATACAACACAGCAGGAAATAACAATGAAGACACCAACATAAGGAAGGAGAACAGAGAAGAGAATGATGAAGAAGAAATAGCAAACGTTACAGAAGAGGAAATAAAAGAAGCCATAAAAGATTGAAAGTTAGAAAATCCCCAGGAACAGATATGATAACAACAGAAATGCTACAAGCAGGAGAGGAAATTACAGTGAATATATTCCACAACCTATGCAATAAAATATTCAAGAAGAAAAATCACCAGAGGAATGGGGAAAAGCCATAATAGTACCAATACATAAAAAGGGGATAAAACAAACTGCAATAATTATAGAGGAATAAGCTTTACTCAGTATACCAGGAAAATATATACAAATGTGCTACAACAAAGACTCAAACACTACTCAGAAGAAATATTGACAGAGGAACAAGCAGGCTTCAGAATGGGAAGGAGTACAATTGATCAAATACATACGATCAGAAGGATAGTAGAAAAATATTGCAAAACAAATAAGAAAATATACCACAATTTCATTGACTTCAAACAAGCATTTGACAGCATACAGCATGAAGATCTATGGCAAGCACTGAAGCACTATGGTATTCCAGAGAAGCTAGTGAATCTCATAAAAACTTATACAGTAAAACAATGAGCAGAGTGAAAATTAATGGGGAACTAACAGAATGGTTTGAGATAACAATTGAACGAGACAAGGATGTGGCTTATCTCCACTGCTATTCAATATAATACTAGATGTGGTAATGCAAAAAGCAATACAAAACACAAAAAGAAGAAGATGCTGGAGTAAAAGTATATGGACAAACAATAAATAACTTAAGGTTTGCAGATGACATAGATGTGATAACAACAAAAAGCAGATCACCTACAAATATTAACCAATGAAATAAGCAAGGCCGGAGAAGAAGTGGGGCTAAAAATAAATATACAGAAAACTAAAGCAATGGTCACGGGGAACAAGAAGGGAAAGTTAATCTAAAACTAAAGGAGGAAGCAATAGAACAAGTACCAAAATTCGTATACCTAGGATCAGTACTGACAGAAGATGGCCTAAGTGAAGAAGACATAATAAGGAGAATTGGACTAGCAAGTGCAGCATTTGGAAAACTTCAGAAGATATGGAAAGACAAACAAATATCACTGAAAACAAAACTAAAGCTATATAATACACTGATCAAACCAATACTATTATATGGATCAGAATGCTGGACCATAAAGAAGAAAGACGAAAGAAGATTAATGACTGCAGAAATGAACTGGTTAAGAGGAATAGCAGGAGTCAGCAGAAGTCAAAGAATAAGAAATGAAACGATCAGAGAAAAGACAGAGCAAAAAGAAACGATACTCAATCAATACAGAAACGAAGACTGAAATGGTTTGGTCATGTTGAAAGAATGAAGGAAGAAAGACTACCAAAGAAAGCACTATACAACTATGTTGAGGGGAAAAGAAGAAAAGGAAGACCAAGAAAAACATGGATAGAAAACTTAAAAGAGGATGCAGGAGAAATGCAAATGAACTTCATCCAATTGACCAGAGCAGCAAGAGACAGACAGAAGTGGAAGGAACTCGTTCAGACCCATCGTCCAACCCAATAGGGAAAGACGGAAGGAAGATAAGAAGAAGAAGATCACTGATGGACAGTGATTTTATGTGCAGCTGTAAGGATGCACTTGATTCTCACTTGACCTTATATATAATATATGTGTGTGTGTGTGTGTGTGCATGTGTTATAAATGGAATAATTTTAGTTTTGAAGTGTCTGTACATTCATTTGACCCCGGATTTGGTCACTTCCTCCTGCTGCTAACTAAGTTCTATGATTCAGTCTTCTTTTTCCACTGAATTACAGCTTCTGAGTTGCCTTCTTCAGCATGTGATCGCTTTAGAGGAACAATGTTAGTCTGTGTTTTGGAAAATTCTTGTGAGGAAATTGTGCAGTTGATTGTCTTTCACTCCTTTTCATGAGGCATTGACAATGTATTGAGTCTGCACTTAGGCATTGGCATCAATAGTAGCCGTGGTGACCCAGCAGTAACAGCAGCAGCTGTAGCAGCTGCAGTAGCTGCCGGGCTGCCAGAGGGATGATGGCTTAGTCTGAATGGATGGGGGAGGGATGAAGTGTGCTTTCCAGCTGGCTTCATTTGTCATTTTACTAATGTTAGTTTGGTGGTGATCAATGTGGACTATGCAAACTTTGAAAAGGGTCAGAAGTGTTTGCATTTATCAAGAAGACTGTAAAACTGCCACAGGCCGCTTAGGCATACAGGAAACTTACCTATCAGACTGGTTTGTTATGCCATTACAAGTTCTATGGTAATCCTGTCTGACCTTGTGATGTTGCTAACTCTTAAGTTCCCTCTATGCAGTAGAAGTATGGGAGTGATGCTTGAATTATTAGGACCACCTGCCAAACAACTCTTCAGCCTTTTTAATGGCAATTTTGATTATTACAACGGTTCATACACCTGGACACTGGTTCAGTTGGTGCAATTTTTGTTTAAGGTGTTGTTTGTAGTTTTCCATGGATAGGGTTTGATGTTATAGTTTGTTATTCTTTTGTAGTTATTTGTTAAGATACTTATATATTAAGCACAGGACTTAAAAGATAAATTCTGCAGATAGGAGTCAATATTTTTGAGAGCAGTTTTTGTAAGTGTGATATTGAAGGATTTGGCAGTTATTAGCTCCTCCCTGATTTGCTAGTGTGCAGTTTGATGAGATTGCAATACAACACTTTACAGTAAGGACATTGGACTTCAAAAATTGCATTCCATATTATATAGTTGCTGACTCAAAACTCTATAACTGTCTTTCTCTGTTCACTCTTTCAGGTTCATTGTAATATAAATATTTATTTCTATTGACTCCCTCCATAATCTTTCTCACTCTTCTTTAGCTTGAGACTGTTGTCTGTGGACCAGATCTTTTATAACACCATAGATTGTTTCACTGGGCAGCACAGGTGCTATAAAATTGAATTATTATTATTATTATTATTATTATTATTATTATTATTATTATTATTATTAGTAGTAGTAGTAGTAGTAGTAGTATTAGTATTATTAGTATTATTAGTATTATTATTATTATACAAAGACTGAGCTCTGGGTTAGATTATCATACTGGAGAAAATTTACAGTAGGTGAGCACAAAATGCCTACATTTTTCATTGAACTGTCCATTACAACTAATTCTTCACAGATACATATACATAGTGGTTCATTATACATTCATCATCCTTTGTTAATACTGAACAAACATGAACATTGCACAATAAAGTGTCAGTGCTCAAAATATTCATTGCCATTTGTAAACACTGATTTCTGGACATGTTTGGTTGTTGAAAAATGGAGTGTCTACACATGCTGCGCACACAAACACACACTTGCATGCCATGGTAACAAAATCATCAAAATGTACTTGATTACGGGGTAATAGCCTAAAGGTATCATACAGAGTTACTAGGAGTAGCAAAAGTACAATGAAATTGAATGGTGGTTACCAATGGATGAATTTTCTTTGTCACGGAATCCTGATATATGTCTTATGAGTCCCCAGCTTAGTTAATGGCTTAAGCAACTAGAGGAACAGTGACATGTGCCTTGCTTCAAAGTGCATCTAATTACACAAAGACATTTGATCCTGTTGCTGAAGGCAGTCAAAGTACAACAAACTATTTAAGAGTGGTCTTGAAGGCTAATGCGATGTAAGAAACTAAGCAAAGGCTTACCGGTATTTAATTTACATTGAAAGTATGTTACTGTGTTATTGACATATTATAATCAATTCATTCATTCTTTATCTTAGAAAGTTGACAACATTTTTCAAAGGGGCAGTCCATATATGACATAACGTAAATTTTAGGTAAAAATTACTTGTCCCTCCCCATGTCCCATTTCATCACAAAGGTATTAGCTCCCTTTAAAAATGATGTCACAAACTATTGACCCCAACTAAAAAACCATCGCTGGTGAAAGGTGATAATAATGATACTAATTTGATTTATGATTTACTTCTTGACATGTGTAACTATACCAAAATTTGCAAAAATTATGACTTTTCTAGTCCTCTTGGTCCTGCTGTGGTGATGAAAAGTGAGTGTCCATTGGGCGCACTGGAAGATTGCTAAGAGGAACATTACTAAAAAATAAATTAAAATGTGATTCATAGTATTGTACCTCCTCCCCCATATGTCACATGTTGTCACTGCATATAATATGGATGACCCCAAAGCAAGCAGTCAATTTTTATTTGTATGCATCTAAACTATTCATATGACCTCTGAAGTTGGCTTTTTCTACTACTGTATCATCTGCAAAACTATAGCAATTTTCCGTGTTTTTAAATCTTCTAGTTGTGAAATAGAACTCTCCAAAACTTAATTAGTATTTCTGAGATGATAGAGCATGATAACATGAGTTTGTTGTTCCCTTGGAATTTGATTTGATGTGTCTGTCAACCTTTGCAGTCAAATGCTATGACACTGGGTCAGCAGACAAATGCATGTAGGCACTTTCAAAAAGAGGCAGACAAGTATTAGGAATACGGATATCTAGAACCTTAAAGAGACGTTTAGGAATCTTCTACATTGCACTTAAAATATTCTTCTGTTGCACTAATCTACTGTGCATGCTCTTGTATGCTATATAATTAGAATAATTTGTAAAATGCTTTGAAAATTGAATAATTATGGTAGTATGTTGTCACTTCTGTTCATGAAATTTATGCGTGTTGCTGATGTTTTATGTTTTATGTGCTTTGTTGTTGTTGTTGTTGTTGTATGAGAATGTCAGTTTTCAGCTGTTTAAATGATTGACGATTTATTAATCCTTTTTGAAAATAAGGAACTCTGTTCTTGTTTCAATGTCTTTGAGAGTATTTTGATTAATTTGTGGTCTTAAAATGTGCTTTTTTCTTTCTGCAGCCATTTTGTATTTAAATGTACTTACAATTTAATTGCATTATCCAGGCTTGCAAATCCAATGCAGTTGAACCATTACAGTGTGCTGGTCTGATATATTAAATTATTAATCAACCCACACTGCACTATGAAGGCAGACACTTTCAACTGGGCTGTAATAAGAAGGCAGTTTTGTACGATTTTATGTTTAGCTGAGGAATAAAATGTACCGGTAGCTGTTTGACTTGTTTCATTGAAAATATGACAGTGTCTGACAGTAACATTTTCCCTGCATACCTGTACATTACATTGAAATTAGCCTTCGTTTTCCCTTAAATCAAGGCAAGCGTGTTAAAATCCGTGCCATGAATACTATTTCTCATAGAAGCGATTTTAGATGAATATCTTGCTTTGGATTTATAGCTGTCTGCTTGCTGAAAATAAATTTTGAAGCTATTTTCATTTGATTGACTTGTGTAGCAGTTGACATAAATTCATAATTATGAAAGCGCTCATTAATAAATAAATTAGAATATTCATGAATACTACCATTGCCATCATTATCATCAGCATGTTGCAACTGTTACCACCAGAGATGGCTGTGGATCATTCAAAATGACTCATCTGAACCGCTGAACCCTTGACACATGTGTGACCCATGCTCCATGGGTCCTGGAAAATTAATTATCTATTAATATTTTTTCAAAGCTGTTAAACCATCTCGAAAGCAATGTTGAGTATTGATTGAACATAAAAACTGCTACCCTGTTGTATATACCTGACAGTACATGCAGTACTTAGATGAAATTTGATGCATCAAGGGTCAATGGGTCTTGACACATGACCCATGTATATTAAGTTAAATCACAAATTTAGTTTTAAACAACTTTTCTCTTTTGTTAAAAGACCACTAAGACTGAATTTCTGGCCAAAGAAATACCATTGGGTTTATTTGCCTCTGGATGGATTTTATTGTGGGATCCCTGCTCCTGGGCAAGGATGTTTCTTATGCCACTTTTTACAGTAGAGGCCTCTGTGCTCCTAAGGTACAAGGATTGTGTGCATTCACTGCATGTGTACAGTGAGACTAACACTAGATGTATAGGTCTCTTTGGACAGGTCATACCAGTCATTGATGAAATACAGATGCTGTACCATACAGAACAAATGGATAGGGTTAATGATAATGTATGCTGTTGGATCTCCTAGAAGGTTTACACTTGAGCAACTGTTTTAGTCTGAGAAAATTATGTGTAAAATGTATTTGTTAAGGAATACTTTGCAGAGAATCTGTGTACGTGTGTGTGTGTGTGATGTGTATATATATATATATATATATATATATATATATATATATATATAGAGAGAGAGAGAGAGAGAGAGAGAGAGAGAGAGAGAGAGAGAGAGAGAGAGACAGAGACAGAGACAGAGACAGAGACAGAGACAGAGACAGAGACAGACAGACAAGAAGAAAGCAAGAAAGAAAGAAAGACGGTTGCATGAAACTATTGTTGTTACTTGAATTCCTTAATTCTTTTAAGTTATTTTACCTGCAGAAAGTGGTTTCATGTTAAAAGAGCAGAATGACATTTATCTTATAGTTATAGGACCTGGACAGTTTGTATTTGAAGTTTTATAAAGCCAATCATGTGGTCAGTCGGATTGTCTAGCAGCTCCAGATTGTGCACTATGTGTGAAATGCGGTGGACCTTATGGATGAAAAATTCATTAAACCACAGCACTATTGGTTTTGCAATCTGAAGTTCAGGCTTACACAGACGTCCCTTGACTAATCCGTTGTGTGCTTTAAGAGAATGCTTGTGATAATTGCTCATGTTAGGACTTTGCATACTGTTGTGATATATAATATGTTGTCAGTGTAATGTGTGATAATGTTGACCTCTGTTTTATTGATTACCTTGACAAACCATTATTTTGTTATTTCTGGTTGCATTTAGAGGTTGAATTTCAAACATGACTGTTGCAGTTTGTTGCTTTGTTTCTGGTGTTGGTTTAAAGTGTAAACTTGATCTTCCCTTTGATTTTGACAGGATCAAGGCCTGCAGAGGCTGAAGTATCTCCTCATTTTTTAGCCAGAATTTAAACATTAGGCCAGTTCAGTGGACTGCTATGAAATTAGCTATTCCAAACTCGCTCTCTATTAGTTTTTGTCAGCTGTTGCAGTGCTACTATTGAAACTGTCCCAACATGCTGCATTTAAATGAGATGTCTAAATATTAAGGGATTCTCTATTGCAGAGGTCTCTGAAGTACGGTCCGCAGGCCAGATAAGGCCTGCCAAAGCCTTTAATTCCCCCCGCCCAGAAATGAGGAGCATCGCAAATCTATCATCTTAATCTCTTTTTCTTCTGCTGTCTGTGTCATGGAGACATAGACTTATTGTAATTTGCTTCAACTTTAAGCTGTCTTACTCGTTATCCTATACTTGCCTTCTGATTTGCAAATGGAAATGATTGATTAAATTTGCAATCTAGTGATATCCTGAAGGACAAATTTAAGGGAAAAATTTGATAGAATTCTATCAATGCCTTCCACGTGATTGGTTAATTCATTTAAAAAGTTTGCTCATGAATTCATTTCTGCTTCTGGAACTACATATTTGTGTGAAAAGACATTTTCTAATATGAAGTATGTTAACTTCTGCTACAGATTAGCATTATCTGATGAACATTTAAAATCTGTACTTATTATAGGGACTAGGTATACACTTTGAACCACAGTTTGATGCAATTTTATCAGAAATGCATCAGTTTCATTAGTCTCACAGTGGTTAAACCCATTTCAATTGCAACTGATATGAATTCTGCTATCTGCATTATATACTGCATTATAATTCAGCAATAACATATAGTCTGTTATTGGTCAGTTATTTATTCACTGTATAGCCTATATTACTAAATTTATTTCTTGTTCTTGTGGCCTGTGGATAATGTTCCCTCTGAGCTGTGTGCGTGGGCACGTGCACAGAGGTCGCAAGGCAAGCGCACAAATGAAAAAATGGAGCGCACACAATTTTTGAACATTGTTTCCATTGCTTTCATATCATACATGTACTTACTGCACAGAAGTTGACTTTCCATGTACAATTTTGCACACAAGAAATTTCATGCGCACACGTACTACAAAAAATTAGAGGGAACATTGCCTGTGGAGCCCTCAGAAGTCAGCAATGTGGCTCATGGATGAAAAACTTTGTGGAGACCTCTGCTCTATTGTATATTTAGGTTGTTTAAATTCCTGGTTCATTGTATTTAAGTTGTGTTGCCTATTTTGTATTTTTCGCACAGAAATAACTCTACTGTTCAGGTATTGAAAGATTATACCAATAGTATATTTATATTTTTATATGATTTATATCTGTTTGGTTCTATGGCTGACAGCAGTCTTTCTTTTGACTGTTGTTATGCAGCAAAGAAATTCTGCACTGACACAATGAGCATTTTAAACAGCATTGCCACATTTTAAAGCTTCTGTTTGTTAAAAAAAGTGTTTTTGCAATAAATTAATTAATTTGAATGACAGACAAGAAGCATTTCGTGAGCACAGTTGGCAGAGGTAGTATTGAACATTTCAGGTTGGCTGAAATTGAGATTGGTTTGACAGAGAGCAGAGGCTGCAGCCATTGAGGTAGGATGTTAACTTTGAAGCTTAGCTGTGTTGATGACTGGGTTTTATGAGGGTTGAGAGGAGTTGTGATACAAGACTGTTTGCTGTTAAATGTGATTTGTGTGATCCATGTGTTCAGAGGGTCATTTTAGAGTGATTTTATAGGAAAAACCTGATTAGAATGTAAAATTCAGCGTGTACTGTAATAAGGCGCCACCTGAAGAACAACTCTTGGAAACTAAGTCTTTATATTATATTTTATTACAAGGTTGTTAAGCCTCATTAAATCGTTCTCCAAGTGAAGAACTGTAAATTATCATTAGTCAGATTCTATACCTGCTACCCTCTGGTTGTATGGCAAAATCCTACTAGCCCCGAACTTGTTTCAGTTATTGAATAAAGACCCAGTTCTGTAAATTGGCAGATATATAGTAATTAACTGAAATTTGCTTGATGCCTTGAAAACTGGACAGCCAGTAGTGAGGTGCAGGTTCAGACCTCAGTCACTGCAGACACTTTTCAATTGTTTCTGACCCTGAGTTGCCCACCCATCTCAGCTGTGAATGAGTGCACTGGGTGTCTATGCATTGGAGGAAAGTCCCAAAGGGAAAAACTGACTGCCCTGGTTTAGCCCAGCCGTTTAGTGACTTTAGTTCTTTAGTCAATACCATGAAAAATTGAAGGCACTGGGTTTTGAACCTTTGGGGTGATTTTAAAAAATCTTGTATGGCTATCAGACGCAATGTGTCACTATTGTTACGCCCTGTAACAGTGGTTAGCTACCTAAAAGAAGATGATCTGGGATACAGAATATAAAATACAAATGACATTCATAAGCAATGTTTTCATAGTCATTGTGTTGTTGTCACTAGAGTTTATTGTTAGATAAGGCTAATGAAATCAGTGCATGGAACATAAATAAATTTTGGATTTTGCACTGGTGAATGAGTGCATGTGAATCTTTCTTGTATTTCTTTCTGTATGTATCTTGTATTTCTTTCTGTATGTACCGTACTAGTCTTCTTTATGTAAAGACTAGACAAAAAGCTTCAGTTGTGACTTTACAGACATCTTTGTTATCATTCTTTTGTCAGTTTTCATGGACACTGATTGATCATCTGTCTCTCTGTAGATCTCTATATATCTGTTGCATATTTTATAGTCTGTTCTATAAGAGTAAAGAGTTGCTTAACTTTTGACCTAAATCTCGGGCATTCCAAATGCATGACAGGAATGATATGTATTTAATACACCTGTTTAATAATTGTAGCCTATGTAATATAGAAATTCCTTGTTGGATTGTTGAGTCTTTAAATCTAGCTCCCCAGCTGATTGATGCAGATGGACAAACCATTGGTAAGTATACTCCATGGACTCAAAACTTTAATTAGTTTTTTGTCCATTGAACCATGATATGTGCTATGTGCAGTAGTGAAGGCTTCTAGTAAACAATGTCTCTCTGGACATATCAAGAAGACAACTGAGTGTCCTGTGACAATATAAATTCCACAGATATAATGCAGTAGTACAGCTTCCAAGTACTGGTAATTTCACAGCCAGTACTGGTAGCAGTAATATGGTTGTTGATATATGCCTATTTTTCAAATATATTAATGGAATGGTCCATCATAGAATCTTCCCATTCCTTGTTTGCTTTGATGCTTCAGTAAGTAAATAAGTAAATAACAGAAACAGTTTGTTTGCTTTGACTCGTTAAACGGTTATTCTTAATTAAGCCCCTTTTTGATAACTGAGCACAGCCATCAGTGCATTTGAATTAAGGCAGACTTAATGCAATGGGGTTTTTAACAACAAAATATTTATTGACTGTGGAGTTGCCAGGTGTAGTTCTAAACACTGTCATTTGTGCCAAGTTATCAAATCATGTGGGATGTAGTCGTCCCTGCATGTTCCGGTAGTATTGCTCTTTCAGTAATTCGACTTTTGGGTTTACTTGTATTCATAACTTGATTGCTGCATCTCTCTACTTTGTGATATCTGAAGTCTTACATACCAGTACAGATGCTGCAATAGATTCAAAACTCTAGCTCAAGCCATTGCAAAACAGCCATCACTTTCGCTCTTGTTCTCAATGACTTTCATTGACTACCAGTTCAACAGGAGACCTCAGGTTCCAATCAAACACAGGTTTGATGGCACAATTATCATGTTGCCAAAGCATAGAAGGTTGATCTGTGTGCACTGATTAAGGGTGCTTATCCTCAAATATCCTGAACTTTGGGATATTAATGCTACTTCTCAAGTCCAAATACATCTGAAAACATTTACAATATTATTTAGATATGGAGCTTGTTTTCAGAAAGAGTTTTTGGTTATTTACCAATGTGTGTCTCTCAAAGTGGACACAGTGTTCTTCACAGTGTTCAGCACAGTATGCTGGGTGGGTGCTAAAGCAAACATACCTGGGTTTCTTATGGGCCAAAGTCATGCTGTTAGATTTCTGCATGTAGAGGCATATTTTGATGTCACTGGGAATAAATTGTTACTCAATGATGTGCAACTGCAAACAGTTTAAATTCTAAGACTTGAGTACCGGTATATGCATACTTTTGTAGCAAATGCTGCAGGTATAAAGTATGCCATAGCACTAAATTTCAAAGAGTGTCTTTCTTGGTTGGAGACATTATATGGTAAATGTAAGTTTGGCTGAATGCCTGAGTAGTAGTTTTGAATGGTTAGGTTGCAGGAATTTGCAACAAGAGTTTCTCGTTTTTGCTTAGTTTAGAGTATTGTGTCACTCGTGCAACTTGCTTGCATTAGGATCTGCATTTGTTGAAAATTGCAGATGAAGGTTTGTAGTGTTTATTTATTTGACTGCTGAATTACATTTCTTGATTATAAGTGGGAAGTTATTGAATATGGGACATTGTTTAACAGTTTAATGATATACCAGTAATAAGTTTTACACAATATACAAGTGTAATTTCTCTCTTTGTTAATTGTATCTGCCATATATCAGCTGCTGCTTCCTGTTTCTGTTAGAAATGTTTGCAGATTATGATGTTAATGGATGTGTGCCTATTGTTATTTTCCACCCTTCCGTTGACTGAACTTTGCAATTATCTGCTTTCACTGAAACCTCCTTTCAATGTGTGCTTGATCATTGTGATGTGTTGAATGAGAGACAGTGATCATGGACTACTACATGATATTTAAACAATTATTTAGAGACGGGAAGTAATTTATCATGCAGTATGCACTTACTAGGCAAGTTTTTCAGGTCTTTTTGTAGTTGTTACCTTTATCAGAGTTGTCCAGTTCTACCTATAAAGGAAGCTGGAGTGTAAATTAAAAGTGCAAAGTTGCCTTTAATTACTCATTTGCCAAGAAAATGATCACAGCTGCAGGGGGAGTGGTCTGATGAGGATAAGGATGATGACTGTTAATATATTGCCTTTGTAGTGCCTCTGACTTAATACCTAAGATATCAACTAATGACATAGGAAATTCATTTGTGCAGTTTTGAATGGAATAATCTGTTGAGGTTAGACAGATTAGATATTGTTGGAAGTAACATTCAGATACATTGTTCTGACACAGGAGATAAGTATTTGTGGTTGGCCCTAGAAAAAGTGTACAGGTTTATGATATTCTCTTTGATGTTTGAATTTCATGGTGTTTATGACATATCACATATACCAACCTTTTTATTGTTATTGTTTGTGACAATTTATATAGCGCCATAGCATAGCAAGGGCAAAGTCAAAGGCGCTTAAAGGCGCTTTAACCAAAAATCTTTTATCTTTGGTAGGGACCTGTAAATGTGAAATTATAAGGCTCTTTTTTAATGGTAACTTATTTACTCATCAAAAGGAACAACATTAGGGGATGCCTGGTGAAGAATCCTACTTTTCAAAATAAGGTTCACAATTATTTTGAGCAGTACTGTATATATATATATATATATATATATATATATATATATATATATATATTATATATATATATATATATACATATATATATATATATATTCATTCCCTCAAGGTCTTATGAGAAAAAAAATTGTCTGGAGACAAAAATTAATGTGTGTTAACTCTCGTCAGGTTCTTCGAGGTCGGCCACGGAAAAAGTTCCTCGAAACGATATTGCGTTGAAGCGCTGTATGGCGCTGTATGTATATATATATATATATATATATATATATGCACATTATTTATTTGGATGCCAGTGGTACCTTGTTCAATGAGGGACTTATGCTAAAAAAAATTGTCCAGAGGCAGTGTCCAAGTGTGTGTGTGTGTGTGTGTGTGTGTGTGTGTGCATGCGTGTGTGTGTAGATGAGTCTTAACTTGTTAATAGTGACTAATATTTGTTTCAGAATGTTTGCATTGGTGTTTGCCAGTTTGTTATTCATCCAGAGGTATTACAATTATGTTTTTTTAAATTATCCAAATTTAACTGACATTTGCTGCTTATTTCTTTGTATCAGTTGTTAAACCTGTTTTTTAAAACTCCAAAACAGAGTGGTTCCTAGAAGAAACCCATGGAAATCACTGCTGATGGGCTATGCAATGTATGTTTGCACTAATCTTGACTGACTGTGTGTGTGCAATGTATGCTGCCTTGAGTGAAGCATGAAATATGTTACACTGGTTCTATTTTTGGTTCCATACGTCACCAGTGTCTTGTTCAAAAAGAGAACTTGAGGTTTGCTATTTCTAGCTGTTCCAAGACCCTGGCGTGAAGTATTACTGATAACATCAGAAGTAATATGACCATTTTAAAATCTGCATTCATGTTGGTTTTTAAGTAAGCTGTCTAAACCTGAAGTGAAGATATAGATGTTAGAGCATATATAGTTTAAGGGCTTTTTGATTTTAATAATAATAATAATAATAATAATAATAATTAATAACTGTGTTTACAGTGGTGTATTAGGATCTGTCCTGCGTTAGAGCCAGAGATGTAATCAGACTGACTGTGCTGAGATTTACCCCGTAGTCTTTTTCTGTGTTTTTCGAAATTACCGGTACCATACAGGCTTTATTTTGGTGTAAATTTTATCTCAAATTGAATGCTGCTAATTCAGCAATGTAGTGTGCAGTCTTGATGCTATGTGAAAAGCTGGAAAGAGAATTTTCAGACATTCAGTTAGAAGAAACCTTAAAATCAGATCTGAAATCTAAAATCTCCAGCTTGAATATTGCTTTGATAATAAAGAACTGGTCATCAGCCTAAATAAAGCTCTCACTGGTGGACCTGTGGGTTCACAGCCAAGTCAGTCATCATCAGTTCACAGTCAAGACAGTCATCATCATCTTCACTTTAGGTGATCAAAGGGTATCAGAGACTAACCTATGAGGAAAGGCTAAAGCACTGTGGATTGACAATCTTGGAAAAAAGGAGAACAAGAGGGGATTTAATTGAGACATACAAAATACTAACAAACAAAGGGGAAATGCCAAGAGAAAGGTTTCTTACAATGAAGCAGTATAATGAAACCAGAGAAATCGGTTCCGAAAACAACTGAAAACGCTTTTATTTAACATCTCATTCTTGTAAAGCGCTTTTGACTTTGACCTGTTAGTTATACTTATGGCGCTCTAGAAATTGTCCTGTATAATAATAATAATAATAATAATAATAATAATAATAATAATAATAATAATAATAATAATAATAATAATAAAAAATCAACATGAAACTGTTTAAGAAATGGGTTTGGAGATACAAGCAGCATTTTTTTAGTGAAAGAGTGGTGGACAGATGGAATGAATTGGACGAGAAGATAGTTATGGCTAGGAGCGTGAATGATTTCAAAATAAACCTCAGTATTATAGGATACTAGATTGGATGGGTACAGCAGTGGTTCTCGCACACAGGGCAGACCCTCCTGAACCTCTGTAAACCTTGTTGTTGTTGTTATTATTATTATTATTATTATTATTATTATTGTTGTTGTTGTTGTTGTTGTTGTTGTTCACTTTTCCCTGCATGACGGCACTAGTCAGATATGAAACCACTGCACTTTACTCTGTCTTGTGTTAGTCCACAATCATCTATAATTGTCAAATTCTTCATTTCCAAGTCTTTTTTGATGTTGTCCGCCCATCTTTTTCTTCATATGTGTGTGTCTCTCTGTGTGTGTGTGCAGGTGGATTTGCATGGATTGTGCAATGTGTATAGCTAGTTGTTTCTTGTGGTTAGAGAGCACACATGCTCTTTATCCACAGGGGTTCATTAAGGTTCCTGTATAATATCTGCCAGCTTCTCCAGTTCTCTGACATGCATACCCGGTATTATGCTTGAGTAGCTTTACTGGAGTTCTACTCTGACTCTCACAACTTAGTGTCTAGGTAACAGATAGGTGACAGCAGTTGGCAGCATTATGATTGATGCTGAAAATTGAATCTTTTAATTGTAAAGGGAATTTTTTGCTATAAAGAAACTTGAGATATATATTGTTTATCTATTCTGATAGAAGCAAGTCTGACATGACATGACTTCTTTATTTATTTCTCCATAATTTCTCCACAATTTACATAAAAGATAAACAAAATAACATATACATAAGCCTATGTACTTATCTAATAATAACATTGTAACTACTCAGAAGGTTGAGAAAGAAATGAGAAATGGTTACTAAAGGGATCATGGATCCCACTTGAAAGTAACCAGTGCATATGAAATTTGATAATGGTAGCAGACATAAATTAAGAAATTAGTTTCATAATTTGAATTTAAGTAAAATTAGCAAACACAGCATGTAAGTGTTTGTAGCAAAGTAGACTATAGATTAAATTAAAGTTAGAAATTGTCTATTCCTGTAGAATTATTTGTTTGAGTCTCTTTTAAAATATTAAAATTATCATATTAAAATATGTTTTCTTGCTTGGCATTTTAGGAGGAGTATTTGCTGTCAATAGATGTGTGTAGGTGGCAAAGTAATCCTGTGGTTATAGAGCTGAACTGGGGTCTGAAGTATGGGGTTCAATTGCTTACTTTTCAGTTATGCTGCTGCTTGATGCCAGCAGCATACTTTACTTTTATTAATGCAGGTTTGCTTAGTTGGTAGACAGAGGTATTGCACTGACCTTGCTGTTTTGTTGACAATATTAATCTCACAGAAAATTAAATTCCCACACACATGTGTATATATATATATTTATTACTTATATTAATATTTTACCTAATTGCATCTGCTGTTCTTAAGATAGAAAAATTTCTGTATGATTTTTCACAAATGAACAGAACTGACAGAGTGGTAAAAATGCTGGAGTACCAGTAGTTGCTATCAAGGCAACTGTTTTGCTTTAATCAAGAATTAATGATCAATAAATAATATTTATGTTTATTTAGTGTGGCGTTCATATAGTTTTGTAAACACCATCAAGTGGCTAACAACTGATTAATCACAATTTTAACAGCTTGTATTGTGTGCTTGGAGTTGTTTAAGAAATTTTTTTAGAAGTACTTTCAAGTTGATTGTTTACCAACGCATTGCATTTTCTGAAAGTGTTGATTATCAAAAGATGCAAAGTTTGACAGTGAGTGAGGTGTGCCAATGTACTGTTCTGGAGTTGCATTTTTTATGCCTAGGTGTTGATGTTTGTACTAATAATATTTAGTGCATAGAATGATGCTTTTGGAATTTAAGGACAAGGCTGTATGCTGTAAATTGTCTCATTGTACTGTAGTTGTTGCTGTTTGTATTTTATGTCTATAAAGATCAGTTTGATGCAGCAGTTTCTGTTACTGTTAGAATACTGTTATGTTATAATTTGCTGAAGAGTTAGGCTTAGGGTTGCTTGCTTACTCACTTACTGATAAATTAGCTATAGGCCTAGATGCATGTGAAGTACCGTAGATAAGGTTTCCTGGAAATTTCAATGCTACACTGATTCATATATAATTCAATAATCACCAAATAGAAGACACTTTGGTAGCTCTACTCATCTGTGAGTAGATACTAGATACTAGATTCAATGTAAACTTTGATAATTATAATTAAGTAAATTAAGTAAATAAAGTAAATAACATATATTCTGCTATGATCTGAATTAAAATTGCAGATAACCTTTACTATTGTAGCTTTTAAAAAGTCTGCCTGTTACATAAAATCTCTTGGTTTCAATTACAGAAGATTTGTTAGCTGATTTCTTTTCCACGCACACTGAAATTGTCCTTAGAAGTACACACATTCAGCCAATTTTATGGGCAACATTACTCCAGGCTTATTCAAAATGGCTAGGACTCACAGTTTTGGAGTACCAAGCAGCCACAGGCACATGTAAGGAAGATACACTGCATCGGTGTTTGTGACATTGGACATATATAAAATGGACTTAAAGTTAATAATAAGAACTGCAATTGAGACAACAAGGTAACGCTAAGTAAAGAGTCATCAGCAAATTCTGCAAATTTTTATGCATGCATGCATATATACATAATTTACATATATATGTATATGTATATAATGGAATGACCGGAAACTGCTCCGGACATTTGCTCCAGCCAGATAGTGTGATATTTGGCAATATCTGGTTCGCAAAATACTTATGTCATGAAACTACCGAATTCGAATACTGTATTATTGTATACTTCATTTTTTAATGAAAGGCAACTTAACTGAAGTTGACAAATGCACCCGCAAATTTAATTTAACTAACACACTTGAAAATTTTAACTGGAACTACATCACATAAAGAATTAGTTGCAGATGTATACCTTAACTGACATGAACATTAGTACTTACCCGGTATAATAGAAGTCTATGGTAACTGAGTAGTGAGTATTAAGTGACTACTGGTAACTGGTAACTTTTAAAACCTTTTTGTATTTTTTCTATGTACCTATTAATCTGTAAAATATCAATTTGGTAAATTATGTCATGAATTCATATATTCTCTGTAATTTTTTTTCCAAGCATATTGCTCAGTTTTAGTTAAGCAATTTATCTGTAATCTTGATATGGTACTGGAATTACAGCATACTTGTTCATGAGTTGGAAACAGTAAATTGATTGATTGATTGAAATTAGAGTCATTCTAATCCTGTCCTGTAATATTCACTTCAGCTCCCAGATCCGGCAAATGTTGAAATGTTGATCCAAAACACCTGTATCCAGATCCAGTAGTATTTAATAGCTAGTTGGAATTTTTTGAATACCTGACTATTCTTATTTATAAATGTAACATAATTATGATTTTTGTGCATTATATTACCGGTACATGTTTTGCTACTATTGCTACTGTATACTGATATTTTGGTACCTATGCATGTATGCAGATTGAAATATATGATTTGTTTATTCTGTTGTTTTTTGTATAGAGTTTTATTTTCTGTTGTTGTCTTTATTTCTTAGCTTTTATATGCCTGCTGTGCTTTGCATATCTTCTTGAGTGGGATGTATATATATGTATATATATATTGTACACAAAGAGTATCTGGTACTGTTGATGATATAAATAACTTCAATTGACAGAAAGAGAAGTGCTTCTAAGTAGATGATTGTGGCCCTTAGATTCGTTTGTTCAGCTGTTGGATCTCACTGCACATTCTCGGAAGCACTTCAGAATTGGCTCTGCCATTAGCATTTTATATCTGTGTTTTGTTACATTTTATTCTCCTAATCCTGACATAGTGAATAAGTTGAAAATATGTTGGTGAGTTTATTGATAAAGATTGTGAAGAAGAGGGGTGAAATTCTGTACATATAGAAAATTTAGCATATTTTGTTGCTATTTTGCAGTTCCTGTTTCTATTGTCATGCATGGACAGTGAGTGACTGCTCCTAACCATCAGTGTTAGTGGCTGATTCCAAGGCCAGCATTTGAGCATTAGGGAGTAGTTGTTAGAATTGACATTCATGCCAGCATTCTAATAGTTCTTTGGTATTAGAATACACAAATGTTTGATATTATATTTTCTTCCTGTAAATGTGAGAATGTGCAGTTAGAATTATTTGTAGATTTGCCACTACCCCTAAGTATCTTGTTAGAAAGGCAGATATCTAGTATATAATGCTTAGAATCATAAATAAGTCAGCACTTCAAGATTACTGTTGAGTCTATTTAATTTACTTAGACACATGGTAAAATGTAATTTCTTATTGATCAGGGAAACACTTCTAATAATTAGATTACCATGTTAGTTTGTTAGTTATAGGCTAATTTATATAGTGCTATTGTCCTAGCGGGCTAGAGTCAAGAGTGCTTTACATTGAATTAAAAGAGTGTCCGAACAAGTGCGTTTTTAGTTTCTTAGCAAATGTTTCCAAGTTGGTCGCGTTGGTGACACTGTCTGGTAACGCGTTCCAGAGAGCCGGGTTCCCTCGAGTAACAGAACGCTCCCCCAGTTTGGCTGTTTTCGAAGGAGGAGGCACCGTCAGTCGGACCCGACTGGAGGAGCGGAGCCACAAGCGACCTTCTGTGGATGGAGGCTTTCGAAGAAGATACTTCTAAATAACATCAGGGATACCAGATGTCTGGTCAAAGGAGAACATGTCCTTCATTTTAGCCTTCTTGTCCTAATCCAGCAGGCATTGGCCTAAAATTTTAAAATGTCAAGTTTTTTGCTTTGCCATCCACTGACTTCAATTTTTGCCTATTTGGCCGTTTAATTGCATGCTCCATATCATTGCTTAATTGACAAAGGAGAAAAACCGACTGTCTTTTGACTCTATAAGAGGAATTCTTCTCAAAGTGCAAATTTCATGAAAATACCTCACATCATTGTCATAGTTACTTTCTGCCAGCTCATTAGTGGCAATAGCTAGACATGAAGCTTCTCGTTATCTTTCTTTCATGTCCTTCCATGACCTCGTATTCACCATGTCATGGTCAGGTCTTTATGAGTCAGGACTTCACCCTGACTCACTTCGAGGTGACTGCAATATCCCATTAAAATGGATATCTGCTCTCAACAGCCTTGCTTGTGTTCAAAGATCTTCCACTGTGATTGATTCCACAGTTGTCTTCTGGTACAGTTGGTCCACGGCACCTTATTCCGTATTGTATTATTCGGTGCAATCCCAGGATGTTTCCCTGCCCAGGACTTCCCCCATCCACCACCCCGGGGACACGCCTCTACACCTTTGTACCCCAGCGCACGGCTTTTAACATATATTTTGCTGGTAAAGATGAACTGCTGCACAAAGTTGCATCTTCAGACATATAAAACTGCACATAATATCACTTTTTTATGACTGTTATTTTTATTGGATTCTGTAATATGCCTTTGCTCCTGACATTTTGGTAATATGGTGCACAAGAAATTGTCAGTTTAATAATAATAATAATAATAATAATAATAATAATAGTAGTAGTAATAATAATAATCACTGCTTGCAGCTTTTTGTTTAATTTATTTGTGTTTTTTGTAGTTTACAAAATCTTTATCAAGACATTGTAGTTCAAGCTTTGTGAATTTTATGGCAGTGAAATGTCTTATCTTCTTTGTCTGGCTTTGTCCTCCTTCTTTACCTTTGGTGTCTGTTTTGTTTTGGTGTGGAAGTATCTGGTAACCCTAAATTGCATGCTTTAGGTACAGAGCTCCAGTACAGAATTATTAACCAGATATCTTTGTAATAAGCAGAATGTGTTTGTTGGTTGTGTTTATATGGTATATGGCATTTGTATTGCAGAACTGATTTAAGTGCTAATTTGTGACTGCAACTGTCTGTCTCATTCATTTGTTTTAGAAACTGGTTTTTTCAATATGCAGTCCAATCAGATCCAACGGTTGGGTTATTGGTATTGGTTCTGTGGACAAATGCCTTAACTGTAAATCTTCAATCTTGCTGGATTTGTAATTGATCCACCATTGTGGGAAGGCAAGTTTGTAACTACCGGTACTCCATTAGTGTATCACTCCTCTGTCTTCTTTGCAAGGAATATAGTTTGACTTATTGGTTGGATGGACCCTACTGGTATGCAGTGTTACCAAATGCTGGAGCTTTGATAGGAATGGAATGGGATGCCCAACATGAGATTTAATGTGACAGTGTGTGGGGTCAACGAATATATTGAGTTTCTCTGGTATTCCTGCAGATATCTCTGTTTTACCTGAAGGAAAGTCGGTTTGACCAACTGTGCTGCTGAGTTGATTGAATGGCTGTTTTTCCTGCAGCAGCAACAGCCTCAGAACATTGCTTTCAATTTGTGAATGTTTGTTGATGTTTGCAGTTTACTATTTACCACTTGAACTCTGAAGTTCATTCTATCTATATCTGGGATTGTTTGGAATTGCTTTGTCTGGACTGTTTGTAAGATGTTTTAAATTCGTGGATATAGATATATAGTTGTGATTACTGTTGCAATTTGTGCTGTCAGGTTTCTGGTGATGCTGGAGCCATTTTTGCCATTAAATTGACTAAATTGGCTGATTGGTTATTGGTTAGTAGAAAGATAAAGGTATGTTCCACATGAAGGGTTAGCACTTTCAGTTTTAGATGGCAATGGCTAAATGAGGGTGTACTTATTCACAGCTGAGTTGACTGAGGCACTTGGGCAGTCTTGGGGCAGAAACAACTGAAAAGGTTCTGCTGGTTAATATCTGTCTGCTAAGCAATTTAACTTGAGTAAACCGTGATTTGTTGAAGGTTTCCATGAATGTCATTCCTCTTGGTCTAAGAATATTTGCTTTTATTTTATTGGATCAATGCCCCTAACTACTGGTCTAAGATCAGAGTCAGACAGAAGACCAGTACCGGTACTTTGAGTTTGCACTGTGTGGCAAAGTGGTTTACTAGATATAAATATTAGTATGTATAATTTGCCTCGTGGACTCATATTGACATTCCAAGTAAATTTATTGAACTGTTGCTAATGATGATTTTGCTAGTTTGAAAATGTAGAATATGATGCAGGGATATCATTTGTGACTTTCATAGGCTTCTAAAGTGTTTTGCCTTGTTTCAAGTCTTTCATAAGGCCAGTGCTTTTTTGTGCCGGAACGAGGCAGAACGGCGTTCCGGAAAATATGAGCGGCGTTCCGGAAAATTGGAAGACTGGTATTTTTGAAAAATAGCTGTGGCGACTAAAAATAATAAAAAAGGTCATCACCCGGAAAATGGAGTGTTTTATAGGGATTTGAAAAAAAACTTCTGTGACGACTAAAACGACTAAAAAAAGGTCATCACTTAAATTTTGAAATTTAGGGGTGCAAAATAGAAATCTTGCCCCGTTCCGGAAAATATTTTTGTACAAAAAAAGCCCTGCATAAGGCAATCACTCAACGGTCACCTAGGTTAGTAATTTAATTTGTGCCGCTGCTGTTCTAGAATTGAAGTTTCTTAGTAGTAATGCTGTGTTTGCAAAGTTTTATGTTTATGTAGAAAGGTTATGTGGAAGATGTAAGATGTTGTGTACGTAGATGTCATGATTTGTATGGGAGATTTTGTGGTGCATTGTAGTGATGGGTGCAAACTGGATAGTGCATGTACTGGATCTAGTGGTAAAACCTGTTTTGAGTCAGCTTCTAGGTTTAACATTATACTGTAGAAACAGCAAAGCATTTCTTCTGAGTTTATCATTGTTAGCTCAGCACGTGTTCTTTTTCCCTGTTGGTCTTGCATAAAAGTTTCTGGATCTCTCATTGTGATCTGTTTTTGTATTTTGTTCAAATTTGGGAAAGTGTTGAGAATGACAGAAAATTGGTTTGTTTCAGTATAACTTGTTTATGATCAGAAAAGATTACATCCGGTCTTTGAGTGGCTGATTGTACTGGATTTGATTGGACTTGTTGATCTAGACCTTTTTCAATTTGTCTGGTAGTTTCTAGGAAAAGCATTTCTCATTGATGTGCTGCATAATGTTATAGCAGAGGACACTGTGTCAGACAGATAATATTTTTGTTTGTCATCTTAACTTGTATTTGTGATTTTTGCATATTATAATAGCCATGCCAATTTAATGCAGGGATTTTTAAGGAAAAGTGCCAGTCTCAGAGGTCCTAAATATGCAGAAAAAAGCGTAGAAGTTTCCCTTATATGCTACTACTTAACATTGCATATATGCGGAAATTGCATTAAACCGTCATAACTAATTATAATACTGACTCATCCGCATTGTAGCAAGACACTAGCCCTAATTGAAAATGATTTTAATAAGAAATTTTAATTGATAGGCATTTACAGCATTAATACAAAATTCAACTGATACAAAATTTGACTGGTATGTTTTGAGTCCTCTTCAGAATGTTCTGTTAATGATTAATAATGCCAGTGTCAGAGATTTTGGGGAAAGGGGAGATGTTTCATTGTGTGTTTGTGGTGCTGAAAAAGTTCATCATCATCATCATCATCACTCCATAGTCCATAAGGACTGTCGGAGCCAATGGTGTAAAAGTGCTCGCCCATGGCCCTTTCCTTCCTTTGGCCATGTATATCGCATTTTGGGTGGTGTCAAGTCCAGTCCATTCAAGAATGTCATCGATCCATCTTCTCTTTGGTCTTCCTCTTTTTCTCATACCATTTGACCTGCCCATCATCACTGTCTTTATTATTCTGTCATCCCTCATTCTGCAGATGTGTCCAAATATGATAATTTTCTTTCTTTGATCTTCACAACAGTCTTTGTTCGTCCCAGGTCTTTGCGAATAGTATCATTTTTGATCATATCTTTATAACTTATTTTCAGCATTTTCCTATAACATTTCATTTCAAATGCGTTCAGTTTTAATCTGTCTTGTTTCTTCATGGTCCATGTCTCACATGCATACAGTAGGGTAGATATCACGCATGTGTCCATAATTCGCAATTTAATGTCTGTGCAAATGTTTTTACTTTTCCAGATCATGTTCAAATTGGCAAAAGTACTGCTTGCAATTCCAATCCGTCTTCTTATCTCCTTGCTGCAGTCATTATCTTCGGTTATTAGACTTCCTAAGTAGAAAGTAGACTTTCCTAAGCTGAAAAAGTTATCCAGGATTTATATGACTTTTGATACATGGCATTTAAACAACAATATTTAGCATTTGTTTTTTCAATATTTTTTATTAGTCTTGTTTTTAGGATAAGCTGAATTTGATAGCTTGTTGATATTGTGATATGTGATGAAAATTTTTCAGTCATTTCAAAAAGAGTGAAGTATTTATCTTCCTATTTAATTTAAAGCAATGTGTTAGTTCTACTAACTGGAATGATGGATGTTGCTGTGTAATAATATTTATTTCCAGATTCTGACTTGCTGTTTAAATTAATTAGTTAATGACTTGAATAAATAATTAATTTTTACTTTCTATGTTACATTTGCTGATGGTCTTGTATGATGGTCTGCTTAATTAGTGTATTTCAAGTACAAAATGAGGCAATGGATGCATACTGTGTAATGGTCAATCATTGGTCTATTTTATGGTTTAAGAAGCTGTAGTTCTTTATGGTTTTAATTATAGTAGACCAACGCTGGAATGGTTCTGCTTCTGTTCAAGTAGACAAGAGGAAAGTGAGCTGGAGAGCTGGCAGATTATGGTGTGTGTGTGTGTGTGTGTGTGTGTGTGTGTGTGTGTGTGTGTGTGTGTGTGTGTGTGTGTGTGTGAAGTAGGAGTTAAAACATTGCAGTAATGCTGCTTATTAACATGGCATGTAGGTAAAGCCACTGGCCACTGGTAAAGCCCCGCGGTAGAAAGGCCCATTATTTTTACGGCCACTTCTGGATATCTGTTTCTATGTCTTTGTGCTTATGATGGTGGTAGATTTGATATTACTGGTGTTGACTGCTGTGGAGATACTGTATGGCTGGCAACTGGGCTAATACTGGTCTTGTAGGGGCTGTGTCATCCAGTGCACACTGAAAAGTAGGTCAGAGAATTTGCCTGCCTTTCTATCATTTGTTGGAGCCATGAAAATCAGAATAATAAAAGTAATGAGAACAAACATGAGAATTTATGCAAGAAAATTGTTTGGGAATTCGGGTTCTAAGCCAAATCATCCCAGGACAGGTGTGTCATAAAAGTTTCTTCTGCAGTAGGATTTGGAGCAGTTATCAAATGATACCCATAATGTATTCAGACTGGTGCTGTAAATTAAAACTGTTAGAAAAACATGATAATGAAAACATTTAATAGTTGTTTACTCTGGACTTTATATCTTATATGTGAGTGCACATGTGTGTTCCATTTTAATGTGGTTTGTAAGAAATAAGTTTTGTGTACATTTTTTGATCATCTAGTTGCTTAGTATTTATTGGTCATTTACTTTTCACTTCATATCTACCATGGTACTTGGATCATTCCTATCAGTTGTTCATGTTCATTATCATTCAATTGAGATGATAGTTGTGATAATCTGATAGTAAAACCTCTTCACCATCACTGGGCAGCTTATCTGCTTGTAGGTAGAAAATTCATTCCAGGTTGTGCTGGTAATAACTTTCAATTTGTTTCATCACTCTGAATTTTTGCATATCTATAGCCTACTGTAGCACTAGTATTGTCCAATTTCAAACAGGGTATCAATTTTATAATATTTTTGTGGTCTATAAAACCTGTAATAGAAGAAACCAGCTCTCTTAAGCGCCATCTTATCTCTCGATTGATTTTTTAGACATTTGACAGAGAATAGATTTTTGAAAGACTTTGTATAGTGTCGTTTCAAATGGCTCATTATTTTCGTGGCATTTCGAAAGCTCTAGAAAAAAATTGAGACAGAATATATTGACAATTCTAGTATGGTTTGACACAGCAAAGATGGGGACACAAGAAAATGTGGTCTTAATTCGTTTCATCACTCTTGCATTGTCCAATTTCAAACAGGCCATGTTGGCCCACCCAATATTTGGCTTGTGGCGCCCTCCATGGTAATGAGCTTGCTATTAATCAATCAATCAGAAACTGTACATCTTGCAACTCCAATTTCAACTTAATAGATTTTGTTAGTACTGTAAATTCTGTCAAATATCAGCGGTCAGGGTGGGTGTTCTCAGTCATTCTAAACCAATCCGTTTTCAACCTTCTGTTCAATTTTTGATGAAAACCATATAATTTAATGGTTGCATAAATCAGACTTACAAAGCTGTTCATTTGCAAATTAGAGATATGGGACCATGTTTCTAAATTCCTGTTGCCTGTGTTCTTGATTCCAGTTTGGCAGAATACCGGTATTATAAATATAGTAAATTATGGTATTGCCTAATGCAATTTGCAGAAACTTTGATGATCCTGAGCTCTCTTGCTAAACTTGCTACTAAAATTACTCAGCTTGATCACATTAAACCTGTTCTTAAAATTTGCTTGTTGAAAAAAGACTGGCTATTAATTTTGTAAGAAATGATAAACTCTCACTTTCAATGACAGTGTTTTACCAGTAAGTTGACAGTGATTGTCACAGTGACAGCTGCCAATTAAAATCGTTTAGACCACATATTATGTTATGAATTAGTTATGCCTATGTCTAATACAGCGGTTCTCAAACTTTTTAGGATTTCTTGAGTTGTGGTCCTTTACAAATTTTTGTGATGACTTGCTGACCTTATAACATTTGAGTTTTAAATTAACTATAATTACCGGTAACACATAGGCTACTTGTTTTGTCAATCAATTATTTAATCAGAAAATTGCAAATCTTAGTCATCAAATTTAAATTCAAATGGAATAAGCACTCTTAGAGCCATCAGTGTTTTGTATTCTGAGGTGTTGGTGAGATATGTCCAGAAAGTACCGGTAATCCCTTTACGGCCTGTCCTGAAACCGCTTGACGGTCCTCTATGAGAACCACTGATCATCTAATATGTGCAGGCATGTGTGTGTACCATTTGAATGTAGTTTGTAAAAATGGTTATGAATTAGTAAACAGCATCACTGTCACTTTTATTATAGGATTGTTTAATTAATATATTTGATAAAAGAAATTTCTCGCCAATCTTAGGGAACCTGTGCTTAGGTGGGAACAGACAAATAGGCCCTACCATTATACTTATCTGCAGCATTTGACACCAAACACCTCCCCTTTCACAAACTGTTACTTTCATTCAGCATACATGTACCAGTTGTACCTGCCTGACTTCTATAGTCCTGTGCTAGAAACTATTGGTTATCCAGACTGCATGGTTTCATTTGATACTGTTTGTTGTGCATTTTACAGGAATGGTTGCTGATATATCATGGATGACCATAGACCTCCATGCCATTGCCATGTATCTGCTGATTCGGAATCGCTTCCTGTTGAGTTTGATCTTGTGCATATATTTTGCTTATGCCTTCAACAGAGACTCCGCTGCTAGTAAGTACCGGTATAGTCTGATTTTCAGTGAGATTGTATTGTTACATGAATTACATCATCTGGAAGTTTGCACAAAAATGCAATTTTCGGGCATGATAAGTGCAGAATTGTACTTAATTGGTGTCACCTATATTAACCTTTTCTATCTGCACCGGACCCTACGGGCAATGAGCCTATAGGTGCACATTTACCACCTTTTACACTTTGTACTTTACTTTTACCTTGCCTTAAACATTTAATTCAGCTTTGTGTTTTTTGTTTTCATATATTTGGCCTAATGGTTTATAATTTAGTCAATGCTTATGGAGAATACTAATCTGATATAAAAATGACTCAAATTGCACAAAGTTTGTTGAGCATTGATTGTTAAGTAGTTCCTAAATAGTAGAATTACCGGTTATTCTGGTGTAAGTTCTTCATGCAAGCATCATTGCCTGCCTGCCCTAGATTACCGGTAACTGTCAACTTGGGTCCTGATTGGCACTCACATGCCCTTTGGTTAAGAGCAGACATTGATAAGGTGGTGCATATCTCTTTAGGCTAATGACCTGTGCATTATAAATGAGAGCTATATAAATTGAAGACCTAGATAGAGGACCTGGACAGAGGCCTGAACTCTGCCATTGCTGATGGCAAACCCTGGTTGAGAAAAGAGGAGCCACACACACACACACACACACACACACACACACACACACACACACACACACACACACACACACACACACACACACTGGACTGAACACGGTTTTCAGTTGGGTACTTGCTGACTTTAAGGTAGTTTTTTTACACCTTGAGTCTTTGCAATTTGAGATCTGCAAAAGTTGAGATCTTGCAATTTGTTTTTTAATGTGTGCAGAACTTCCAAAGTGGAAACTGTATAAACTAAAACATTGTGGTAATAAGGATGTTATTACATACAAAATGCTAATATATCCAGTGAAAGAGTAAGGTCTGATTCATGCTGGAAACTGGAGTTTGAGTTCATAGTATGATATAATTATGCTGAATCAAATCACCAGTCTTTGTACAGTAACCGTTTGAAAATGTATTTTAAGGACTTGTTTAAAAACCAATGCAGCTAAATTGCAGCTCACATTTCAGGGTTAATCAGTTCATGAAACCCGAAGTGACTCCCAATTGTAGTTTAATTGTTCTGTTTTATTACCAGGTCTGAATGATCAAACATACCTTTTTGCCTGGAAGTACCTTCTTATTTTAAATTCTAGTATAATGAGTGCAACTGCTATATAGAATTTAAAATGGTAATTGTATGAGGTCAGTAGACATGGATTTTATGTTTTTAGCTTAATGCTTTGTTAAATGATATACGTGAATTTAAATGTTGAAACTTTACTTTGCCCCCTTATTGAGAAGCTATGTCGTAGGTAGTGCATATGCTGATCAGTGTAATAAACCTTTTACTTAATAAAGAGCATTGATTTTCATTTGGAGTCAATGCCTTCCTATTTGTGATTTGGTTTCTTTGTCTTGCTATTTGTCAGCTATTGAGGTCTTCTTTTATTTCGGACTATTAATCTAGTAAACATAACTTATAGGGTATTTCCTAAGCAGAGAGTAATAGCTTTGCTATTTCTGGTTCATTTGGTGGCTTCACAGAGTGGTGCATAAGTATGGTTGCCATATACCTCCATGTCTAAAGGAGGACAACAGACGTCATAGAGCAGGACAAAGCCGGACAAAGGAAAGCTTGTAAAATTCTCTGAAATGCCTTGAAGACTTTAAAACCTCAAAAATCACAAATAAATTGGACATGCATTAATGGGAGGGTGCAGTGATCATGGTTGCCAACAGACATTTTTCCAGGAGGGTGCAACATTTTATTTACCTGAAAGCACAACCAATTGGTTTTAAATTTAAATTATAAAAAATACATAGAATAAAAGCAGCCTTAACAATTTTCTTTGTAATTGGTCATTGTTTATTTTGGTATAGTATTATATTATTATTATTATTATTATTATTATTATTATTATTATTATTTTATTACGACTAAATAGTACTTTATTACCGTAGTAATTTTTGTAAATTTATAATTTTTATGGGTGCAGTTGCACCCCTCAAACACCATCCTGACACCCATGGCAGTGATAAGCAGTTTGCTGTTTACGTGAGGACACAATTCTGCACAGCAGCTTATCGTTATCAGCAGCGTAGGCCTACATGTAAAACTACATGCAGGACGTTTTCTACAGGTGTGAAGAATTCTTCTTGCAGAATCAATGGGTCTCTCTTCTTTGCCCATTGAGTGTGGATGGTAATGTGTAATTGCCAATTACATGGTCAATTAGACCCGAAATTTAAGTCAGCAGATGATGAGAGCAAAAAGCCGGACATTTTCTCATTTCAGTCCAATGCCTGCCTGACGGAGGACATGAGACCTAGACAGAGGAAATGTCCTCCTTTTTGCCGGACGTCTGGCAACCCTATGCATAAGGCATGGACCACAGAGTATAAAATTGAAATTGAGTTTTTCCTCAGCTAGTCAAGACATTTTCTACCATTCTTAAAAGATGAACTTGAGAGCACTAGATGAAGTGAGTTTTATTGGAGCATGTCTGAGATTTTGTATAAAATTAGTATATGCTAGGTGTGAGCACTAGGCTGAATGTTGTTCTGTATACAGGTCTCTTTCTTTATTTTGAACTGGATCCATAGCATTTGCCTTCATGCCTGTTGTGCCATTTGTTTTTCATAAATGGTCATCCCAACTCTCTTTGAGATCTTCTTTTATGCTGTCCACCCAGCTTTATGTAGTCTAATTCTGTTTCTGTATCTAGGTCGTCTTCATCTCTCCTGGATAAAGGTTGGCCACAGTGATGAATAATTGACCTACAAGATTTCCTGTCTCTGGCTGTGCTGATCAGACGTGAGCCTTCGAGTTTAATCCATGCATTCGCCAATGTTGTTGATCCAGGCTATTGCTGGACTTCCTCTATTTCTTTTTCATAATATTAATCCTGTTATGTTCTGCAGTCTAATTAGTAGATGATTTATGTACTGTTGGTCCGTGGTATCTTTTCCTCTGGTAATGTAGGAGAAACCCCCAGTTAGTGCAGAAGAAAACTTCTATTTTGCAAATTTAGGTCCAGTTTTCATTAGAGCCATTTTTGATTTAGTGGGTGCCTGATCTCCCAATTGCATCATTGCTAGATGCTACTGGAGTATTGTCTCCTATATTCATGTTGGTATGTGTGATTGAAGAAGACAGTGTCATCACACGTGTGTATGTTTGTACATGTATGTATGCTTGTGGGTACCGTATGTAATACATGGATGGCAGTGGAATGATTGTAGAAATGATTTTGTTTAGTGCTGTTTATTGCTACTGATGTTTTAAAGTAGAGATTCACCTATTAGACCTCCTGCTGATTATATATTTTTGGGCGATTACCGGTACTGATTATTGAGTTGTTGAAGTTTCTTGGTTCATTACCGAGTTTAAAATATTGTCAAATGATCTGATAAATGATAGGAGTCAATTCATAGTCCATGGTCAATCCATTTATTGCTTACACTCACCGAGCGATTGTACACGAGCGATTGTACACGGATTGAAGAAAGGTTAAACTGCTAGCAGTCAAAAAAATTAAATCAAAATAGGCCCAAGAAACATTGCTGCTTCAAAAATGCACACACTTTATGTGAAAGTGTGCCGAGTGAGTGTCTCTTCAGGGATGCTGGACTCACAATTGCAATTCTTGTCTGACTGCATACTAGGCTGAAAAGCTTAGTTTATGAGCACGCGGCATTCCAACTGCAATGAGTCTAATAACTAATGATTCTATTTAGACTTCAAGTTGAAGGCAATCAACACTCATCTTTGGGTTTGACGTTTTCCTGTTAATTTGTTTTGATGATTTCTATGTTTCACTATAATTGACATTTGGCAAATACATCATGAATGTTTTGGACGGAATGCATTGAAATTACAATTTCAATTGCATTAATCAACTGATAATTATAATTCAATCGGTGTTGTACTAATTGTAAAACAGCCTATACCGATTATTGGCAAAGTGGCCTGTAATTGCCCTATATATGTCATTTAAAGTGACCATGTTATTTGATTTATTTAGTGCCTGTATTGCTGACAGTTTTTGGTGCATATTGATTGTTTGATTCATTCTATCTGACACTTCTAAGGTGGGAGCTCTGGACTGAAGAGCTTTGTTATAGTTCCACATTTCTAGTTTGTTCCTAATGCAGCATTTTCATTGACTGAGAATTCTGCTTACCTGTTTCAGCCACTTTATGCTTAAAAACTGTTGTCCTGTTGCTTCATTCTTTAAACAATACAGGCACCCGGAATATCCTTAAATCACTCTTATTCTATTGCTCAAAGTGAATCTGCATCTAAAATGCAAGGGATGTTTGTCATTGTTCATTGTTGGCAGCCTCCTGACACAACTCATTTATGAGCCACAGGTCTCCTTTGGCAGCATCAAAAGCTCAGCCTTTATAAGTTGTTTTCTGCACCATTCAATTAGTGTCAGCCCATTGAATTTACCTTTGGGAAAGTAATATTTCATCAAAAGTTGTTGGCGGATGACAGTTTTATGCACTTTTTGTGTGGCCTGGTTCATATAAAGGTAAATCATCTGGCAAAAAGACACTGCCAACTCGTGTGCCTCCAGTTTGCTTAGAACGGTATACAAAGTGTGTCCCAAGTGAATGTACAGTGAGGCAGATGATAAATTATACCATTATCCTCTGTATTAAAAACATTGGTTTTGCTGCAGCTTTATTTTTCTTATCTTTGCTCATTTGTTTTTTTATAAATATAAAAATCTTTACAAGTAAGATGCTATTATTTGGAGTTACTGAACATATAGGATCTGTGGTTGACATTTCCTTTTTTAAATGTAATGGTTTGAAATTGAACAAATACAGTGTTATCAGTAGACAGAGTTTGCTGTTGACCTATTACCAGTAGACTACAAACATTTACCAAAATGACTGAGTTGTCCTGGTGTTAGGAATTTAGGAGCATGGTGATTGCCACAAGTGGAAGAGATCTCTGTAGTGCAACATAGAAAGTGACACCGGTCAGTAGGCCTATTATATGATCTTTTGACTGGAAACTCCACTAAAGAATCTCAGTTATCACATGCAAAGATTTTAAACTTTGGCCCTGATATTAATTTCAACTTGATTTCCACAAATCAAATTTATGATATGAAAATGTAGTTAAGAAAATTTATTTTCAGGCATCTGATAATTTTATTGAGCCTGAATGTACAATTCACATTGTTTATTACATATTTATATGTCTCTTGTGCATTTCATGATGGTACAAGATGCTTTCATGTTTTTTAAGTTGGCACAAGTTTGTGATTTCATTTTATTTGCACAATTGTCTTAAGACAATAGAGGCTTCAGAATGCTGAAGGCCTAGATGGCCATGTTCAGAGGAAAATGTGTATTGTCGTAATAGAAGGCACTAGAGAACTCATAAAATGAATGTTTGGAGACGATTACAACGATCACTATATTTTTGCCTGCCTTTATACTATCCAATTTAGAATAGAGGTGCACTGATAATTATTATTTCCGGTACTATTTATTATTACTATTGCCATGCATTTCGTGTCGTAAACAATACTTGCAGATTTTTAACTTTTATATTCGTGCTCAGCACATAAAAATTAATAAGAAATGACTAATTTTATTTCATTAACATGATTCTTGTAATAATTTGTTGACCAGTGTATTCAGTGATCAACACTGCATTCAGCAGACAAAGTTGGATTACTCGTCCTTAGAGCCAAAGCCCTCTAGCCTGCAAAATGGAGCTTTTGCTGTTGCTTTCCCTACAGTATGTTACAACACTCATTCATCCTATGCCAACAACTAATTACCAGTAGTCACAGAAGAACTGTCCTATCATACTTTAAAATCTACCTCTTCTCAAGCCTTGTGTCAATGTACAGTGCCACTGGGTATTCTACAACAGTGTTTCCAAAGCTCTGGGTCCAGATCCAAAAATGAGTCGCAGGGTTCAGTCTAATGGGCCAGGGTGTCACCAAATTTGATTAAAGTGTCATTTTCTAACCAACGCCATGCATAATGCCACTAACCTTTCAAAGTTGCAAATAGGCTTAGTTCAAGAAATTTAGGTATCTGCAATCCATACCAGGCTTACATAATATGAGTACCGGTAGTGTTTTATCCAATTTTAGTCGACACTAAGTTTGCAGGGTTGCCGCACGTTACAAAGCCGGTTAAAAAAAATTGGAAAACCCTGTTCTAGAAAATAGGTGCTATATGCATTTTCCATTATATTATTTGTTGATTTATTATTAATAGTATGTTTGATTACTTGTTTAAACTCTTATTGAATGTGTTGTTTGTACGCTGATCCTTTTGTTTTGATACATTGCAGAAATGAATCCTGACAATCCGCTGTTTGGGGAAGGAGAAACAATTGTTTTAAACTGCACATTTACTGACCATTTTAACGGAACAAAAAATTCCAGTTTTTTAGCATTCAAGCACAAAGGAATTGTGTATGGACAAGGGTATGTCCATCCTCTAACGCCTCGGACTGCCCAATTGCGAATTCCAAATGCAACTATGGACCACTATGGTCATTTCGTGTGCTTTATGCTGCCAAACCAACAACTTGGGTTCGCTGCCAAGCAAGATGTCAATATCATTAGTAAGTTAACTAGAAGTCAAGTTTGCTTATATTGTTTGTTTGTTTCTTTGTTTTATTTATGTTTCCACTCAGATCCTGAGTCCATGACACAAGAAAAGAAACATCCATATAGGAATTAAACTTAACTAGTATTACACAAGAAACAAGAAGCAAACTGCATGTCCTATTATGTAGTTGTCACAAATTAGATAAACATATAGAAAGTACATGTATTAGAAATCAAAAAGTAAAAAGTGAATATTCTAGTATACAAACTCATCCAATCACCTATGCAATACCAGTAATCAATGAATTTCAACATTTCATTTAGCTATAAAATAAAGGAACATATTTAATATTTTAAAAAGTCATACAGTTTTACTTGCATTTTTCACATATTGAAAAAAATGAGAATTTGGTTAGTTATGCCTGTGATCTGTTTATGACTATTGTGGAATAGCGGTAAGCGGTGATTGCTGGTGAACATTGGTGATAGTGGTCAAAAAAGTGTTGGTTGTGGATTTTTTCTAGGGAGACCGCTGAAGCCAAATATCACTGAATGCCGTGTTTTCAATTGGGAGTCGTTGATCTGCAGCTGGGTACCCACCAGCGAAGAACAGAACAGCCACTCGTTGCGTAAATTGCTCCATACAGCTGCTGTATGGAGTGACGCAGGGTTAGATTTACAACTTGATATTTGAATCATTCGTTTTGATTATATAGTGTCCTTGATCCTTTCTGCAGTTGGGATAACATTTTATTCTCAAAATTCTTAATTATATATCAGCGGCATAGGTAACTTTTAATTTAGTATACTTTGTACTGGATTTATTCATCGTGTTGTTAAAAATTCTTTGTGGGCAATTGAGCATTTTCTAAAATAGAATTTTAAAACCTTTTCACAGTTGTAGAAAGCAGACAATCTTTAAGTGATTTCATCATTACCCTTGATCTATCTTTATTCCATTTTCACCAATCCATATAGTTGCATAATTACTCATACCTGTTATACCTAACTCTCAACCCTTTGGGATTTATTTGGCATTGTTTGACTTGCATTTATCGCAAGGGAATGGGGAAGTTACCACAGGACTTCTTGTCTGCTATGTTAGGCATTGTTTGGCTTAAAATTATTGGGTGTTGTTGCTTATGATGATTAATTGATTTGATTTAATTTGCCCTTTGTATGATGAATTTCATTATTTTAATTATTATATTGTCATCATACTCATCACCATCATCAATGACAATGTTTCTAGTCTTACAGGCATGGTAGAAATATAATTCATTGGCCATTTGCCTTGTTTAATTATGGTTAAAAATGCAAAAGAAGATGAAAATTATTAGAACCGGTTCTCTGGATATTTTTGAAATCTTTTAATGTAGTTTTTATTTAAAAAATTTTAAAATGCACGAACTACTGGTACATTTTTGTGCTGATTTTGGTTTTGTTTTCATCTATTAATTCTGCCACCAAATTATGATTATATATGCTTTGAGATCTTAACATTTATATCTTTCACTTCGTATTGACAATGCTAATTCTGTGCAGGGTCTTAGAAGTTTAAGAACCAACTGTTGATTTTGGTTTACTTAATAAAACATGAATTTGCTACAGATAACTGTATTGATTAACAGATCTGAATTCGAAGTTTGTCGATGTTACGTGTCAGAGGACCAATTCACTTTGACTCGAGATGCGAAGGCTAACTTCAGTTCTTGTGGTTTCCAAATGGGTCGCAACTACACCTTGCAAATCGAAGTTTCCAATAGAATCTCATTTAATGTTACATCTGACTTCGTTTATATTCGCACTTCAGACATTGGTTAGTGGCTGCTTCACTGTTAGGCTCTTCTGTTGTGTTAAGCTATTGGCGTAAATGTTGCATTGCACTCAAGCACTCTTTAATAAGAATGTTGGGATCCATTTTATGTTCAAATTCAGGGCAAAATGAATTTTGACTAAATCATTCTGGTTGAGTACTGTGCTTTAAAGGACTTTGGACATATCGGCAATGAGTTGATATCAGTTGTTTAATGTTAGATTTTAACAAAACTTAAAATATTTCTAAAATTGTGTTCCTCTTGTGTCTGCAGAATAGCTGCCAGAGAACCAAAAAGTTAATAAATTCTACTGGATTGAAGTGGTCAAGGTTTTGTGGATTTTCATCAAAAGTATTTTTGAGGATAAAATTTTTAACTTTTTTCAGAAGCCCGCCTGAAGGAAATGGGTGTGTATGTGAACATGCCTTTTTCTGATTGGGCATTGCTCTGGAAATTGAGCATTCTGAACATACAGTATTGTTTGCATGTGTTTATTTGTAACATGTTCACAGAATTGTCAGTCAGAAAGTCAGCAAATTATGGCATGATTCATTGTAAATTGGCGATTGCACGATTGATAAATTATTGTGACTTCTTCTATAAGTCTGAAATGCAGTATTATGAACCTCACTGGACAACACTTCTGAGTAAATACTTGACTGTGTTATGAAGAAATGATACACTGCATATGACCAAGAACACTTTCGTTAAGCAATAATCTGCTCGGCGTTTGATAAAACAAACAGTAAATGATATGAATATAGGAGGTGACATGTTCAGCATTTACCACAGGAGCATTACTAATGTTTAAAGTGGATCATTGAGATCAATTTTGTGTTTGATCTACTGAAGCAATTTTACCAACGACAGCATGCACTACCTTGTGCAGCACTACCTTGTGTAGTGGTCATGTTCCCGATGCCCTCCAATAGCAGTGTCGGTAATGTTTGTGGCATTATCTTGTCCATTGCTACTTATTGCTAGTAGTTCACCTATGATTGCTATGTATACTGTTGTTTTTCACTTGAGCATTGTGGTCCACTGAGCAACCCTTTCTTTGACAGTAGTCATTGCCTCGATGGTGAGGGGATTGCAAAAAAGTCTCTACTGGTTATGCACCAGATCTGTGACATTTATGATATGGCAATGGACCACACCTGAACTGCAGAAGGTTGCTTTAAGTGACAATAAATTGTAATGTGGAGGACTTGGTTTGTCATTAATAGCGGATGGAGGCAATGTTAGGGACTGATTTCAAGAGAACTACAAAGGAACACTAGACACAGCTGCCACTACTACTACTACTGCTGCTGCTGCTGCTGCTTGATATATTGGCATTTGAGGTTATCTTCCACTAAGACGTTGGCCAAGCAGTTGCGATAACTATTTCCTTGAGCGGCTTCTAAAAGTTTATGATGGTTGGTTGTTAGCCATGTGGTTGGAGCTTGTTTCTTTTTAGGCGACCTTTTATTATTACTCGACATGAACGACTGTACAAAATAAAGTTATTAAATTTCTAATTGAATCACGTTTTCTTTTTATTTAATCTCAGTTTGCTTTATGTTTTACTATCACTGTAGTTTATCACACCAACACACACATAGATCCAGGAGCCATTGTGTTGACGGCCTAGTCCAACAGTTTATCACAACATTTACAGTGATCCATATAATTATTTCCATGTGTGTCCTTGTGGATTGCTAGTTTATTTGAGGTACAATTGTGATTGATAGCAATAGGTCTCACTTAAAATACTGTTATTATTTTGAAGAAATAACCGAAGAGTAGGTGTGGTCATTCAATTATCTTATTTTCTTAAATAGAAGATGTCTCAATTATCATGCAATCTTGTTCTGTCCTGTCAATCTGTAATGAATGCTGATGAATTATGCCATTATTATGGGGATTTACCTTTAAGTACTGCTCTTACTATTGGCGGCTGATATTTGGTGTCATGTAATTTTTCTCACTCATCCATCATATTCGTAAAAATATTAAGGATTGCACATGTCATGGAGATTGTAGCTCCAGCTCATTTTGTTTTAAACCGGGGCTGGATTTATACATTGTTTCAATATTTTTGACAATATGAGTGATCTGGGTAATTTACCTGAATTTAAAAATAGCAGTTATCTGGCTTAATGGAAACTCAATTAATAATAATGAGTGGATTTAGTTCACTATGCATCAAAGATGGCAATGGGTCATGGCAATCATGGGTCAAATGAGTCACCAAAATTCGATTGGTCATTGGGTCTTGACCCGTAACCCTTCATATTTTTAAGACTGAGGGTGCGGTCAAGTATTGTATTATGAAATTTGAAAGTTAACCTTCAATGACAAATATTTGCAATGCAAACTTTGCATCTACTGGAATTGTGACTGCATAACAGTGATCACATTTTACTGTTTTTCTGGTAGTTATGAGCTTTTATGTTTGATCAATATTCAAAATTGGTTTTGACATGGTTTAAGGGCTTTTAAATATATATGGGAGGCAGGGGGTAATAGATATTTAATTGTCCAGGACACCTGGTCATGGGTCAAGGGTTCAGTGGGTCACTTTGGTCATGGGTCATTTTTGAGTGACCCATTGTTGCCATCTACCGATGTGCTATGTGCGATGCATCACTATAAGATTCTTGATGAAATTCTTGGTCCCACTGTGCTTTATTAACTTGAGCTCTTAACCGGAAATTGATTACTGAGTATTTGAAGTTTAACGTATTTCATTACAAGCAGTTAAAGTTACCGGTTTTGCTTGAGATATTAAGGTATACCAGAAGCGTGTTTTGTATTGGTGGACTTGAATCATGGTTCTAGTGGTGCTGAGATAGACTGCATTTGTCCTGGTGAAGAATTAGTACAAACTCATCCATTTATGGAGTTAAAAGATTGGAGAACACCTAAGATAAGACCTTTGGATCCTGTTTTGGCCGATTCCTAAAAGACATCCTATCGTTCAGATAAGGTCCAGTAATAAATGCCACTTTTGTGTACCGCCTACTTTCTGTATCTGTAAGTGTGTGCATGATTGCATGCAAGTACATATATGTATACGTGTATGCACATTTGTAAATGTATATGTTTATATACTTGTAACTGGGTTCTGTTTCTCTTTTTGTGATTTTGAATTAGCATGATGTGTTTGGAATATATGTAGTTTGTCTAATCTAGGAAGTTTTAGTTACTTTATAGCTATAAAATGAATAATGACCTGATAAGGATTTTACTGAGGCTTGAGAGTAATGTTCTTGTTTTTGACTGCTTAATCATCAAATACCAGCTTCTAGAGTGTTCACTAAAAGTTGACCTGATATGTTCTCAAGAAATCTGTTTTTGTGATAGAATTACTTACTGGTAAAGTAACTAACTGTTTGAACACGGGTAATCAAGTTGGGAATCCATGGATATCCATTCTTGTTTCTTTACTTTTCATCTGTACTATGAGTTCTTCATCATCATCAACTTCACTTTCTGCCTGCATGGTGGCAATAGTTAGATACGAAACATTTCGCTCTTTCCACTTCTTTCCACTTCGCTCGATCTTATGCTAATCTGCATCCTTCAACAATCGACATGTTCTTTGCTTCCAGATCTTCCTTGATGTTATCCATTCATTTTTGTCTCAGTCTTCCTCACCCTCTGTCTCCTTCTCTTCTCTTCTATGAGTTCTTACCAACAAATAATACACACATAGATCTATTGGCAATTTTTTTATGTGATATTTAATATCTATCTCCAATGCCTTTTTATTTGCCTATGTTTGGAGAACTTGACTGTCCACCGCAGGCAGTATTACAGACTAGAGTAATCTTTTAGGTAATATCATAGCAGCTTTTGCTTGAACTTCTTTAGCTCAGGGTAAGCATGTTTTGCCATCCTGTTTCTGCTTCACAAGCTGTTTTAATTGCTGCTTTATTGATTCTTGTGTAATCTGGTATATATTTCTATCTAGGACGTTGAACCAACGTTTTATTTTCAGTATTGTGAAGCAGTATTGTGATGCCGTGCAAATTGTTTTATTGATGACAATTAGCTTGTCATCGAATCACATATGATATAACATTAGTTTAGCACTTAATTGCTCTTGAGTCTTATTTATTGTTGTTTTTTCGATACAGTCTGGCCAAATCCACCCGGAAATGTCACTTATTCCTTCAGAAAGAATGGAACTAATGGAATTACAGTGTTGTTGTTTTGGAGTCCTCCGACATCCAAATTTCGTTATGATCAAACGCAACTGACTTATGCTGTGACTTTCACATCAGAAATGGATCCAGTGAGAACTGGCTTTGATCGTAAATTTTATGTATATACTTAAGTTGTATGTACATAAATTGTAAAATTTGAATAGATTTTCAGTTTGTAGTTGTTGCCAAAGTTGTCAGTTGTTGATGATGTATTTCTGTAATATTCAGATCAAGGATTGTATCGTAACTATCCTAGAGGTCATGGGACAATGAACCATCTATTAGACATTGCATGATGCCTGATTCCTTTTTATATATGATGTCGGATAACTGAGTCATGGATTGCTAAAAACATACTTAGTTCTTGTTTTTCAGTCAAGTTAGTTAATGTATATTGATTGCTGTTTGTCCTTTAAGAATTTTGTTCATGGTTTTGGAACAGCATTCAGTGTTTTGGCTATATATATATATATATATATATATATATATATATATATATATATATATATATATATATATATATATATATATATATATATATATATATTCTTACCTCTGGCCTTCAAGATCCTTGGCCCAATCAGACATGATGCTCTCATTTTCGTTAAAGAATTGGGTCGTCATCTTTCCCTTCTTTCCGGAGCGGAGACACAAGGGAGAGGAGTTTTTTTTGCTTCAATGTATTTCCATCACCTTTACAGTGCTTCAATGCAATTGCATTTCAAAGAACCTTTTTTGCCTCTGACTGGGATCAAGATGAGAGATTAAATTTTTTCTGTCTCCAGACACCTTTATCACAAAAACTATTTATAATATCTATATTATTTTTAAGCAACTACTTTTGTTGAATAAGTTGCATGTTGTCTTAAGCTTTGTCTTTAACTATCTACTGTGGGTCTTTGTTGATATGTCTTTCATGGTAAATGTCTAGGCTACCAAAAGTTTAGAACTGCTGACGAATGAGACATACCTAACAGCGCCGTGTAGACCTTATACATACTACACTGTGACATTAAAAGTCAGGCCAATACCATTGGGCTACTGGAGCAACGAAACGTCTCTGAAGTTGCTGACTCCTTCCACCGGTAAGTCTTTTCTTTTAAGTTGACATTTGTTTGTGAGATGTTTCCATTGATTGAATTCCTGTAATAAGCCAGAATTCATTCTGGAAATTGTCAGAAGCTTCTAAATTAAATCTGCTTTGGACTATTGCTGTGCGATGTTCCTATTTATTTTTATTGATTGCTTCTAATGATTTAACACATGATACTGTTGTTTTTTGAGACTTTAACTCTGAATTAAGCAGATTGGAAAGTTACTGCTTGACTATTTCTATATTGAATCAGCTAGAACCATTCTTTTCATGACTTTGGATTAATGTCAATAAGGAGGCACATTAACCTCATTGACTGTGTTTACATGCAAAATATTCTACTTAAGGTCTGTATCATTAGCCCCTAAATGGTTTGTTTACCTAATCACTTATGCTGCATTTTCAATTGCTTAACTGCTTGTAGTTCCCTGTCAGCAGCCTAATTTGAACACCAGAGGCTTTGTCTTGACAACTTTAACAGGCTTAGAACGAATGGTTATGCATTACTGGACAGTAAGTAATTTAATTTTTGATAGGAAATTTATGCATTTTAAAGTTCATTGAAGATTGAAAAATTAGTCTTTTTCTTTTGCAAAACCAAAATCTTGGACATTTAGATGACGAAAATTAAGTTATTTGCAATTGGAAAAATTTATTTACCGTAGTTGTCTTCCAGTGTCCAGTTGTTTAGCTTGATAAAGATGTTGGCCTTGTTTAAATCTTGCTGTGGACTTACCTAGACCAATAGGTTCTAGATATTTAAAGTGATAAAGTGTTCTGCAGATGTAACGATGTTGTGGAAAATTTTCACTATCTGTTTCTGAAGAATGCTTTATAATTTTCATATATCTCAATTATTTGATGCATGGTTTGTTTTGCAGCCAGTGCCAAAGAACCAACACTGTGGACCAGAATTTCACTATGTTGTGTCCGTGAAGTCCTCGGGCAATTGGTCGATTTTAAATACAGCAATTGTGGACAGCAGCACAGAAATACAAATTGGGCCAAATGAAACTCACATACGTATTTTGGCTAAGAACAAAGAGGGCATTTCACCTGAACAGCAAGATGTTGTTCGTATTCCATGTATGTCTTCTTCTACTTCTTTTTTTAACCATAAAATACTTTGACAGAAGTTCTCTAAAATGTTCGTTTTGTACAAAAAAATTATAAAGATTCACGTTTAGGCTTTTATAGATTCTGGTATCTATGACATTTTTTACAGCTGCCGCAGATTTATCAACAGTGTCTCCCGTTGAAGAAGTAATTGTGGAAATTGATTCAGGAAATTTGTCTTATGCGCTGGTGCATTGGGATTACTCTGTAGATAGCACCGATGTTACTGGAGTAGTTGCTTTTTGGTGTAGTTCATCAACAAGGTTTCCAGACGTTGTCAAATGCAAGGTATGTCTCATCTTTCAGTTTTGTTTGAAAGAAGTGTATGTGTGTGTGTGTTTATTTGAAATCTTGTACATATTTTGAAAATGTAACTAAGCTTAAGCAGACTAACTTAATAATTGCAAATCTCAGCTGGCATGTTTATTTTTATACAGAATCCATAGCAAATTTATGAGGAATGCAAATGTAGGCTTTAGCTAATCTTGTGTGATATATGCACGCACACACACACACGCACACATACACTGTGTCTGGATAAAATGGGATCCCCTGTGATAATGATGAAAATACTAGTAAATAGTCATCAATTTTGAAAGTTTAAAATTCATTTTAGCCCTGACTTACTTTTTCCAGAACTAATATCAGATAAATTATCTGATATTCGGCAATATTCAGATTATTACACATTTCAACAAGATGGTGTACCCGGTCACCAGGCTCATGAAACTGTTGAACTGCTGACAAAGGAAACTCCTGATTTCATGCCTACTAATCTTTGACTACAGAACAGTGTCCTGACTTAAACCCAGTTGATTATAGGATTTGGGGAATAATGCAGGAGAAGGTTTACGGAACAAAAATCAGAACCATTGAAGAACTCCATATGAGCGAATTGTGAATGTATCGGATGAACTTGGTGAGCTGGTTATCGATGCAGCTATTGGTCAATGGAGAGCGCATCTTGAAGCTTGTGTTGGAGCCAATGGGGGACACTTTGAACACAAATTTTAGTTGAATGACAATTAACATTCTGTCAGGACTAAAATGAATTTTAAAATTGATGAATATTTACTAGTGTTTTTCGTAGCTATCGCCAGGGATCCCGTTTTATCCGGATACAGTGTATAAACTGTGTAAGTGTGTGTGTGTATATATGATGCATTTGATCAAGTTGAAGCATGCTATGTTTGATTGCAGAACAACATTGAATGGAAGGAGCTGAACAGGACGCAACAGGAGTTCAGCGTATTACTTGATTCTGAAGCCAAGCTTTTCAGATTTGGAATTTCAGTTGATTTCACGGGCATAAGCTTTGGCATTAAATGGTCAGCAGAAGTCTATTCATTAGATAAAGGTACTAATATTAATGTGCAGTTTTATTATCTTATTTTACATTAAATTTTGTATGAGAAATGTTTATCTGTTAGTAATCGTTCCAAAAAACAAAGTCAAAGACTTTGAGATGCATTTTTTGTTTTTGTGAACATAATTCAGAAACTTTCAATGAATTTTCTACATTGATTTTGTGTTTTAATATATCTTGGCAGCAGAGTGTTTCTAGTGCTAATCATTTCCTGCCAATGTTTGTGTGTAAGATGAAATAAGAAGCTGTTCAAAATAACCTTTTCATCAGGTGGTTAATTTTTTTTAATGTTGAAATGTTTTGAGGTTTGTTTGGAGTAGTTCATTATACATGAAATTTATGGTTTATAAGGCTTATATAACTTTATTTAAGGTTTTAAATTGATACATTAGTTGAACAATAAATTGCGAAATTACAGATTTTTGAATTGGGTCATATTCATGTCTGTTTCATGACTTGAGTACATGCATTTCTACGCATATCATAGTTTGTGCATTAAACATTTAAATTAAACATTTTGGCAGCTTTACTATGAATTATTAGTTAGTATAATTGTTGGTATTTAGCAAATGTTATAATAATGATTTATTATTGTATCAGGGAACACTTTGATGAAATTATTTTATAGGTGATTGCTAATTTTCAAATGGAGCATCAGTACTCTTCTTCCAGCCCTTTACTGTACTTTTTATTGGAAATGAAGCAACATTAGAGCCTTAGATGTCAGATCATTCGTCTATTTTGATGACTAAATTTTTGCTCACTTGATAGTAAAGAAAGTCACGTAACTCTTTGCATTGATTATTATTATTATTATTATTATTATTATTATTATTATTATTATTATTATTATTATTAAGACTATTTATATAGCGCCGTGGAAAAAAGAAAGTCAATGTCAAGAGCGCTTCATTGATGTTTCACTCTTTGGTTTACATGCAGCAGTTACTCATTGTGTTATCATTTAGGCACTAAGTATCTCTTGTGAGACCCTTAGCAGCCAGTTGTAAAACCCTAGCTCTCCTAAGAACCCAATTGATGAACACCTATTGGGTCTTTTTTCCCCCTCAGCATTACAGCAATAGATGATTGTAGTATTTAAACTTGGGACGTTTAAATCTTTGGTCAAAGAAATGGTAAGTTGCTGTTTTGTCATCAGCTTCTTGATTTTAATGTAAATATCGTTTAATTATTGTTGTGCTTGTTTTTTATGCAACAGTTGCACCTCCTCCAGAGAAGCTTGATGCCGTTATTCCATATGGTGCTGACCACGGGCACATATACGTCTCATGGAAGAGGCCGGAATGTCGTGACAGTTTGTGTGGCCATGTCAATAAATACATTCTGTGGTACTGTACTGTTGCAAAAAGTGGAGGATGTGTTGGTATGTTAAATCATTTGAAGTATTTATTTGTCAGCATCATCATTATTGTCATCACAAAGAACTGATTGATGAGCTTTTTGAAATATAATTGACTTTCGCATGCTGTGGTGATTAATTTCTTTGAAATCCAGAGCCTTTATTTCTGAAGAAATTAAATGGGATGAATATGGGACTGTTTAACATTTAGCCCTATGAATTACTGTGTCTGTGTTACTGATGATGTGGCATGATACTGATTGGTCAATATGATAAGTATGCTTTTGGTTAGGAAGACTAAGAGAATTTGACATTTAATGATTCAACTTTAATTTTAAAATGATATCTAGTTTAATTTAGTTTTACACAAAAGTCACCGCAGAGCTTGGAAAAATTCTTAATTTTTATTCACAAATGTTCAGTTTTATTCCAAATATTATCAGATAGTTATGAGGAAATATGAGATGTTTATTTGATTGATTTATCTGCTAATAATTAGTTCAAGGGTTTATTTGAAATGTCTGGCAGCTGAATGAGGCTTGGCTTGTATTGGCTTGTGATTTTGTTGCTTTTGAAAAGAAAATAACGACATGTGGTTAATTTAATGCCAAATTCTAGTTTCTACAAGCAGACGAGCAGACGTTTTTGCAGTTTACAATACAGAATGCAGAGATTTGTGAAATATTGTAAGTCACAAGCCCACAGGAACTTGCTGCATTTGTGAATCCATGATTTCCACATAGCCCCACTTACACGCAAACTTGAAAACTTGTAAAATATTTTATGAATTTGTGAGTATGTTACTACAACTAATTTAGGTAATTTCAATATTGTGACAGGTAATTATAGCATTTCAATTGGATCTACTCAGTTTGCTTATAACTTAACAAACCTCAACTATGGGTCAAAATATCGGCTGTGGATGTTGAGCAGTTCGAGAGCTGGACTTTCAAAGCCATCTACTGTAGTCAATATTGAAACTGCAAAACCATGTGAGGATATTTCTGTGTTCTGTGTTTGCTGTATAGCATACCAAGAATTATAATTATTATTCTACACTCGAATATTTTATTTTAATTGTCGTTTTATTCCATTTTAAGTCAATGACCTGGTGGAGTTGTACTGATCCAAGACAATGAGTAAAGAAATAAACTGAAGTGCTTGTGCTGGACATATACTTTATGGCATTGCAAGCTGCAGATCCAATACTTAGCAAGTTTAATGCTTATAAACTATAAGTCTTTTAATATCGTCATAAAAAGACTTATTATGAGGATATTATCTTTTTATGAGGATATTAAAAGTTGTTCTCAGAGTACTTCAAATGGTTCAGGTTTCTTTACAAATCTTTGTAACTTAGTACTTTGCTGGTTTTTATTTAATGCGTGGATATCTTTAATGCTCTTGTGCTGTTAAGTTGTTTATCAGCTTCTCTATCTGCGTTCTGTGTGGTTTGTGTTTGAGAACTTGCGGACAAGATCTGAGGAACTGCCCTTACATTCTTCTACTTACTATTCCTACCATGGCTGTTACTGTCGATGAAGCCATACAAAATGTTCTCACAGAGTGTGCCTATGTTGTTCAGGAATTTATGGCTTTGCTTTTCAGAGACAGACTGCATGCAGGCACTTCTTAATGGATTATGCAATTAAGTGCACATTGCATACACAGCATGGTCTGCTTAATGTCTATTGCCAGTTTTCTGTGTGATTTTAAAACTTTGGTGATTTCTTTTAAAGGAATGTTATTTTTAATCAAAGATGCATTATTTGTTGTTGTTGTAGGGAAAACCACTGGAGCTATTATAGGGATTGTTATTGGTGCACTCATCACAGCAGTGGTCGTTATCTGTGGTCTATATGGCATTTACAGGTAATAACGAAGGAAGCTGCAGTGTTGATAAAAATAATGTAATTGTAGCTTTTTACCTGATTGCTTCTTACTTTATTTGACTTGTAATCATTTTATGACTATGATGTATATTGTTCAGAATTGCAGAGCTCTATGTTAAATTTGTTTCCTTTCACAATGGGCTGTGTAGTTAGGTTTGATTTTGATTGGTTTAAGTGTACCAGGAGGCTGGAGCCTGATTCTTGTAATGTCAAATAAGAACAGAAGCTTAGATTAGTTTGGTTGTCATTGCCATATTTGAATCATTTGCTTAACTTGTTCTCTTTCACTTTAATTGGTAATATTTAGTTTCAACAAGATAAACAACATTCATTCTTGTTTGATAACTTTATAATTATCTGCAGATACTGTCGAAAATATAAGAAGAAAATCACCAGTGGTGTCGAAATAGTTCTACCAAGGAGTGTTCCTGTGTCAAAGGTGAATTTGTTGGAACCATTTCATACTAGTCATAGAATTGATGATTGTAACTGTGTAAGCGAGCAAACATAATTCTGCGGCTGAAAAAATGACCACTGTATAGTCAAAAGAAATGTTCTGGTTGTCAGCAACAGATTTACGAATCTGGCAATTTATCAAAAAAAAGTTCTTCCCCGAGCCTCACGGGCTCATAAGGCGGCGCTGATCTCCATTTCTATAGCCCTCAGCCAGGCGTGCAATGCCACGGATACGGGGCTAGTGTATCGCATAGCGTACCTGTTTGACTTATCGCAGAGATTTTTACCACTGCTCCTCATTTTACCACCGCGAAAAAGGCTGAGTCGACCTTTAGGGCTCCTGCGGGACTCGAACCCGCGACCTTCAGCTCCATCGTCCAACGCTGTTACCACTCTGCTAACTTCCCGCCCCTGCTAACTTCCCGCCCCGGCAATTTATAGTTACCTTTAATTTTTCATTGATTAAGCTTGGCTTAAATTGGGGGAACCTTTAACTGGGAAATCCTAAGTGGTGTGGGAAGTGTTTACAAGTACATGCAGTGTTTAGGAAATATTTTCTCTCATTTTAAATCTCTGATTTAATTATTATGGTTGAACACAGGTTTGAAGCCGATGTTGCAATTTCCGCAATAAATTCTGAGGTGTATTGATTTCTTTCATGGTCATTTTGCTGTGATAATTTAAAAATAATGTATTACCAATGGCCTGGTGTTGCTGTTACTGAAGTTTGTAACCCTTGTGCCATTCTCCAGGCCCTCTGCTTTAAAAACCTGAGCATTGCATCAGCAGTGTATCTATGCTACAGGTCTGTTGTCAATTCTATTTGCAAATTTTTATTTTGATTTGCAGGTTGCAAAAACAAGTTCATCAAGCGAAACACAGATCCTGTACAATTGTGTAAGTTCAATATTTGCTGCACAAAATATTTTGGTGCATTGTGTTTTAACAGTCAAATAGACGACAAGAAATAAAAGGATTTATATATTTCATTCATTTGTCTTTTTTTCTTACCTCTGTTCCATTTGTCCAGATCTTGTCAGTCACCTTTGACTTGACACTTTTGAGCCACATTAGTTGCATAATAGCTCAGTTATAAATTCTATACTACATGCATATTGTATGTCATAGCATGTATTTTCCTTTGCAAAGATCATTATTATCCTGTGTTTAGTATCCAAGTGGATACAGTCGACAGGGCAGTGACATGAGCACCTTGTCTCGTGACAGTGGACGCTTCAGCCTGACAAATCCTTGTACAACTTCGAATGCTTTGGTCTTGCAGCAGATGTCTCCTCTGATGAGCAGACCTAACGGTACTTTGATTTCTTCGACTATGACTCCGCTTATTGGTATAAAGGAAGACGGCGATGTCTTCGACGTGTTTCCGGAAGTGCCAGAGTTGGATGGAAACAATTATCTGAAAGCAACTGTTATTGAAGATCCGGATGACTACTCTGGATATAAGACTATTCGTACCGTTGATTCTTACAAGGCGAATGATAATTTAGCAAATGCTGGTCAGAAAGTGTCGGATGTTCGGGCAATGAGGCAACCCGAGGTCTGGGTCTGTTCCTCATCGCCCAATTGTACATCATTACCAGGTAACAGTTTGTCCTCACAGATGCCTGTGTTACTGCGCACTGCAGCACCCGAAGCCGACAACTACATTCGAATAGCACCGGGTGCTACTGTAGGTGATCCTGACACATTTTATAAGTCACCACAAACTATTCCTGATCCGGCTGTCTCCTTACCTCCTCATCCTCCTCCAGGGACGGCTGATATCAGTTATACCACAGTGGAAATGCTAGAACCAAGCTTGAGCATTCCAGCCTCTGCCAGTCCTGGTGGTGGGTTTGGTGGAAATGCTATGGAAAATGGATACACTGACTTGACATTCTTGACCAACATCATATTAGGCAACGGCATTCAGGGTGACGATGCTGAAGAGCGTTTATCTCAGCACGAGGGGAATTTCAATCATCAGATCAATCAAGAGTCATTTCCGTCTGAAGGTGTCGTTAACCATGACATGCCTCAAACGCTGTCAAACCCGTTGAATTCTGAAGCAACTTTCGCAAATGCTAGATTAAATGGCAACAACAATTCTGATTTTAAGTCATTGATTAACCCTACCAAAAACTGTCTCAAAGTGACTTCTGATCAGGACTATGCAATTTTCAGAAACAGTGTTAATTCTCATTCTGTCCCATCATCAGCAGAGTCGTATTTTTCACCTCCTGCCAAAGAACTAGATAAGGAAAACCATACTACTGATGCCATCCCAAACAGTATTCATGCCCAGTGTGATAACGGTTACATCCTACACACTAATTTGATCGGCAATATGGTTGACATGTGATGTCCAGTGAATGTTTGTCATCCTGCCATCGTGGTGTTTGTTGTCTCTGTATGCACAATCACAGCTTTGTGTAAATCTAGATAATCAAAGATGTTTGCTGATGATTAGTTGCTTAAGGCAATCAATGTTGTAGTTTCGTAGAATTATATGATGTTCAGAATGCTTTAAAGAATGAGAAAAATCTATTCATGCAGCTTTATGTGAAACAGATAGCAGTTTGCCTGCATCTGAATATTTTACTATCTAATCTAGCCTCACTGCCCTTTGGATGTTGACTATTGCCTGGCTGATAATAATAATAATATTATTCTTATTATTAGCCAGACGATTTCTATAGCACAATAAGCATGGCAAAAGTGGCCAAAGACAAGAGCGCGCTTTACAAAACTACGTATACCTGATGGTGAATAAGTAAGTCTTAAGATTACGTAGAAAAATTCCAAAATATGCCTTCCTATAGCTATTTTAAGAAAGGCTGAGCGCCTAAGAATAAGCAGCTACTGTTGTGCTGCTTTCCAAGGCGCTATAGAAATCCACGAGGTTTTACTTTACTTACTTTACTTAATCTGAACATCAAGTTCTTTCAGTTGTTTAGTCTGTGATAATGCTGTTTCTTTTATGCAGTGCATCCTTATTCATTTAACCAGTTGTGGTTCTCTGCTAATAATTGTCAATCAAAATTATTCCGTTATATTATTGAATTGTTCTTTGTGCCTACAATTAACTGTTGTTGGTTTATGATGTCGTGATTCTGCCAGTGTAGCTTGTTGCATTTTGAATACATTTGTAAAGTTCTGTAGATTTTTTCTGTCTCGAGCACCTTTTGTGACTTCATCTTATTTCTTTGGGCAGCATTCTTATTGCAAATTGATGCAATCCATGATTAATGGAAGCTGATTGAGCAACAAAAGATCAGGGTAGAAAAGTAGATTTCTTCCACATGAGTCATTATTAGTCATCAATTTCAGCAGTTATGCAAAATTATGCTGTGTACAGTGTGCAGTAATAGACATTGTAAGTGCGCTCCACTCGGATGCATTCACCTTGTCAAACAATTGGTACAGCTGGGAAATAATTTCAGTTTTTACATCTGCCTTATAATGTCTTTTCATTGTGTCATTGGTGGCAGCGTTTGACACTTTTATTTCTGTTATTATTGTGTTGTATGCAAAGAAACTGGTGCTGAAAATGTTTTCTTAAAGTCATTTGTTGGATATGACTGCAATTTGTTAGTTTTAAATTTCTAAGCATTTCATTAGAGCTACTGTGAGGACAGTGGGTGATGGCTCTGACATGTAATGCAAAACTGGTAGCATTGGGTGATTTATACAAACTACCGTACGTTTTAGACTTTCTTAAATATTTTCTACTGGTTTGAAATTTGTTATCTCTCAAATTTAAGTTTGTGAATCTGATAATATGAACAATTGTCTCTTATGTTGTATAATATTTCAATGAGAACAATAAAATATTGCTTATGGATGTTTGATAATAATGATGCCAGCAGCATAGCATGATATTGTTTGAGTTATTCGTTTGTTTTATTGCAGAATATTAAATATGAATGGATCATCTGAGATGAAGAGATTTGTGATTGTCTATGTTTTACTGTTATGATACCGGTAGTTTTCATGTAGCTTAAGTTTTATAACATTGATGTTAATTCACTCTGAGTCATTGATTATTGTATTTTGTCATGAAATAGTGTCCACATTTTTTCAAAAACTATGATTAAATAAACTAAGTGCAGTAGTTATTGCATTTCGTTGTGAAATAGTGTCAACAATTTTTCAAAAAGTATGGTAATAGAAACTAAATGCAGTAGTTAAAGCAGCAGATATAAATATTAGAGCTTTGTTAGTGAAAATTGAGCCCAGGTGACTACAACATGGCTCTTTTTGAGCTGAAAGTAGATAATATCATATAAATGATGAGTATGCCTGTTTACCTCTGCATCAACAGCTTTAGCAATCATTAAAATAGTTCCTGTTTGTTAATTTCGAGCTGTAAACAAATTATTTCAATTGATTCTTAAATTAACTTGTCAATGTGAGTATTTTTTCAATTTGTGCTTGCATTTTCTATACATGTGTGATTTTCAAATGACTGACCTGTACCCCCATTTGTGATGAAGGACACAGGCAAAAGAACAGTGATGGTGAATATGATTTTCAAGAGTTTATGTTAATTTTGGGTGCTGATGTGAAGAGGGTACTTTAGTGACGTAGTTGAAATTAGTACAGTAACATTCTGAAATTAGTATATAGCTTTTGCATCCATCTGGCATTCAAATCACTGCAACATGTTTTTCTAATTAGTTTTATACAAATTATCGGTGTTGTTATTGCAGTTGTCATGACTATTTTAATGTATAAATAATTGAATAACTGTGCTGAAGCTTTAAGCAAATCATAATGATTTTACCATTTAACTTAGGCCTAGTGTTTAAAACTGACATGATGCAGAGGTGGTGACATTCTTGGTAGCTTTTAAGCAATTAATTTAGAGCGCCATGAGGTTAAGATGCGTACAGAGTCGACAGATCAAAATGTGCAGAAGTTGAGGTTCAGAGAAACTTTCAGGTTACAGAATTTGTTAATTCGCTATGCATTGCTTCCATCATTTTGTGAATAGGCCTACCTCATGAACCTTTTATGAAGTGCACTGAAGAAGTTTAATAGAAATAGAATATTTGTCTGACTTTGGTGTCTGTTAGATCCAGGGCGCGATTTGTAGGGGGGAAGGGGAGATTTTCCCCCACTGCCCAACTGCATCCCCCACTGCTACATCCCCCACCACTACATCCCCCAACTGCTACATTTCCCCAACAACTACATCCCCCCAAGCTCCACATATCCCCCCATTGCTCCAGGTCACAAATCGCACCCTGGTTAGAGCAACAATGTTCTAACCAATGTTCTGTTTCCATATGCCAAAGACTTTTGAATAAACCTTGGACAATTGGTTGAGGTAGAAGATGATTTGCATGTGCTATTGTGCCACTGCTGCTATGGTTAAAAATGCTAACCTGAAGCAATCATGAGACTGAACATATTGGTGTTTCAATTGATTTATATTGTCACTATGATAATCTACAGTATATCTTTTTAAATGGAGTTAGTCTGATTTACTTTTCTGAGATGAACAGGAGTTATCGTTAATGCTGTACTGTGAACATATTGCCACTGCTGCTATGGTTAAAAATGCTAACCTGAAGCAATCATGAGACTGAACATATTGGTGTTTCAATTGATTTATATTGTCACTATGATAATCTACAGTATATCTTTTTAAATGGAGTTAGTCTGATTTACTTTTCTGAGATGAACAGGAGTTATCGTTAATGCTGTACTGTGAACATATTGCTGTTTTATTTCGTGGGTCTGAGTTTATTTTAATTTTTTGCTAAAATGTGAAAATATAAACTTTCTTGTTTACACTGACTGATTCATTTTTTGGCACCTTTAAAGTATTTTACGAGCAGAATATATCTTTTATTTATTGCGACAAAGACGGCGTACATATGGTAACCATTAACTGTCGCTTCAATTGTTAAAACCCTGTCAACACAAACTCTGATAACATGGACTCTCAGTTATCGCAAACCATTTTGTTTAGACTGGCCAAGACTCGATGAGTTTCTTCACACTCGGTTTACACGCATTTTCAGTTAACTGAAGTCCACGCTAATGGGGTTTCATTGTAAATATTTGATCAGTAGATGTTGAATATGATTTTTAGTATCTACCTCGAGTAACGGTCGTTGTGGATATCTTTCGGTTACGTTTTTGTTCTGTGATGACTCGATGTGGACAGACATATTTTTGGTAAATAATCTGGCATTCTTTTTTTGTTGTACATGATCACCACAGATAAAGCAGTAATTGATGTTTTCTTGTCATTTTAAAACATATTTTAAAGTGCATGACAATCGAACTTACTTTCTCACGAGTCTTGTTGCCAGAACAATTGCACTTGATAAATTGAAAGTCGACTTCTTATCAAAATCCTTGTTGTGTTGTGCGTTTCATTGTGGGCTGCATTCCTTTCAGAATCGTTTCAATAAATTTAGGCTGGTTGTGATAATACCGATATATATATATATATATATATATATATATATATATATATATATATATATATATATATGCACATGGGGAGGATTCGCGGAATTGTTTTATGGCATTACCACCAATTGGGATCTGAGTGTCTCACTGTAAGAAACACTTGACCGATTGAGACAGAACGGCGCTAGGTCAGCTGTAGCAGTAGGCCTGAGGAATGCTGTAATGTAAACGTACAGTGTAATTACCAGTGATATAAGTGCATATTAAAGAAAACTGCTTGTATTGTAAACCTCAAGTTGCCCTTTGTCTCATCGCTATGCAAAAGGTGTTGTGCTGAAATTGAGAAGAAAACCGAAATGAGTTGAATTAAGAACCGAGCAAATTGTTGATGTGTAGTGCAAATATGTCGTGTCTAGCTGTTTGATGGTTCATCCGATATCGTGGCGATTCTAAGCTTGATGGGCGGCACATTGGGAAAGAATAAAATATATATCACTTAGTTTTTCACAAATAGCCTACTTGGTAGCCGTCGGTAGGAGGAAACTGATTGCGACATATTGTAGGTAGGGGCCTACATCCTCCTATTCTCGGCTCTACAAAAGCTGATGGGCGGTCAAAAGGACTGTCTTCACCTAAAGACATTCATTTTCAATGCAATCGAATAGCAGACGGACTAAGGCAAATTGGGTGACTAAGGGGCCATCCACAAATGACGTAACGCACTTAGGGGGAGGTTCAAACATTTGTTACGGTGTGTGACGACGGGGGGGTCCGGAAATGTGACGTCACGTAATACTAAAAATTTTAGGTGGCAACTGTTCTTTGCTTGTCAGCACATCTGGAGAGGAAAAGAGAATATTAAGAGGAGGGATGAGGATGACCTTTTTGCTTGTCAGGACATTTCTAAAGGAAAAAATTAAAAAGTACAAGGGGAAACATGAAGATTAACCTTTTTTGCTTGTCAAGATTTTTCGAAGTTAAGACGAGAAGAGGAAGGGGGAGCGTTAACGCATTGTTACGTCACATTTCAGGGGGTCTGACTTTTGTGGCGACGTGTTACGAAGGGGATGAGGGTCAAAAAGTTTCAAAATCGCGTTACGTCATTTATGGATGGCCCCTAAGCTTAAATTGAATAGCTTTATGACACTCCAGCTCAATGTACCGGTTACGAGGTTAAGTTAGCCTAAGTGAAAACACTGTAGTCCAGAGTGTCATTTCACACTTTTCTTGGGAGGGGACAAGATAATTTCTTTGCCAACTGGCCAAATTTTGGCAAATTTTTTGGCAATGTTTGTAGCAATTTTTGCAAATTTGTAAATTTTGACATTTTTACGCAATTTTTGGTAAATCTTGGACAATTTTTGGCGATTTTTGCACGTTTCACATTTATTTATAAATGTAATGCATTATACATTATTTTTTCATTTCCTTGGGGCCATGGCCCCCTCCCCCAATGACGCCCGTGACCCTTGCACTAAAAATTTCTTTCTTGGTCCCACCCTCCGCTAAGTCCGCTTGAACAATTTGTATTCGTGGTCTCTTGTGCTGCTATGGTGTGCTAACGTAAACAATCTATCGCAGGCCTATGGTACATCCACTTTCCCAGTCAAAGGTGCTCTGACTGCTCTCTGTCACCATCCTTTCAATAACCAATATTTGGCCTACCTAACGATGATCTAGGCCTACGAAAATTAATGCAGACAGAACGTAGGCCTATTGACTTATTGGCCAGATGCGGTATAATCAGATTAGGTAATACTAAAAATTAGAATTCCGTAATTGCGAGAAGTATTTGTAGCAATAAATAGGCCTATATAGGTTCCAATGAAACGTAAGCTGCCGGCCTGTCGCCAGAATTGCGCCTACAGATAAGACCACCCAGATACAGTAGCTGTAACCACATCTAGAGGTAGGCCTACGCCCTTTCAAATATAGGCAAATATTTGGCTGTGTTTCTCTGTTTGCGTTGATTATAACCGTCTAATTTGCCGTATTTTCGGTCGTTTCTCGTGTCTGTATAGATCGACGTCCCATTCAGGAAGTAAGACAGTGAGAGTTTTCAATTTAAAACATCAAAGCAAACGACCCAACGCCTCTCACCGCGTCGCATGCGACTTCTCTTTGCTTATGGCGGCAATAAATTTAGCGACTTTGGCGCGCCGTCGTCGTCGACTTCTCGGGAACGGTTCGTGTCGGTTGCGTCCAGCTATGGAGCACCAGATGTGCCATAAATACTGAGGTGCGACTGACAAATGAAACGACACCTACGCCCTTAGACTCGACGCTGCCTTGCCGACGACCGGAGGGCGGAGGCGTACCATGCGCCGCTCCCGCCTGCGTCCGTCGACTTATTAAAAGAAGTGAAACGCCGCAGTTCATTCTTAGAAGTAGTTGGGAACGTGTTTGATAGTTTCTGCTGTAGCACAGGTAAACGAAGAGACGGCGATTCTCTGTTTTTGGAAATTGATTCGCGTAGTGCAATAGACAAATTATTGCTTGGTAATTTATTAAATTATAATTAGCAGCGTTTCTTGTGGCTATAAGGGGCCTATACTCAGTTACACCATTAATCGTACGGATCTGTGTCCCTTTTGTGTTCGGTGGGTTAGCTGAGACTGCACCCGTACGTGACGTCACTTACGCGGGTTCGAATCTCGAGCGAGAGTAGAGAATCTTTTGCCTGTCTTCTTCATAGCTCAGGTAGGCGTAGACCTCAGTCAAGTATCGAGTTGAATCTAAACTGCAATTCTCCGTTTTATCTATAGAAACATTATTTAGGCGTGTTCTGTATTCTCTATCAAAAGTTGAAACTGCTGCTACTGCAACGGCGACTGCTGCTCTGATGCTCATTGCTCATTCCAGGGTTCTGGACAGATGGACAGGCGGCACATCAACACTGCCGAGTAAAAAATACATAAAAAGCAAAAAACGTCGTCAAGAAGTTATTGCCATATCCATTCTGTTCCAACCATTCCACATATCTCCTCCCCTAAAAAATTATTACTACTGCTGCTGCTGCTGCTTCTGCTATTATTATTATTATTATTATTATTATTATTATTATTATTATTATTATTATTATTATTATTATTATTATTATTATTATTATTATTACTACTACTACTACTACTACTACTACTACTACTACTACTACTACTACTACTACTACTACTACTACTACTAAAGCTAGAGCTGCTGATTCTATTGTTGCCACTTATGTTCCTAGGACTCGTCCACAAATGACGTAACGCGCCTAGAGGGAGAGGGGATCCGGACATTTGTTACGAATTGTGACGAGGGGGAGTGGGTTCCGTAAATGTGACGTAACGCAACACAAAATTTTTAAGCGACGACCTTTTTATTTATTTTTTGCATGTCAGGGTATTTGGAGAGGGAAAAATACAAGGATGACCTTTTTTGCTTGTCAGTATGTTTGGAGAGGGAAAAATAGAAGGATGAATGACCTTTTTTGCTTGTCAAGACTTTTCGGAAAACGAAAAGGGGGGTCGGCCCGTTGTTATGTCATACTTTAGGGGTCTGACTTTTTTTGTTACGCCGCGTTACGTAGGGGGGAGAGGATAAAAAGTGCCGAATTCGCGTTACGTCATTTATGGACGACTCCCTACCTACTAAGGTTTTTTTGTAAAACAATATTTTCCGGAACATTATACACTGTTGCATTGAATAATTAATTAAAGTTACTGTACGGCCGCTATATTCGTTAGCAGTGTGTTTGTTAGAAAGAGATTCGCATTACGGATGCCTCTTATTTTAATTAACTGATATATTTTTAAAACGAAATCGGTTAGTGTTCGGTATCGTATCATCTCAATAGAAGAAAGCTACACTGTAAGGCGCGTATGGATAATAGCCTACTTTGGCCGTCACCGTTCTGTCGGCGCGTTATCATTAATGCCGCACAGAATTTCAAAGGAAAATTACGAGTAATCGGTTATATCAAAGGATCCTAATACACCTTTAGAAACACAATTATTTAACGGTCGAATTTATCGTACAAGCTGGACTTTCGTGGTAAAGAAAAATTGTTATTTGAAATTGAATGAATGAAAGTTTGAACCATTAGACTCAGTGGTGAGGAAAAGAGGATCAGCGGACAGTCCTCCCGGGCGTCTTTAGTTCGTTCGGATCCATTTACATGTTGAAACTGGCCAACAAAAGTAATAATCGAAAAATATTTGAGACTGTTAATTTTTTAAAAATCTGTTTGTCTTCGATCAGTGGTGGAGTTAGGGTGCCTGGCGCCCGGGGACAAAACATACCGATGGCGCCCCCTCAACTTGACGAAAATCCTAAGAAGCAAAAAAGGGGCGCCGTTCTGCCAATTTTGGCGCCCCTTCATTCTTCATTCAACTTCACGAATACCCTGACAAGCAAAGAAGGTCATCACCCGTAGCGGAACGCCCTACCTTAAACCAACGTTGGCGCCCCCACCTAGTTGCCCGGGGACTTCTGTACCCATCTGCCCCTAGATCCGCCCATGTCTTCAATTGTAAGTTTTACAAATCCCAGAGTTTTCGCGAAATGTATCCGAAGCTTCTGATATCGCACCAGGGATATTTTTAAACCCCTAACACCCCCAATTTAAGACCGACACCCCTAACACCCCCTAATATCAGCTATGGGATGACCTTTTTTGTTTGTCAGACTTTTTGGCAGAGGACACCCCCCTCCCCCCAAATTGATAATCCTAGAAATAACCCTGTATCACACTGCACACAACTGTGCCGCAGCAACGGTCGAAGTGTGCCGTGGCAAAATGTTGGAAAACGGTAAAATAATAATGGTGCTCTATTAATTATTATTTCTAAGTTTAATTATATCTCTTCAATGAAGTTAAGCATGAAATAGTGAAACAGATTGAAAAGAAAATATGTTCTTATAAAAAAACAGCAGTCAGTATTATACTGTAGCCTATACTATAGACTAGACTATAATAATTATATATTACTAGTAGGCCTAAACAAATGCATAATTTAAAAATGAAATGTGTGAATTTCGGCTGCAGTGTGCCGTTGACTTTTATATATATATATATATATATATATATATATATATATATATATATATAAGATATATATATATATATATATATATTATATATATTATATATATATATATATATAAAAAAAAACTTCTTAGGGCCTATATATATTTCTTGGATAGTGTGCCGTGGCTGGAAAAAGTTTGGGAAGGTTTGGACCATATTGGTTAGACAAATTGGCTAGAGTAGACCTAGTGTTTAATCGAATGGAACGGTTCGTTCTGTGCTGTTTCAGGAATCGGGTTTCATTAGTTTCGTAACTACCGCAAGTCGCTTTGTCAAAGGATATCGAAGGATATCTCACTGATATATCATCGATCATGAGGCAGACGACATCCGCCGCCAGATTGTTCGCCCTCGGCATTCTGGTTTCTTCCATCGTCCTGCTTATCGATGTCGTCGACGCAGTTGATCTGGCAGACATTTCCGACGTAAAGGAGTTTCTGCCCGCCTCCGCAGTGGCAGCCATAGAGCCGCCGAAACGTCCGGCCAACTTTCGAAACATCGACGAACTGAACCAGTACCTCGCTGAAATGAGGCAGTACTATTCCATCATCGGAAGACCACGGTAAGAATACTTTGCCGTCAAAAGCAAGATTATTCGAGGCAACCGACTCGTCAATTACAAGCCTATATATTATTTTTAAACTATAGAATGTAGTTGTTTATATAGAGGATTGACTATTTCACGAGTGTACAGTATAATCGTAGGCGTAAACTTGGATGAAATTGGAGTCCAAAACCTACAACTTGCCGGGTTTCCTCTTACCTCACCTAGCCTCCTAAAAGGCCAGATATGCACTCTGTCAGTTTGCGTGCTGAGATTCGAATTTCGAGCAAAATTCGACGCACAGATAAAGAACAAGTACGAAAGCTGTGTGTAGTTTACATTTAATTTGAAACCAGCTGGTTTCAAATTAAATGTAAACTACACACAGCTTTCAGAAAACCTATGTTTCGGCGGTTGAAATTTCAACCACATATAGTGTATGATACTTGGCATATTACATTACTCATAAAAGCCGCAATAATTCACGGACCAAGACTGGATATATATATATATATATATATATATATATATATATATATATATATATATATATATACGACTTGCCTTCTGCGTTGTTCCCACATCTTCCAATTCTCTGTGCACTTCCAAATCAAGACCGAACGTTCATCTCTTTCTCGTGGATTTTCCCTCACGCAGGGGCGTAAAACACGGGGTGGACGGTCCCCAATAATTAGTCGGAGGGGGACAGAGTATCAATTATCCACCCCAATGTTTTGCGCTATATGGTAAAAATATTCTATCCTCCCTCATGATGTTGATGTCAGAATTACGCCAAATTCGCATTCGCTCATTTCGGATGACCTTTTTTTGCTTGTCAGGGTATTTGGAGAGGGAAAAATAGAAAAATATCAGGATGACCTTTTTTGCTTGTCAGGACTTTTTCGGAGACGAAAGGGGGTCTGACTTTATCGACGACCCCTTAATGTCTTAACGTATTTTATGGGCGATTTAAAGTCCCCGCCATAATATGCAATATCCCCCATAATGGAGGGGGATTTTTATATTTCTGGGGGGTGGGGTCAACTTTTAAAAAGTTATTCTATCTCCCCCAATGTTGACGCCAGGTTTACGCCACTGCCCTCACGGCCTGTTTCTCTGTTTTCCACTCATCAATTAATCAGATTTTTCTTATATTGGACATTACCTTTGGACTATGGATTTTCGAGTATTATTGATTTGAAGCATGTATGATAGCTGGCTGGCACTGTCCGATATGTAAAGCAAATACTATTTTAAAAAATTAGTTAGTTTAAAATTATTTCACAGCGCATTGTCCTTAGCAATGAAAAGTGAAAATCCGTCTATATATGTGCCAAAAAACATTGAAATCTTTTACTGCTTCTAGACAACGCACTGCTGCATGCAGATATAGGCTAATACTAACGCGGACGCAGTGCAGTGCACGGATAGCATGCATACCACTAGTTTTGGCATGAACCAGAGACGTCGTTCCGAAGAAACTTGAAGAGTGTTGAAGATGTTGCAAGAGTACCACAAGAGCACCGTTCCTCTTGCAAAAATATCACGTTTCTTCACTTGTAGCTCGCTTTTAATTCAATGCCTGTTCTTCGGTCGTGTAGCAACAGCCGCAGTCGCTGACGCCAAAATCTGTTAATTCTGCATCTTGAGAGAGAGAGAGAGAGAGAGAGAGAGAGAGAGAGAGTGAGAGAGAGAGAGAAGGATTGTCATTCTCAAGTAGACATTGTGATTAGATCCAATAATCTCACCAAAGAAGCACGAGCCCACAGCCGCTCCGCTCAGTTCAGCTGTGGTTGCCATCATCATCGATGATGATTAGAGCTTTGATTGTATTTGGGGGACACACACACACACACACCAACACACACACACACCCACACCCACACACACACACACACACACACATATATATATATATATATATATATATATATATATATATATATTATATATATATACCAGGCAAGACACTAGACAAAAAACTTCGCCATTTATCTTTTTCCGTTGTTACTCTCTTTCCATCGATTACTGATAACTGGTATCTTTAAAAGTCTTCCCGGATGTTATCCATACACACTGGGCCTTCCTCTTCCTCTCTTGCCTTCTTTGTATGTGTACAGTGCTTTATATGGAAGTCTGTTGTCTTTCATTCTGCTGTATTTACAGGATCATACCGTGACCGTCTAAGTCTTCTTTTTCTTCTTCTGATTTTATCTATATATCTTGCATCCCCAGTTTTTCTTTGTGTTTTCATATATATATATATATATATATATATATATATATATATATATATATATATATGAGAGAGACAGGCAGACAGACACAGACAGACAGAGGAGAAATAGGGGTGATGCAATCTGGTCGTATTCATCTGTCTTACTATTTGCAAATACAGGTTCACTCGGTAAAAGAATCAGTCTAGAACGGTCTAGAGCAGGGGTGCACAACCCGCGGACCGCCCCCAAAGGGTTTTATCCGGCCCGCGGGACAATTTCGAACAATACAAGAAATAGGCCCGCCACTAAAATTCAGCATAGAAAATACGGATCATAATCATTTTTCTGATGCACTACAATCCTTGGACTATTAGTATTCTTTGGGCTACTAAAATTGTGCCATCTATAACAACCGGACACGTAGGTAACGGTAGGCGGGCGATAATAAATGCCTTAAAACGTTCTTTGAACACGTGCTTCTCTTGAAATTATAATATCTATTTCTACGATTACTAAACTAACTGAAGATATCTAAACCCGTAGCGAAAAAAGCGTAGACCTCAATAAGCGACAGTTTTAAAATGGAGGAAACATCAGTATGATTCAGTAGCCTATTTCATGGACTCTCGTAACAGTAAATTAATGTGTTTGATCTGCCGCAAATCGGCAATGGTACGTTGATAGGAAAATGTGTAAAATATTGGTTATCAATTTATTTTGACTCACTTTGACACTGTCAGTAGTATGAGCAATTCAATTAGTCACAATTACACATGTATTATGAACGTGGTGAACGCGTCGGTCAGGCTGATATACAGACTCAGAACGAGGGAAGGAACATGACACTCCGCCACTGAAAAACGAACTACACTGGCTGAAAGTACCCGAGAGGATTACATACAAGCGGTGCGTGCTGTCGTTCCGCGCGCTTCACGACCCAACGTGTCCTGAATACCTTTCCACACTTGTTCACAGACAATCGCTGACGGAAAGACGTCGTCAATTACGTTCGAGCAGCCGTGTTCTTCTCGCGGTTCCACTTTCCGTGAAGACATCAAAGTTTGGCGATCGTTCGGTTGTAATTAAGGGGAAATCCGCGGCTGTGGAATGCTCTTCCGGACACCGCAACTGCGTCGAACGCCTACGATCAATTCGCGAAGAACTTGAAGACACATTTATTTGCGACTTCTTATGAAAGTTAAATATGTACAGCGCCCTTGACTTTGGTAGACGCCATGATTACGGCGCTATATAAATTGTCTAAATAATAATAATAATAATAATAAAACTTATTTTTAGGTTGCTATTATAGCACATGCATTTTTGTTTGTTCGGCCCGCGAGCAATTTGAGAACATTGAATTCGGCCCTCGGCCTCAAAAGGTTGTGCATCCCTGGTCTAGAGCAAAAGAAGGCCTGGTTTTAAGCACAATTGTTTGCCATTACTCACACGTTGCTTCATAAACTCTTCATCTTAGTCTCTATCGAAAAACTAAAACTTTTGACCAACGAAGCCGCGACGTCACAGTCAGTTCTCAAAATCTAACATTAAATTTTACAATTTTATGAAACTGCGGTCCGTGGGCTACTTACTCACCTTGTTCTAATCAGTCTATAGACGAATTTTCCGGTGCTAAAAATTCGCACCAAAATTGCGAGCAACAATGGTTCATATCCTGAACAAGAAAATGCGATCACATTTGGGGCCCCAGCTCACAGCCCATGCAGTATTTTTTACAGTGTTTTCCATCCTAATCTAACAAAGTAGGCTATCTTCATATGAAGGTGATCTTTTAGAAAAAAAGACAAATTGTGTCTTCTTTCAGTTTGTCTGTAGCTTTAAAACTGCGTCTGCTTTGCCTGTTGAGCGTTTTAGTATTTCTGTGCAGCTAAACGGCAACCAGGGATATTTCTAGGATTGTGAATTTGGGGAGGGTGTCGACCTCAAATTGAGGGTGTTAGGGGGGTGTAAAAATATCCCTGGCGGCAACCTACGGCCGTATTCAAAGTGTACCAATTTCCTATACTCGCATTTATTGTGCAAACTAACAAACGGTCACTAAAATCCCACATTTATTTAGCGCCTTGATAAATGAACTAATCATCGGCCGAAAGCGTTGCGTCGACCATCTCGGCCTACTTGCGTCCACTCTGAGCAGATGGACAGATGTCCAGGAATCGAATCCAGGTTGGCGACTCCTCTCTACCAACTCTGTATACCACCAACATCGTCGCTGTCAACTCAGATCCTTTCTTCCGCCGTTTCTAATTTTCTATTTCTCTGTTTGTGGACGTAGAATTCAATCGAAATTCAGGTCACGTTGTTGAAACCAACCCGAACTAAGAACGCTGCGGCCCGGCGCAGCGGGAGTCGGGGAGGCACAGGTAATGGCAGCGAGTTTCTTTTTCCCATTCAACCGCCGCTAATTCCGCGCATTCGTCGTCGTACATCGCGGCAGCAGGAAATTGATGCCCCGTCCTCCCCCCCGCCATGCCCCGTCCTCCCCCCGCCATGCCCCGCCCGGTGAAGCACGCCCGCTCAAGTGTCCCTTGATCTAAAAGATGCCGCAGACCGACTGATAATCGTCGACGGAGGTCGGTGGGTGGGTGGGTGGGTGGGGGCGTTCGGAATCGTGATTCTGCAGACGAACTTATTACTCGAACAACTCAGTCGAGTTCTCGGCACTGGCAAACACCGCCAACCGTACAGCGCATTAGAACAGACAGACAGACAGACAGACAGACAGACAGACAGACAGACAGACAGACAGACAGACAGACAGACAGACAGACAGACAGACAGACAGACAGACAGACAGAGAGGACATGGCCCGCTTTTTAAAATTTCAAACAGCACAATTGACGTTTCAGATTTCTAGAAAATTCACAGATTCGCAGAATCGGTGAATTTTGATTTTCGGTAATAGACTTTATAATGAATTATTCTATGTCTTCAAATAATTTAAAATAGTAACTAACTACTTCTACTTTTAAACGCACCACGGACCACAAGCAATCTAGACTTGTATTCGATCAAAAAGAGGACTGCAGGGTTTTAGATGCGTAAGAATGATCTGCTTTACATTCAATTTCTTACCATGAAGCTGCTTGAAGCACCGCTGTCTTCAGTCGTTGACACACCGAGTGCATGGGACATCAAATGACAAATAACATCCGCCAGTCAATATATGCCTGTAGTTCTTCTGAGTGATTTTAACAGAGGTAGCGAAAACTTTAGTACCATCTCCGCAGTCTGTAACTTCAGGGCTGTAAAAAAACTCGTGGACTGTGAAGTATCGCTTAATTAACTCACTGCAACCGATTAACAGTATACGTTGTCTGACGAAAAAGTTTTCCCACTTTGCGTTTTAAGTTAAATCGGTCTTTTGTTTGAGATTTATCTCGTGTTTTAACCCCTTAACTGGGGATCCCGGATATATCCGTCCATTTTAGATTGAGTTACAGTTAAATACACGGTTAAGGGGTTAAGGTCTCGCGTTTTCGTTGCCTTACTTGTGTTTCTTCACAAGAGACAACGATGACCCAGAGGTGTAGCTAGGGGCGGGGGTAGGCTACATACGTCCCCGGGCGCCGAGGTAGAGGGGGCGCCAAAATCGGTTTGAAGGTTGCAAAAAGAGCATCAATATAGTTGCATAGGCTGTCCGCGCTCACACAACTAACTTAGCAACGCCCGTAGTGATGACTTTAGTTTTGCTTGTCGGGGTTTTCGTGAAGTCGAGGAGGGGCGCCATCAGTATGTTTTGTCTCAGGGCGCCGGAGACCCTGGTTCCACCTATATGCGAGGACCTGCAGTTGCCGTAAAAAAGAAACACTATTTAGATTTTGCTATTCATTGAAATGAAGTGTACGTTATATGGCACAGATTCCAGTGGATGATCATCACGGTGCGATTGCAACTGTGCACGCTATAGCAAACGTAATTCTGTTGCAGGTTCGGACGCAGAAGAAGAAACCCGGATGGAGATTTACTTCTGAGAGAACTCGAGGCAGACATGGAACGTCTATTATTATAAGGGCTGCTGCTATGCAGTATGCAGTTATACTCGACTTTAAGACGGCTTTCTAGCAATCAACAGCAGACCGAGTTCATTTTATGGATCATAACTTATATATAGATATAGTACTAATATATATATATACCGTATATATATAATATTATATTGAAATATTATATTAAAATATATAGATACAGTAAAAGCACTACGACGTCCTGCACCCTACAAACCTACGAACCTATAGAATCAAAAGCAAATCACAGTTGGTTTTTAGAGCCTTTAAATTTACATTAGCGACTCAACGTTTCTTCTTCTTTGAACTGTTCTTCCATCACATTGTACTTAGCAAAGTGAAGAAGATAATGTGTTGAAGACAAGTTCATTAGGTTGGTCCAAACTTTCCAAAGAGCATTAACGAGGTCGATTTACAGCCACTTTGTTTTGAAACAATCAAATGATTTTGCTGTCATAAATCATTGTCGCTGGTTTAAATTTTGATAGCTAGAAAATGAAACATGTAGCATTATAACTGTGAATTGTAGAAAGTGAGAGTGATTCCACCGAAATCTGACGGTGTTTGGCTTTATAGCACAATATTATTTTGATAGAAAATAAATATTTTTTGAGATGGCAATGGTTGTTATATGAAAATTCGCGTGGCGTAACAGTCTGTCTCTCATAATTTTAAAAACCTTACTTGAGAAAGCAAAACGTCGTCAGCTACTTTTTAATGAAGTAATTAATTAGCAATTCTCCAAAAATATCGATCCTGTCAAGTTATGGCCTATTTGGGTTCTTGTTTTAAAATCCTGTAATCTAAAATTTAGAACGTACAATAAAACAGGATTAATTTTATAACTCTTATTGTCATGTTCCTTACTGTTATCACATCATCTGTGAGAGTTCATATCGACACCAACAATATTCAACATCCCTTTATGTCATCATCGTCGTCGTTATCATCATCAGCAGCAGCATCATTACTGCCTTGACTTCTTTCCTGCACTGTCAATTCACACACAATGATTCGAGGGTGGTGACAATAAAATGGTAAGGTGTTCATGCATGATAACAACAATCCTACGGATCGAATTTCGGAAACCATCATTCGAGATAAGGATTGCTGAAAAGGCAGTGCATGCGGTTCGAGATCTCTTAGTCAGGTGTTTTAGAACAGTGTTTATTCTAGGCCTTCTCTGGGGGAATTCCCCCCAAGTTTTAAAATCCCTCTCAATTGTATATGATGCATGGGGGATGGAAATCCCCCAAAGTGTGACGACGGGGGGCTTTTATTTTTTGGAGAGGGGAAAAATTTAAGGATGACAAATTTTTTGCTTGCCAAGGCATTTGCGAAGGGTAAAAAATATTATGGAGGTTGGAAGGATAACCTGTTTTTTGCTTGTTAAGGTTTTTGGAGACTTAGACCTTGTCCCCCCAAACATTTCAAAATTCCCCCAATGTCAAGGTGGCTAGATTAAACACTGTTTCAGAACCTGTCTCTTGGCAGGGAAGTGTGGACTGCGTGACGTTTTTCGCAGGAAAAATGGCTTCATTTGGGAAAGACAGCTTTCACTGACTTCGAGAAACCGAACTAAATATTCCATTCGTGCAATTTGCTAGGCAAAACAATATTTAAGAATATGCAATAGGTATGTCTACATAACTTCTAAATTCTTATAAACAACATTATTAGGCCTATGCACATCAAGGGAGAAAAAGGAGGATGATATGTGAATAGAATGAAAATAATCAAGGAAAACGCAGGACAGTAAAACTCAAGACTAACAATGATATTGAATTTGTGGTCTTGTAGGCCCTATATTAGCTGGAGTCATTATGACCGGCCATGAGTCACGCATTTGGAAAACATGAGAAGAAGTAAAACTTTTAATCGCAATAATGCTGCGTTGCTAAATGTGGTTGGTGAAATTAAAAAGGGCAATGGCAGCTGATAGAAAGTTAATCCGAAGCAGTGGCGTAAGGCGGGGGCAGAGAGGCGGTTGTCCAGAGCGAAAAATTTAAAGAAAAAAGAAAAAGCAAGTAATAATTACAATAAATCATAAAATAACCGGACATTATTTGTTGAACAAAGAAGCAGAACAAAGAAGGATTTGTAAGTTCTTTCTCGGAATCGGAATAATTGCGATGTGAGAAATACGAAACGAAGACGTTTTTGTTTTGTCAAACGACGTTCTGAGTGCAATACTATTCCTCTTCTGCCTCGGGCGCTGGCCACCCACGCTAAGCCACTGACTCAAAGGGTATTTACGAACGATTGGTTCAAAATGCGAATGAAATGTGATCGTGAAAATTATATTTCCGAAAATACATCCTATCTATAGACGAGTATTGTACTAGGCTGTAAATCTGGCGCATAGGCTAAGGTCCACACATGCCCACTCAAGACCATCCATAAATGACGTAAACGCGACTTTGACAGTCCCAAAAAGTCGGACCCTGTCCCCCTGAAATATGACGAAACAACGCGTTAACCCGCCCCTCTTCTCGTCTTAACTTCGAAAAATCTTGACAAGCAAAAAAGGTTATCTTCATGTTTACCTTGTACTTTTTCTCTTTTTCCTCTAGAAATGTCCTGACAAGCAAAAAAGGTCGCCACATAAAAAAATTGGTATTATGTGACGTCACATTTCCGGACCTCCCCCGTCGTCATACATCGTAGCAAATGCTTGAACCCCCTAAGTGCGTTACTTCATTTGTACGCTGGTTATAACTTTTCTAGATGTAGTTTGATTTTAATACAAATTATATCAATGTGTTCGCTAGAAAATTAGATTTGCTTTTATGCAGTATGATTTTAATTTGCACATTTTATAAAAATTCTTTCTACAGCGCAATATAATTGTGGTTACAAACAGTAGGCAGGGCCGTAACTAGAGTTTTCGGCGCCCGGAGAAAGATTCCTATTTCGCGCCCCTAAATTTCGGTGATGACCCTTTTTAGTCATTGCAAGTTAGCTTCACCCTACTACTATAATAAAACACTCCTTTTTCGGGATGATGACCTTTTTAAATCGTCACAGCTATTTTTTATTCACATCAACCAAAAATGCGCCCCCGGCGGCTCGGCGCCCGGGCGGATTGCCCCCCCCCTCGCCCCTAGTTACGGCTTTGACAGTAGGGACGTGTTGCTTTGCGAGAGATCTCAGCAGGTCTACTCGTACTAAGCTTATTTCATGTTCCAGCAGAATTGGGTCCCAGTCCATCGGACTCGCAATATAGACCTACTGTTGAACACCCGAAAGTTTCAGGCTTCATTCGACCAAATTGAGGCTACCAAATAGTCCCGACCTAGACCCACTGGGCTACAAAATCCGGGACATACCTCAGAAGCGGGACTACAAGACAGATATCAAAAAGGTCAGCAGCCGGACACTGCTGAGGAATGGGATAAGCTGGAATGCCGCCTATACTTGAATCGATAAAGTAGCAGTGGACAGTGGCGAAAGAGACATCGAGCGCAGTGGCGGCTCCACCGGGGGGCCCGTGCCCCCTATTGAGTGCCTGGTCCCCCAGTGCCCCTGTTGGGACCCTATACTTAATGCATAATACATTAAACAATAAATGGTTGGCCTCATGATTAGAAGTTGCCACCCCAACGCCCCTCTGCCACTTGTCAAATCCTGGAGCCGCCACTGATCGAGCGTGTGTGACAGTTTGAACACAGGTTGTGAACATCCACGATTTCTGATGACAAGTTATACCATATCTTGAAATTTCAGACCCACCTCTTTGAAATATTACCAATTGCTAACTGGCTGACTGGCTGTTCTGTTGAGTAGAAACCGCGTCACGTGCTGCATTTTGCAACTGCAATAATGCATCACACTCCAAGACACAATTGAGAATATTTGTAAAATCTGCAAATATAAATCATATCGCATGAAAGAAGTTGTCTAGCGAACACAGTGATGTAATTTTCATAATTCAAATCAATGTGCAAAAAAGTCCGATTAAATAAAACACCGTGTATAGGCCCTATATGCCTATATATATATATATATATATATATATATATATATATATATATATATATATATATATATATATATACAACATATCTATATATTATATTAGCTCTGTGTTATATATATATTTATATATATATATTTATTATATACAGCTGTATTATATGTTAAATATAGGCCTATATATATATATATATATATATATATATATATATATATATATATATATATATATATGACAAAAGCCATTATATCCATTGCGAAGTTGTTCTTGTTTACAGGAAATCGCAAACCATAATCAGAACCTGCTTAAAGAGCTATAGCGTCGGTTGCATAATTTATCGAAATTTACCGATAAGTATACAAGGCATGCATGATGGTTGATCGGTGTATACGAGTACCGAGGCACTCGGCAGAAGGCGATCGCGATTAGTGGAGTGCTGATGAAGTGGCTTGGCTATTATAATGCCACTGCATGCCAAGTGGTCTCTGCTTTTCCTCATGCATGGCCGTTTCCTGTTCGCCGCTTACAGATCTGCACCATCCACCCGCTATTCGCTTCTATTCCAGGCTTTTGTTTTCTTTAGAATGTAGAATCTTCTCTTCCTGTTTGTTCCTTTGCACCGGCGATTAGTGAATAATAATAATTCTGCCTGGTCGATACAATGGAAGAGAAAATAGCCTAATGTTAACAATTATTTTTTTGTAGCATAGTGAACAAAATCACTCCAACTGATTGAATCTGAAGCAAATCGTATTTCAAAGGATTTTAGTGCAGTACTTCGATTTTCTTCTTCTTCTTCTTCTTCTTCTTCTTCTTCTTCTTCTTCTTCTTCTTCTTCTTCTTCTTCTTCTTCTTCTTCTTCTTCTTCTTCTTCTTCTTCTTCTTCTTCTTCTTCTTCTTCTTCTTCTTCTTCTTCTTCTTCTTCTTCTTCTTCTTCTTCTTCTTCTTCTGCTGCTGCTGCTGCTTCCTATTCTTCTTCCTCCTTCTCCTCCTCTCCTTCTTTCTTTTCTTCTTCTTCTTCTTGAAAAGTTAGAACTCTGCTCCGTGAATACCAGCTTAGGTTAAGCCTATAGCTGTTTGCTATACATTTATAATGACATTGAAGTGCATCGTATAAACGATGGTTAGTCATGGGCTATGCACTAAAAGAACATAATTATGTACAGATGTTAACTTTACGTCATATTATTTTTAGCTTTGTTTCGCGTTCCTGACTGGAACACCTCAGCGGTTGTTCGCTGCACCGGATTGGGTGAAAAAGTTGAACTATTGAATAAAATATCAATTCTCAGTGTTCGCAAATAGACCTTGCACCTTAGATTTTGACTCTCCCATTTCAATCGGTGTAAAAAAACGACTGCAGTACACCAGGTGCTATAAGGCGTGTCAAAAGGCAAATTCAAGTTGTTCGGAATGGTTTGATATCGGTGTATCTATCGTTTGATGCCTTTTTGCAACATCTGACTAACAGAAAACGTACATCAATTTCAGCCTCAAAAGCTGACGAGAGAAAATAGTTCATCAACACCTAATTTTCTTAGGCGTGGCCAGGAGTACAATGGAAAGGTACTCACTGCTCAAGATAATCTAACTGCAGACAAATGCACTGCAACATATGAAAATATAAAGCGCCATCAAACTGAAACCGATCCTATTCCTATACCGACCAGTGGCTGATTTGCCACGGTACAAATGGTGCATTTGTTCCGGTACGAGTAGGTACGAGTACGAGTACGTACGAGTACGGTACGATTACGTACGAGTACGAGTAGACCTACTGAGATCTCTCGCAAAAAAACAGCATGTCTCTACTGTTTGCAACCGTAATTAATGTACAAATGGTACATTTGTACCGGGTCCACCAGAAAAATAAAAATTTAAGGGCCCGCCTTCTCTACAGTACTAACAATATTTTATGAGGATTTTTATGATTTATTTGTTTAAACAACTTAATTTACCCAAATGCAGCCATTTGTCACGCAACGTGTCCTGAAAAAAGAAAAAGGTTATCGTTACTATTATTCATACATCTCATCTGTAACTCTTCCGCTCTTCAGAAAGTTTCCCGAGAAAAGCTTAAAAAACTTGACAAGCCAAAAAGGTCATCTCGCCACTTTTCACACTTGATCTGTAACTTTTAGAAGAAAGTGTACCGGGACCTAAAAATGCAAATCTGCCACTGCTACAGATCGTTACTTCTTGCATTTGACAGCATGGAAAACTTACGGAAGGATTCAGAGAACCTTCGACTGATGAGGAAAAAGCCATTCAGAGTTACAAGGACGAAAGGTCCGAAAACTTAGATGAAGGATCCCCCCTCAGTAAAACTTGGCTGCGCGATGTTTATTTGTAATCGTCTGCTTGGCAAATTTTGACGACCTCCATGTTTGTCAGAGGCTCTTTGGTGATTAACTGCACGTCTATAGGTTTTACATTTATCTCCTCTTTGATAAGGTGGATGGCACAGAAGCGTGTCTTTCCCTAGAATTTCTAAAAGTAAGACGTAATGTGAAGATATATTCTATGTCTGACTGAGGTAAGACAAATTCTCTTTCGAGTAGGCCTAGCTACCTTCACAGCCACTCGAGAAAGAAATCTCGTGCGTTTGCAATCAATCTCTCAATAGCCACCGTTAGAACGCCGTTCGTTTCAGGCAATATTACGAAACTGTCTCGAGCACTGAACACCATTAGCACAACGTTCTCCGGTAGAAATCTGTTATGGGAGCAGGAACGTCTTTACATGTAAAAATTCGGGCACAGTGCCCGGGGCCCCGCGCATCTTAGGGACCCCGCGCCGCGCGCAAACTACGCTATAGAAATTCTCGAGAGTTGACTTACTTACTTAAGCAGACCTTTAGATCATGGCAATTTACGAAATCACGATGAACTTTCGAAAACTTTTTATTTTTCTTTTGATTAAATTCGATAAAAACCGACCGGATATTGAGCGTCAGATTAATTAATCTCTGATGTTTAATAATAATAATAATAATAATACACTTCTATCAGTGGCGGCTCCCGAATTTGGCAAGTGGGGGCCATTGGGGTGGAAACTTCTAAACATGGAGGATTGGAAGGCCAACTATTTGTTGTTAGGTATGTATTAGTAAGTATAGGGTCCCAACAGGGGGCCACTGGGGGCAGGCATTCAAAAAGGGGCACGGACCCCCGGGTCCCCAAGTGGAGCTGCCGCTGACTTCTATAACACCATTTATAATATCCAAGGGTATCAATCGACGGTAGGCCTACGTAAAATTCATCCGCAAAAGACCAGGTCATTCCAGCGATCAGTCAGATGGAAACAGTAACAGACTATGGAGGAAATGCTAATTGGAGGAGATGTCTTAGGCCTAAGTGAAGTCTAAATCTGAAAATATTCAGCTTATTGGAAGATCTGACAATCAGAGGGAGAGAGTTCCAGATTTTTGACCCAGAAATAGAAAAAGATCTCTTACCGATTTCAGTGTTGGTTCCATGTACAGTACATTTATCAACGAATCAGCAAACCGTGTTGAATGACAATGTTTCGGATAGTTTAACATAGATTTTAATAATCGAGGTTGGGCAGACTGCAGTATTTTAACTTTAACTTCAGCATTGCTTTCGGTAAACCGCCTATCTTAGCTAACTTGGCAAATTAGACAGATTGTGTTCAAGAAGGCAATCTTCTTGACTTATTGCGTGATTTTCATTTAAAGTAGATCTAGAAGCGTAGCTAGAAGATAAACATCGGATTGACTTGTCGTAGTTTGTCTTAAATATAGCATTGTATTTGCCTGGACCTGACTGTCTCTTCCACCCTCCAATTAATGGAAATCGGCCCATGCTAAGGGCAAAACATTTTAGGTTGGAGTGGTCTGAATTTTTTGGAAAAAGTTGCCAGCTTTTCATGAACTCAAGCATGTCGTACCATGCCATGTCCTCTTCTAGATTACTTTTAATGACTTCACATTTAAGCTTTTTGAATGGTCAAAAAGTGTCACAAATATTCGCCCAGCCAAGGGTCGATTCAAGTCTTGAAGTCCCGATTCCCAGTTAGGCCTAAAACGCCTTGTACAGCATATACATGTAGCCTGATAGCCTTTCGAGTCTAAAGTACCGGTAAATTCATTTCACACTTATGAAATCAACATGCGGGCAAGAGCAGAGTGCTTAATGGGGCATCATGCTGATTGCACAGCGATATACCTTGAGCATCCGTTCAGTTGTTTTTAAAGAATGTTCAAGTTCTGAGAGCGATGACGAAACTGAAATCTACGAAACGCCTCGCGGACATTTCACCGTCCGGCGTGAAAGCGTTTGAATGTTTTACCTACGGACAGTGGCTTAGCCAAGATTCCAGAATAGGGTGGCACATCGACATTTCCAGGTGTTTAGGTGAATCTTGACGGACAAAAAGGATCGTCATGTCAATCTCCGGCGCTTTATATGAACTTCTTTCGTTCATTCCCACATTCTCAATTCTCATAGGCTTACTACATATTCCTAGCGTTTAATCTAGACTCTGACCTCCGGAGGGGGGAACTGACAAGGCCGGGGTAAAAGTCAGCTAGGGGGCTGTTGTTAGTTGATGTAGTATAAAAAATCCGGAGGAATTTTAAATTTCCGGGGGAGGGCAATTTACCCCAGGAAGCAGCCTAGATTAATCCCTGCATATTCCCACACTACTCAATAGTTTTGCACTAATTTCACGGCCGGTTCCAGCCTGACTAGGAGGTCGGGTCCCCGTAGCCACGCCAATGCCTACGGAAGTTGTTGAATTTGTGATTGGATGTCATTTAATCTATCCGGCTTAATTATTGCAGGTCTACTGTCGATAATTTTGCTTGCTATCTTCACGTGAAATAAAAGACATTGAATGCATGGATGTCACATGACCGTGAGGATGGTATTGATGGCGCGTCTCTGATTGATTTGCAAACGTAGAAAGTTTATTTCATGAAACAATGATTTTGTTGACAGAGTAGCCGTGTCTGTGGCCTACAATCATCATTTTGACGAAGAAGCATTCAATCAATCAATCAATCAAGAAAGAAAGAAAGGGTTTGCTACCCGATGAAAACCAGTTTTGACTGGTTAGGTCAACCAGATAACCACAGTTTCACATTATTTCAGGCAGATTTAATTCTTCGCAATGTTTAGACTAATTATTACCGAAAAGGGTCGTTTCGTAGATCGAATCGCTCGAAGCCATCAGTTGCAGTAGTTACGCGCCTAGTCGGTTAAAAGAAGCTCTCAGTCGCTAAAAGTCAGTTGCGGCCTTTCGTATCGAACGATAGCGCCGCGAATGCCATCGTGGAACGCGTTATAGCGTTCAAACGTCGATTATACGTGCGAGTCGGTTCCGAGCGAGCAGCTTCTCCCTCAAGAACCCGAACGCAGTTCTCGTTTACCGATGCGGGAAATCGACAGGAGAAGCGAAAGGATTTATCAGCTTGTTTTCGACGTCGGCGTTGCTCCGGCGCACTTCGACCGAAGCGCGGCCGAACACACAAGTGGAAAGAAGAGAGGCGCGGATCGAATCGCAAGCGACGAGGACCTCGAGAGAAAGTCTGAACAACGTACAGTACAGGCATCGTTCCAAGCACGCGAAATAGCGGCTTCACTTGTCTTGCAACATCAAGACGGCGTCGAAACCAGAGAAGAACAACGCACAAATAATAATTCGTCTTACACGATATCGCCCTGCACACAGGATTAGACCTAATACTGGTCACCGTTCTCTCTTTTTTAGTCTAATATATAGGTTTATGTGTGTGTGTGTGTAATTGCAAGAAGAATCGGTCTAAAAGACGGCGGTGCTGTTTACCAATGTGGCTTTGATCTGTGATGAACAAACGATCGAATTGGTCTGACAACATCTAGATCCAGTCAAACGAAAGAAATGATTGCTTGAAAACTGACGAAAACGGATTTACATGCGACTTGTTTGACGGTGAGCGCTATATTCGACCTATCGTCACCATCATGATCAGTGAAATCACGTATTCTTTCATTGTTTTTAATGATAGCTTCTAAAAAAAGTCGTTCATGTTCTGTCGAAAGTTTTAATGATCGAGCTCTCTCTCTCTCTCTCTCTCTCTCTCTCTCTCTCTCTCTCTCTCTCTCTCTCTCTCTCTCTCTCTCATCACTGTAGCTTGCAGCACTCTATCCCTTCTGTTTTTTATAGCCTGCATAGTATATTTGTTGCTTCCCCACTCCCACTCTGACTGATATTTGTAATTGACTTTGCCCGGCTGACCGCTAAACTTCGGCTATACGGCATGGGAATATTTCGACTGTAGATTGGGCGCATAGGAATAAGCAGCTACTATACGGTACCTGCTTTAGAAAGCGCTATAGAAATTAACGAGATTTTACTTACTTATTCCAGCTACATTTCCTATGATCTTGATTATCATGTTTATAAAAAAATTGCAATTATTTACATGTTACTGTATAATAAAGGCTATACTGGCAATTGTCATGAGTCGAACGCACTCTTGAAAGACGCCGTTTTCGCTTTAGAGTAAATACTTCTTTAGCACTGGCATATAGACGGTTGTTTAGCAGTGGCGTAGCCAGGATTCGAGAATAGGGGCGCCGTCAATCCGTCACTATACAAGAGAGCTCCTTTCGTTCAAACTAGATGGGGTAACGTAGTTTCGTGAGCTTCTCTATCCATCGGTAACTGGGCGAGGTCTCCCAACCCAAGAGAGCATTTTCAGTAAAATATTTGTCTGAAGTTAAATCGTATATTCTATAGCATGGTTAGATCTCGCAGAGAGACAGACAGACAGTGGCGGTTCTAGCCGGAGAAACGGGGTGGTATGCCCTAATCAATAAGAGAAAAAGTCTGACGAGTAAAAAAATGTCGTCAACCATATTGCGACCCCGTTTTTAAAACAACTTCTGAAAAATAGTTCTATTTTTCTGACTCTTTCTTTAATGTCTCACCGTTATTGTTAATCCCTAGCTGTCCCTACTCCCTACACTCAATGACAAATATTTTGTAATTATTATTTGTATTGTTGTAACTGATTTGTTGAAACTAATAATTGATTTGATAGATTACTTGATTAATTGATTGATGAATTACCTTGATGAATTTTATACTGGTCAGACTATCAACTCAAACGATTTATATCATGATGAGTAGTGATAATGATGATGATGACGATAATAATAATGATGATGATGATAATAATAATGATGATGATGATACTATGACTACTACTATAATGATTACTGACTACTACTACTACTACTACTACTACTAATAATAATAATGATGATGATGATGATGATGATGATGATGATGATGATGATGATAAATTTTTAATAAATTTTATGACACCAACTATAGGCCTATTCACCACGGTATCAGTCGACGATTCTCCAAATCTATCCGCAAAAGTTCAGGTTGGCGTTCGAGAGATGTCCGTCATAGTGCTGGCGTTTCTCTTCTGGTTCCGACATTTGCTTACCCCCATCATAATCATTATCACCACCAGACAAAGACACTGTCTTTCTATCATCAATCTAAGACTCTTCTGTGTCACGATGAAGCTTCATTATCCTACTGCTTTTCTAACCGAAAGATAGTCGCACTGGACAGCGTAACCACAAAATGGTCGTTATGGTTTAGGCTAGCCGCACTCGGGGCCAGACGATGATGAAACAGGGCAGGGTCGCTCCTAGGCCGACGAGCGGCGCATCATCTGGATCCGCTCGATCCGTCTCCACTTCGTCTTCTGCGGTTCCGAAGCCATCTGCGAACCGCGTGAGGTCCCTGAGCGTAGCCACGCGTCGACCCACTCCCGTCTCTGGCGCCGGGGCCGGGGGGCGGTCCGCGAAGAAGTTCGCGTCGAAGACGGACGATGACGCCGCCGCCGCCGCCGCCGATGACGACTTGTACCGAGTGCGCAGCTTCACGACGAAGACCGGGGCGCTCGTCAATCGCGGCGACTCGTTCAAGCGAAGAGGACCGAACCTTCCGGCGACGACGACGACGACGACGGCGGCGACGTCCGGCCCACCGCAGACCGGAGGAGTATTCCGTTCGCCTCCTCCGCCACATTCTCCTTCCTCTCTTCCTCTTCTCCCGTCGTCGTCGTCCTCCTCCCCTTCCGGTAGAACGGAGGCGACGGCGCCTCCTCCGCCGCAGGAAACGATTCCGCTGGGAACTGGAAAGATTATCTGCCAGTTTTCCACCGCAGACATCGGTAACGAAGTGAGTAAGGAGGACTCGTCGTCGTCGTCGTCGTTGTTGTTGTCGTCGTCGTCGACTGCTCCGTCGAACGTCGAACCCTCTGGACGCAGGGGCCCGGGCCCGGGTCACCACCCGCCGACCAGCGGGGCCGTGGGTCGGAAGAGTCGCTTCGCATCGACCGGGGACACTTACGGGGACGAGGACAGCCAATCGCCGCCGGTCTACAAGGTGCTGGTTCTTGGGAGCCAGGGCGTCGGGAAGACGACCCTCACCAGACAGTTGCTCAGCTCCGAATACTACAGTAGCGACTGTGCCAATGCAGGCGAGTATCTGCCAATGGAAAGTCTGCCATCATTCCATAAATGTAAAAAAAACGTTGGAAAAATAATTTTAAAAAACGTAAAACGTAAAAGACGTTACATAAATAAAAACGTTATAAGACGTTGAGTAAAAGACGTTATCGACGTTTTTCTGAGTCACACTACGCAACAATGACGTCATAAAAGTATCAATTTAAGCCTTCTCCTAAGTGACACCGCTGCTCTCTTCAGCTTCATTAATTGAAACGTACTGTAGATGTGTTCCACGAAAGAAACAAAGATCTATTTAACCCATCTGATCCCAACTTTTAGTCTTGTATTCAAAATTAAATTTAATGCAATATTTGCAGTGTATAAGCTAAAATGAAAGCATATCCAGACAAGTTATGAAATATTTTAGTGGTAACTAGGTTTTTTCAAGGTGTCCCATATTGGGACTGTGGGATCAATGTTTGACTCAAAGTTCAATTACATGCTGATCCTATGTAACCAGGAAAATTTCTAGAGAGTTAATAACTAATTTTCAGCAAGATCAAGGATTTTATTTTAAAAGAACAAGACTCCAGGCAGTAAGAAATAGTATAATGATCCATAACGAAAGATTGACGACCGAGATTTTTTAAGGTGTCACATGTTCTTCTACCCCTTTGACATACGGTGAAGCATGAAATGTGAATCCAATGTTGCACTTCAAGTAGAAAATTCGTCCTTTTGCAGAACAATATCAACAGGGACGGTGGGTGGTACTCTCGGCAGCCCCATGTTCCACTTTGTCTCACATCCGACAACATACATAGCCTACACCATGAACAAAACAGTAACGGTAGGTCTTGTTCGCATGGAAAGAACTTCTCATTTGGCTGGTTTAGACATGGCAACACTTTTGCCAACTTGTATTCACTCAAACTGTTATTGTCGGCAGATGATTATATCACAAGATATAATTGAATCCATTGCTTTGAAGGGCATTGACCACCAATGAGCTTCGGATGCCACCTCCCATAACACAACAGGCTTCCACGGATGAGCAACTCTATCACCATACTGAAGATCTTTTCCATTCGACCATTCCTCTTCTTGATCTGCTTGAAATATGGCTGTAGTATTTTTCAGCTGATATTCGTTTTTGCTGTCTTGTCCTTCCAGGACTGATCCCAGACCTTATAAGGATTCAGACACAATATAAGAAATGTCAAACTGACTTCTGTGCTGTCATCATCACTGCCCTCTAATATTGTAATATTGCAAGTCCTGATTGTAGCTGTAGCCAATGCAAGAAGTTGAACGGCAGACATATTGTGTATCATCAGGGGAAGGTCACATTATTCATCAGCACTGTCTGTCTCCACGACAGACAGATGGTCATCTCATATATATATATATATATATATATATATATATATATATCTGTAAATATATTGAAGATGGTCAGATTACTAGCAGCAATAACAGAATACATGCTAATGTAAATCAGAAAATATGTGATAATATACACCATTCAGTGCAATACAAAAACATGAAATGGCAGAAGAGAGTCAGTATGATGGATAGAATACCAAGTTTGAAACAGGCATTGTCCATTTGTAGTTTTGGCATACTTCAGCTAAACACAGTAAATATGCATATTATCTACCCCTACCCGTACGTTCCCACAGTCCCATATACGGGACGCGAGTTTCAATATAAAATTTTTATGAAATATTATATTCACTTCCAAACTTTTTATGAACTAATAACAAACATATACAGTTAACTAATTTAATACAACAAAATTTGGAAATATTGCAAACAAATATAATTTATTATAGCTTTTATCATTGAAAATTTTTGCAATCGAAAACTTGCGGTATCACGACAGTTTAAATTCTAATAACATTTAATTGAAACCACTTAGGCAGCTAAAAATTATCTTGAAATGTTACCTATTATCACCTGTAATAAACGTGTAAGTAACAAGATTTATTCACAAAACGCTTTCTTTGTGAGTACCCCTAATATGGGACTGTGGGATCAGATGGGTTAAACAATATCGATATTTATAAATATTTTTTCGAAACAGACGTAAAATTTTATTCGTCCTTTTTCAATGTATTCCGGTCTGCGTGTAATACTGCTCAACTCATTGGCGCAAACTTGGATAAAAATTGTGCAAGGGCAACCGTATAGCCTACCTGTATACCTACTAACTTCCCTATGGTCAGGGATATTTTTACCCCTCCTAACCCACTCCCCCCAACACCCCCCATTTGAGGTCGACAGCCCCCCCCCAATTTGGTAATGTGACAATGGTATGCATACAAAATGCATACTAATTAGCTCCGGACACTTCCCCCTTTTGAGGTCGACACCCCCAAATTCACAATCCTAGAAATATCCCTGCCTTTGGTAACCTCTAGAAAAGCTGGGGCTCGAGCCTATAGAGGCCTAATAGAAGCTCACGCCCATGGAGCATCAGCTACTGTCGGAGTTTCTCGACATTTTGACTGCTTGACTGTTAAAAATCTTTAAAATGAAACAACTGCATCATCATTGCGATCAGCTCTGACTATACTTACTGTCCCCTCCTCCAGTTTCTGATGATGAAGTTTTTACATTTGGGCAGCGGACGATCGAGACGACGAAACCGTGACGGTGCTGCTGGACGAAGAGGAATCCGTGATCCAGTTCATCGATTCTCCAGGACTCGACCTGGGAAAGACCACGTCGACCCACTCAGAAGGTCGTTTCGATGCGCGTCTGGTAGGTCAGGGTCACCTATACAGGCTCGGCGTTCAGCACGATCATTGGCGTAGTGTAGCTACGGAGGAGGGCACAGGGTGACAGAGTCCCCCCCCCCTATTCTGGCTGGGTTCGGTCGTGGGATTTGCGCCAAAACGTTGAGACATTTCTTTTTTGGGGGGGGCGGGCGGCATGTATCATGCTAGAAGGGACTACTTTAACGTGTAGAATACTTGAACTTGAACTCATTGACGGTCTTGCTTTTACCCGAAATAGTCGATGTACCTCCCAGGGGTGTAGCCAGGAATTTGATTTTTGGTGGTGGTGGTGGGGCAAATTTAGGGGTATATATAATATGCTATCATTAATATGAATACCTATATAATATATATATTATATATTATATATATTTATACATATTGTACTATTGTATTATATATACTGATTTTAGGGTTAGGCTATATAGTATATATACACCGATATACCCCCCGTCGCTGCGCCTCTGGTACCCCTCCCCTATTCCGGAACCCTGGCTACGCCACTCAGCACGAATAGTCGACTACTATCAGAATTTGTGCCCGAGAGACTGACCGCGAGACGAGTGAATTTCATAGAACATAAAGAACGTTGACACGTCGTCGCTAGCTGTAGTCGTTAACCCCTTAACTGGGGATCCCGGATATATATCCGTCCATTTTACATTGAGTTACAGTTAAATACACGGTTAAGGGGTTAATTAGTACTTTCGTCTGCTCTTTGAAGGGCAGCAGAGACTTCGGCAAGACGGCGAATTTCGCCGGCGACGGGTTTCTCGTCGTCTATTCGGTCACCGATCGGAGTTCGTTCGGCTTTGCGCAGACCTGTCTTCAGGAGCTGAGACCGGCGAAACGACACAACGCCGTCATCCTGGTCGCCAACAAACACGACCTGGTCAGAAATCGTCTGGTACCAGAAACCGGTAAGCAGGTCAACGATCGCCTAAGATCTTCGCGAGCTTAAACCCGTAAATTCTCGGGGCCTCTTAACTTATTATCCATTAATTGTTAGGCGTGATTAAAGCGATTATAATGATTATATCAGGAGCTGAGGTGGTAGGTCGTAGCGAGGTCTTCTAGTTCTGAAGTTCGTATAAATGCGATCGTTATGGACTTCGTGCAGTGTTTTATCCAGGCCTGTTAGGGGGAGATTTCTCCCCGCCCCAAAAAACTCGCCAACGCCCCCTAAATCCCAGCACTGAATCAAAAGTTTGCATTAAACTGACAACTGCACCTCTTCCCCTCCAGCCAAGTCATTTCCTCCCTCCGAGGCCTGGAGTCTGGATAAAGCACCGCATTCGTGTGTGGCTAAAACTCACTTATCATAGATTTAACACAAGATGCCACAAATGTAGTACTGTAGATCAATTTATTCGGAAGAAACGCCATGAGCAAATGGGAATGGACGAGAAAGGAAGCGATGACGAGAGATGGAAACAGGACTCTCGTATGCATGTGTATTATGTTCAGCAAAGAATTATTTCTCAGCTTCTATTCCTCACAGAATAATAATAATAATAATAATAATAATAATAATAATAATAATAATAATGATGATGATGATGATGATGATGATGATAATAATATGATGATGATAATAATAATAATAATAATAATAATAATATGATAATAATAATAATAATATTAATAATAATAATAATAATAATAATAATAATGATAATGATGATGACGATGATGATAACACTAATAATAATAATAATAATAATAATAATAATAATAATAATAATAAAAATAATGATGATGATAATGATGATGATGATGATGATGATGATAATGATGATGATAATAATAATAATGATAATAATAATAATAATAATAATAATAATAATAATAATAATAATAATAATAATAATAATAATGTTATTTGAAGTGGTTTAGGAAACTTTCTGGTATTTTTCCTTTGCTGTTAGCTTAGCGTTTCTTTCGGTTATTAATCGATCGATAATTGTGGCATCTTGTTAATATTTACGAGTGATTTTGAGCTACGGAGGCTAGTTAGCCTGTGTGAAACCACTATAAACAACTCTTACCGTTTAATTAACAACTCAGTTTTCCTAAATAACTTTTGAATCTCTGTATTGCTTCCACTATTACTGCAATTAACGCATTTTGAGTGCGTATATAGGCCTACTTTAGTTCGCCATTTTATTGTATGCCGTAGCTTGTGCAATTAGGCTAATATTATTAACCTGCTTGGAAAGCTATAGTCAGTGATCACCGAACACGATTGATTTTTCTCTTTTCTTTCCGAAAGAGGGAATCAAGTTGGCGACGAAGCGTCAGTGCAAGTTCATCGAGGTGTCCGCCCTGCTCGACCACCGGCTCGACGAACTGCTCGTCGGTATCGTCCGACAGATTCGCCTCCGACAGACGACCGCCGGGGGCTGCAGCGGCGGCGGCGGCATTCGATCGGAGTCGACGTCGAGCGAAGGAGGACTGAGAGGAGGGAGAAGAGATGGAGGAAGAACTGGGAATCGCCTGTCGGACACCATCGGCGCCTTCCTCCAGAAGGTCTTCAGGAGAGACCGAACGACCGGAGGAAAGTGCGAAGATCTTCTAGTGCCGTGAAGGTGACACTCGGATGGCGGCGTCGTCGTCGTCATCGTCATCGCTCGGGGTGACTGATGGTGGTGATGATGATGATGATTATCGTAAGCGAAATATGTATCTCTCTCTCTCTCGATATCTCGTTATCGTTATTCGAAGAGCGATTTCGCGGCTAAGCACTAAGCAGCTACGAGTTTCGTGTTAAGTTCTTATTTTCGTCTTCGAGTAGTTTTATATAATTAATGACCTCCTCGTTGAAAGCGACTGACCGTCAGAGAGCATGGCGTGCTTTCGATCTGTGAGCAGTTCTCTTCTGTCTCAATAAAAGTTCAAGAAAATTCTAATTGAAGTGATTTTATAAACATAATCAAATTATGCTGTGGCTTAATTGTCTAATCAAATGCAAATCAGGGGCGTAGCGACGGGGGTATCGGTATACATAGGCCTACCCCCCAAATCAGGCAACCTAAAAGTTTTAATGTGTTTTTTTAGGATTTTCAACGTTTTTAAGATTTATATCCCCTATAAATCACATTATACCCCAATCAAATTCCTGGCTACGCCCCTGATGCAAATGCTTTATTGGCATTGCCATTAGCATGATGCAAACAGTAACCTCACACTCAAGATGGCTCCCACGCAGCCTGGATTGACTTAAGTTTGGCTATTTGAGACCTCTGCAAATAGTTCGTGCACAAAACGCCTTTCCCTTGCAGCTTCAAATTAAATTAATTAAAATAAATAATTTTCATGAGTTTGCAAAATCTGAAGGGCCGTATGAAAGGTCCCCGCGCCTCATATGCGGCCCGCGGATTGCTCACCCCTGACTTAGGCTAAATTGCTAAAACCTGTACGTTCGTCTTAGCTTATCTGGCTTAGAAATATTCCGCTGTGAGCCTAACTATATCTGTGTTTCTTCTCCTAAGCTAGGCTGTCTACATTGTCATGGACAACTTAGCACTTCTATAGCACATTGTATAAAGGTTCTGTGGGCAGTCTAATTTCTGGCCCTATATAAGGGGCTGTCCATTAATTACGTCAACAATTTAGGGTGGAGGGGGTTTGAAAAAGTTTGACAGTTGTTGACAGGGGGAGGGTCAAGAGAAGTTGACGTCAACAATTTCACTTTTTACAAATAATCAAAAATAGGAAATTTTATGGATTAATACTTATTACAATGGAAAAAAGCATGGAAAAAAGTTAATCACCACCACATTTTGACACTCGATGAGCAAAATAGGGGAAAATGGTCATCACCGCAAAAATAACAACCTTGTTATTGGGACCTGCCATTGATCTGGGTGGAGGGGTCAACACTCAACAGTTGTCGACGTAATTATGGGGGGGTAACTGAAAGTTGACAGTTGTTGACAAGGGGGAGGGGGTCAAAAATTGCCCAAAAATTGTTGACATAATTAATGGACAGCCCCTAAGACAGATTATGATGTTGAGAACTGAATGTATAGACCTAAGTTTGGAAAGCGTTGCGCAATACTCGCTTCACTTAGCCTTCCAGTTTTATTTTCAGAAGTAAGAACTTACGCCTAATCGCTCTTTCTTGATCGTTTGGTCGAAAAACCACTAAATAGCAAATCTTAATGCCGTAACTGCGTGCGTCTGAAAGCGGTTGCAGGACGGACGGCAGAGATCGCGATTGTTTATCAGAAAAAGCCCGCGCGATGAGCCCACATGCAGTATTCGCGGGCAGAATTGATAAGCACATGCTTGCCAGACCTATACCTGCATGCTTAAAAACGACGTTTTGGTTTTCTCGACAGGGCGTTTCCATGTAGGAGGCACTTACTGTACACCCGAAGGCTGCGCGAAAACCTGCTTTATCGGTCCCGAGTCTAATCAGACATATTTTATTACGATTTCTTCTGGCGTGTAGGCCTATAAGCGGTGTTTTGATCTTGACTTTTTTGGGGGTTTTAAAGCGCGATTTTCGCCTTTGACGTCGGCCTATATTTAGCAGTTCATACTGCCGTGTTGCCGAATGGTCTCTCGCAGCCGAGGATGCCTTTTGCCCGATCTGCTGTCGTCAGCGCATGAATAGGAAGGAGGAGGAGGAGGAGGAGGAGGAGGAGGAGGAGGAGGAGGAGGAGGAGGAGAAGAAAGAGAAGGAGGAGGCAGAGACGAAAAGACTCGGTCGATCACGGCGCTATCGTTCGCTGGTCTTCGGTTATAAACAACGAAGTTGTCAGAGAAGCCGAGAAGCGTTTTCTCTGGGTTCTTTTATCTCGAACGCCTTGGAACGTTGAATAGGAACTTGGAGGAGGAGGAGGAGGAGGAGGAGGAGGAGGAGGAGGAGGAGGGGAGGAGAAGGAGGAGGAGGAGGAGAAGGAAGAGGAGGAGGAGGAGGAGGAGGAGGAGGAGGAGGAGGAGGAGGAGGAGAAGGAGGAGAAGGAGGTAACCGCTGATCCCTTAGGGATTCTGAGAGGACGGCGCGATGTGTGATTAGACCCGGTCTTCTAAAGATATCATCCCTATTTCTTCTCTCTGTCTCTGTCTCTGTCTTTCTCTCTCTATCCGACTTTCTCTGTGTCTCCGTCTCTGTCTGTCTATCTGTCTGCCTGCCTGTCTCTATCTGCACAGATCCTCGAGAGAGACAAACTCGTCTATTAGTCTTATCGCTAATGGCACTCGTTCAATCGTCAAAGACAATGGTCGTGCATGTACAGCATAGGCTACATGATGTAGGGGCCTAGTCTAGATCCTGGAATACAGCAGCCTCCCATTTATTCTGCTGCCGTTCATATCTGTCCACCCCTTCGTTAACCTTTCAATCGTGATGATTCCAGTGTGTGTGTGTGTGTGTGTGTGTGTGTGTGTGTGTGTGTGTGTGTGGTCTTTCATTTTCATCAATATATTATACATACTTGTGTTTATACGAATAGCCTACTCGTCCTTCTATCAGTCGATTTCTTCCCAGCTGACGTGTTTGCTCTAATTTCGTTCCCTGTGCTCTGGCCGTTCCGTAGGCTTATCCGTTCCAAACGAAAGAACTCCCATGCAGGCAAGGATATTTTACACCCCCTAACGGGGCCAACACCCCCTCCAATCAGTGGCGGCTCTAGGATTTGGCAAGTGGGGGGGGGCGCTGGGGTGGAAACTTCTAATCATGAGGGGCCGACCATTTGTTGTTTAATGTATGTAGCATTAAGTATAGGGTCCCAACAGGGGGCACTGGGGGGCCAGGCACTCAATAGGGGGGCACGGCCCCCCCTGTGGAGCCGCCACTGCCTCCAATTGAGACCGACACCCCCATCTCAGCAATGGATGAGTTTTTTGCTTGTCAGACTTTTTGGCAGGGGACCCCGGAATTTACCGACACCCCCAAATTGATGATCCTAGAAATAACCCTGCTCCTAAATGATTGCCGTTGAATTAGCGATCATTGATAAGACCTACGGACCTTACACGAATTAGGGCTATCGTTTTATGTTCGCAGCTAGTAGCTCATCTAATGGAAATTATTCGAAAAACCGTTTATCTGTAATCGTTTTCAAAGGCTGTGTAGAGTGGGATGAATGGGATGCGTTCTCCACAGGCCACTGCAATGGTCGGTTTGAATATCTATCGCATCTTCAGGTTTTCTACGCGTCTTAGCAAAGACGCAGTCTGTGGCATTGAAGACCCAAGTGAACACTGCTTCCTATCTCAAACGCAGCATAACTCTTCATCGAGTTCCTATATTATAATCTCTGTTCAACTGTATAGGCCTATAAATATGCACCATGATCCATCCTATCCTACATACGCATACACTAAATAGCTTATATATATACATATATATATATATATATATATATATATATGTATATATATATATCTGTGTGTGTATGTGAGAATAATTTTGTATCTAGCAGATTAATAGATATACAATCTTGTAAACATATGCACATAACGATACTGTATATGCAATTATGTCAGCTTAAAGGCCTCAGACTTCCGGAGCACTTTCCCAGTGTAAATATTTACTCTAAAATGCTACTAGCTCATGAACATATACTGTACATCTGTTAAGGAATAACTAACCAGTAAATTACCCCTAGAAACTCTGAAAAGCTGAAAATCCAATTGTATCTTTTGCAAAACACGATCGCTCTATCGTTAGGACTAATACACTAAAGAGGTTTGTATATGCTATTAAATCATCCAAGCTTTAATAATAGAGAATGGCTGAAACGAAGGTTGTAGCATTAGACCCACAGCATTCTAGATGAATTCGGGATCAGCTATCCTAAATGTTCCCTTGTTTCTGCATGAGAACCCGCTAGTAAGTGCCCAAGATTGCCAAGAATAAACATCTACTGCTGTACTACTTTCAAAAGTGATATACAACTTCACGAGTTTTACTTACATACTTACTTAGTACGCCACTTAGTACCTCTGATCAAAGAAAATTGCTTTCGTCACCAGTCCTGATTTCCCTCTCTCCCTCTCTCTCTCTCTTTCTCTCTCCCCCTCTCTCTCTCCTCTGTGCTTCTCTGTCTGTCTGTCTGTCTGTCCAACCATAATATTTTCAAAACTGGCTACCACATATTACAAATGATTTACCAGTAGACTTACTTGGCTTGTGCGAATACAAATCCTACATGTCCACTGTCTGTTCCAAGACTAATTAATTGGCTGCTGATGAAACAAATTTCTAAAATAAATTCAGGACCGGATTTGGGTGCGGCGGGTGCCAACATTTTGCAACTTAACAAAGCACTAGTTTTACTTCATATAGTTACTTGTCTTTGTCACACATTTATATCAAATGTTCATGAAACTGTGAGTACGCTAGAATATTTTAATGTTTATGAAAATGGTGTTGCTGCACAAAATTTGCAAACAATGCATATGACTTTTGTAAAATCCTGCAAGTTTGTGAAAAGGGTGAATTTTGTGTTGGAATTTTGCCAGCACTAAAGTACCGGTAGATCAAAAATTTAAAGAGGGTGCAAACAGGTTGATACTTGTAATTGAAAATATAAACAAAAAGACAAATTACAAAGCTTTTAAATACAATGACCCAATCCTCTATTTTTTAAGAAAAAACACTGGCACCTGAAAAATGACGACGGAAACAGATATACTGTATCTAATCTAATCTAATCTAAAACTTCTATAGCGCCACTTTCATAATGCACAGGAGCATCAACCGAGGGCACACCAAATCCAAATCACTAAAGATCCAGGTCAAATCCAGGGTATCCGGCCGGACAAACGGGTGACAGTCTATGGTGGATAAGCCCGGTCAAAAAGATGGGTTTTTAATCTTGTTCTAAAAAATTGTAATGAATTTGCAATGCGAACATGCTGAGGCAATGTTCTGTATGTCATAGACCGAAGTGTAAAGCGGAGAAGACATTGAAGTAATACAGCATTGCTTTAATTTCATATCAATCTCCATTAAACTGAAAAGATTAAGCATAAAGTTCAATTTTTTCTGAAATAAAGCAGAGTAAGATAATGAAATGCTGCATTAGCTCTTAAAACTATTGATATTAAATTATTTAACTATGCGGCAAAGATCAACTAAAGAATTACGGTAAGACTTTGTCATCAAAGCACAAACTTGTGAAAATCTATAAGATGTAACGACATCAGAGAAGCGTTCCTTTGACAAGAAATAAACGACTGATTTTTACTTTGTACTCTCAACTTCATATCACGTATGCTGCAGCCTTTCCAAATTATCAGCGCGGGACGAAAACAACTCCATTCTCTTCATCATTCGTAGCCTCTTTTGATCTCTTTAGAACGGCATTGTTTTTTCTTTCTGAAACATCGGAATATAGTGATTTATATACTCAGAGTTTACAAAAAAGCCAAGCTCACGTCACTGTTAAAATGTTTACAATTTGTGAAATTATTAGACGTGGGGATTAAAGGTAAGTCCGAGACTAATTTTAGACAGAGGCAAGCTCTCCAGTACAGGGACAAGTGAAATGTACTGTAATCTCCTTGATCCTAAAAAGGCCATCAACTGAATTTTGGTTTATTTCCCTCCCACCCACCCCACCCACACCCATCACTCCCATAAAGTGCTCAAAAATAAGGTAAGTAGCAAAAAGCAAGAGGAGCAAATTTCATGTTTTACTGATAATAAATGCAAAGGACTAAGGAAACACAAAATTTATCGGAGAAAGATTTGAAAACAGGAAAGACTCTTACGAATATGCTAAATTATGACAAGTGGTTTTTGCCGGATCAGGATGAGACAGATGCCTTGCCTTTCCTCATCATAGTTACGTCAATAATTTTGCCAAAACAAAACATTTGTAATGATCGTGAATTCAAACACACAATGCATTAAAGAAAATTAATTAATTAATTAATTTAAAAGTATGTCATTGCTTGGAACTAAAATCATTCACCGACCTTTTTCAATACAGAACATTATTTTAATCCAATTTGTGATATTAGTGATGGCAATTACCTTTATGAGACTGCAGCTTTAGGGATCTTACACTATGCTGCTGCAGGCGGACCAAGACTTGGGCTAATGGTGCCATTTCATTATAGATTCTAAAGAAATTAGTGAACAAAACACATCAAATGCAATAATAAGTTTAACTCATAGTTCGAAATAAGTGCTCAAAAAATTATTTCTAATGTTTCTAATCAATCATATGTCATCATTTTGTGATAAATCTTATACACAAAGATTCTGCTATGTAAAGAATAAATCAAATATCAATGCCTTTCTTTAGATAGCATGCTGCATAGTGTAATAAGTTTTCTGCCATTTATAAACAACCCATTCCAGTAACTTGTAATATCCATAGCTAAAATGTCAAACATTTGCACGAATAATTTAGCCAGTGCCAGCAATCATATGATAAATCTGCAAACACACTGAACAAGAAGAAATTCAAGGAGACAAGCAACATAAACTTGCAACAAATTGATTATGAGCATTGATTTTTTGGGAAAATAATGTTTTCCCAGTATATGCAATATTATGTAGACGTTTATATAAAATTCTACACAACGATCATCATAATAGAAGCCAATACGGCCATTGGTTCATATACAAATATAAAATGTATCAAAATCAAGTGGAAAGAGAGTAAACAAAAGATACAGTTAAAAAACATGAAATTTTCTGAACATAATGATGAGAGTAAATAAAATATAAACTAATTTTGAGCTTCTCCGGGGTACCGGTGGACCGGTACGTCATTCCTATTTACTGTTCAAATAATAATAACAACTTTACCTTGAATAACAGAGTGACCCAGTAAAAGTGATTTGTCAACAACCTCACCTAGAGAATTTGTCACTGTGCCGGCAGAGAAGAATGACAAGGATAAATGTTGTGATAATTATCAATAAGATGATCATCACATACAGCCCAGTTTTATCATTAGAGACAACCTCTTTAGAATCTGGAAAGTGATAAATATTATCAATGCTAGTCTACAAGCCAGTAAGAATTATAATTTATTCCTAAAAGTTTATATGCACAAATACGGTCTATTCTGAGTGCCTACCTTTGGCTAAGGTAGAGGACAAGGGGTTTCGCTCATACTCAAATTCAAATATTGGGTCTGGCACTGGTCTCCGGCGTCAGGCAAGCAGCAATGCCTGTGGCTTGCATCATTAATCTGGAGCAGTTTGCCATTGCTTTCCTGGACCCATGTTATTACCTCACAGCTTAATGCTGGCACTCATTTTTACCACTGCCCTTTAGCAAGCAAGGCTGAGTTGACTTTAGGAGCTCTAGTGGGACTAGATCCCTGTTCCTCAGCACGTCCCTCTAACAAGTTACCAATCTGCTATAGAAATTTCGTTTTTACTTACTTACTTACTGCCATCTTCCTGCCCCACTAAGGTCACAGTGCCATTTTGAAACTTAGCATGATTTAAAGTGGCTTAGGAGGGCGGGAAGATAGATGAGTGGTAATATCACTGGGCAGGCACGCCGACGACACGGGTTCAATCCCGTAGGAGCCCCTAAGGTCGACTCAGCCTTAATCGCTAGAGGGCGATAGTAACATCAAATGAGTAGCAATGGCAACATTGCGATAGTAACCATAGGTTCGGCGGAAGAGGCTGGCCACCGTCCGCCGATGTATGGCTTAGCCACCTATGGGCTGCTGGCTACTAAATACGGGGATCAGCACCGGACCCTACGGGCGTGAGCCTACGGGTGAAAACCTTTACTTTACTTTAGGAGGCATTACTGCCTGTGTGAAAGCCACTAGGGGCACTAATGGGGCTTGAACCCGCTCCGTCAGCCTGACGCTCCAGCACGTAACCCACTCTGCCATCTTCCGTCCCCATTTGAAAAGCAAATAGCAATTATTTATAAAAAAGACTCAAGAAATTGTAATTATGGTACTCAATGCTTGACTTGCAGCATCTTAGAGGGTCTAACGCTATAGTCGAGAACAACCTCTCTAGTTCAGGTTGAAATTGTGGGCTTGTGGTAGGGTCAACCTCAATGAAGCTGAAATATGATATAGTAACAACTATTAGAGATTTAATGAACAAATACATGTATATGGAATAATTATAGTTAGTGAGAGAATGTTGCTAACAGTCAAGAATCTATACAACAAACACTGAGGGCATAAGAACTTTGTGCCAATGAACAATAAAACCATGCTAATCAGCAGAATTGATTATGGCATCATGAGGCTGCATCTTGAGCGCTTGTGATTAAGCTGGTGCACTGCGCCAAGCTTTCGGGCAGCGCTATAGAAATTTCGTGTTTACTTACTTACTTATCTTTTCATATGACACAATAAATTTTCAGTGAAAGATGTACAATCATCAAATGCAGAAGATTTTCCAAAGAGATCGGTTAAGTGACATGGCATGTGGCATAATTTACAATATTTACCTGTACTGAAGAGAAGTGATTCAAAACGGAAATCATCGAAAGAAGCCGGAAGAGATCCAAGCTTGCCGTGCAGCAGATGTTCTATAAGAATTGCTTGAATCGCTTGAGATCCAAGGCCAGTTGAGTCGAGATAGAAAGTTATGAAGATGGTAAAATCAACTAACACAATTTCCTTATTCGAATTTCCTTTTCTAAAACAAGGCGAGTAATTACACAGCAACAGCTGTAGCAGCTAATTCAACTAAACATCAAAAGAAGCTGTACAACTTTTGTCACATTTCTAAAAATGTCCTCCCAATGTAAATATTAAATTTATCAATTTCTATGAATCATAAAATTCTAGATCATTTAGCTAAGCAACGACCGGTATTATAAGGACAAAGAATATGTTCTAAGAAGCTTAAACAGGAAAATGTTAAATAAGTTTTTAAAGAAAATTTTTTAAAACAGGAACAGTGCCAAGTAGATCGGACTTGAAAGAATTCGCAGTTAAACATTATTTGCCAAGTACTGACCTAATATCGTTTATGATCACATACATCTTCTGGTCTGTAGTAGCATTGGCAAATACATGATGAATCTATTAATAAATAATCGCAGATGCATATGATGCAAAATTTCTAATTAGTTGCTATTTAAAAAACTGATGAATCAAATATCAATTCTCAAAATCATTTCGTAGCCAAAGTTCAAATTTGTAGCAAATTCAATCCAAATCTCAAATCTCAAATCCAGTCAGCATGTACAAGAACAGGAAGTTGATTTACAAAACAATAATTCAAAGCTTTAAAAGCTGTTTAATATTTGCAGGTAATGACCCATGTGCCAAAGAAATAAACAAGTTGCACACAAGAAGCTGTATCCATCAGCAGTAGAAGCAGCATTGTCAAGTTAAGCTTTTAGACCAATAATTAATAACCAATGATGGTAGAGCACCAGTACCAGTTAGTTTAACAGATGCTGTATAAAACGCAATCTGAATTTGTATGTGTACTGATTTGCAAGGCTCTGTATCCCATCATAACTTTTGAATCGAATCAAATGCATTTTTTACACATCCTTACTATTAATGTATACCTACAGATTTTATATGAAATCAAATTTTCCAACCATAGCAATTTTGTCTCCCATTAAGTTTAATTTTTCAATCATCATCCCCTTTGGTCTAAAAAATACTAATTACTACATCATATACTGTACTGTGTGTATATCCACTTCTAGCCTTCTGTAATATCAATCCTAATAACTCCAAAGCTTTAAGAACGTGTTTTGTTACGAAATGAAAAGCTGAATAAAAGTTATGAAACCACTATCTGTCTTTCTGAAAACCAGTGCAGGGTTATGGTGTCAGGGCAGGGCAGGGCAGGGCAGGGCTGAAAAGCAGGGTTATGGTATCAGACTTTACCTGGAGTCTAAATTTCTCCTGAAATGTGATATCATAGTTAAGCCGACTGTCATACTGAAGTAGCAGTGATATTGTCACTTGAAACTTCTTTGTTTCTAAAGCAAATAAGATGCCATAAATGGATCAAAACACAACTTTGGCTGTCTAACGAGTCACGACTCTACAATAACATTCTATTTCAGCAGTTTAAAATAATTACATAGCACTCTGTTACTAGCAAGCAGAAATGCTGACTCAATAATATCAAAAAACATAAGAAGGTATCTAATGACACAGCCCAGTTATCACTGCTAGAATTGTTGGCACTTAGGCAGGCAAGGTATAATTACAAATGCTTTTTAAAAATACCCTCAAGCAATTAAGCAGAGGGTAGGTCCAAGAAAATAAACTTGTTTTAGTGCAAGGGCTGTGGAGAAATGGAACAGTTTGGATGAGGTGGGAGTGACAGTTGAAACAGTAAACGGATTCAAAGGCTATCTCGATAAACTAGGTTATTGAATGCAGATGGTTACATCAGTGGTTTTCACACAGGCTTACTTAGCCTCCTAAACCACTTAAAATCACATTATTATTATTATTATTATTATTATTATTATTATTATTATTATTATTAAACATAAATAAATGAAGAAATACTATGGTGTTTCCACTGTTAAATGAATTTACTAACACTATATGATAAAATTATGCATCCTAGGTACCTGTCAAGCGCTGCTCTTCACAGTACTGTCCTTTGAAATCTCTCTGGCATTTGCACAGAAATCCGTTATCTATTCTTATGCAAGATCCTCCATTGTGACAATCAACTGAGCGGCAGAAATCTAAGCACATTATATAAATCCCAGTAAAACTGTGCCATAGCTTCAATAACGATAAATGAAATGGCATTAAGCGCATGACCATAAAGTTACTAATACCCTAAGTTATGACTTTCAAGATACCTCTTTTAAAACGTCTAACAGTAATTAAAGGATGCAAGCTACTGGTATACTCAACTCTGACGATACCTCTGGGCTACTATTAAGAAAAGCACTAGTGACAGTAGTCAACCAAAGGGGCCATCTATGTTATACAGTAGTGGACACAAGATGCATCCAATTTGGTATGATCAATATCAATCAATCAATAGAGAAAGTCTGTATCAAAGTAAAGGGTAAAAATTTAAAAAACTGGGAATCAGCCCCTTGGCTTAACCTTATGCTCTAGGCCTACTGTTAAAATTATCAGACCTTAAAGAAAAATTAAGTGCAATAATCTGAAAATTAAAAAAATGTGTGAAATAAATTAACACTTGCAAAATTTTTCATGCCTTTGCAAAATGTAAAGATTTCAAGAACTACACTAGTACAGAAAATCCAGATCTAAGGAACTGTGTCTAGACCCTGTAGAAGATGAAGGACCCTGAAAGAAAACCTTAGGGCTTAGGCAATTAAAACACATTATTCTTAATTAAAAATCTTAGCGATGAATACAATATTGCTATCAGTTAAAAATGAATGTTTGACCTAACTTTAATAAAATGCTGACATTGTCAGTGAACAACAGTAAAGAACATTTTTAACATTTTTAAATTCTGCTAAAATTAAATTGTATCTGTACCATCTGAGGGTGACATAGTTTTGTCAGTTGGTAGATTGGCCACAGGTGACACAGTAACATATCTCTCACAGTTCTGCCCAGTGTATTGGGCTGGACATACACAATGATAGGACCCCTGGTTATCCAAATTAACACATCTTCCGCCGTTCAAACAAGGCAGCGTATCACAGATCGCCAGGAATTCACAATTCACCCCAAGAGGGCGTCCGAGCTCTGGGCAAATGCATTTGTAATGTTTCCAGTCCGGGTGAAGAACAACAATGCATGATCCATTGTTGACACAAGGACTCAGTTCACAGGATGGTGCATAAGATACCTGCCATAATAGGATCAAGAGATATTCCATCAAATAATTAGTTAGCATTTGACAAAGCATATGTTTCACATTAGCAATTAGCAATTGACTTTGGCTAACAAATCATTTCATGTCCTGGTAAGCAATGTATTAGTCTTTGGCACATGATAGACTACTTTTACAAGTTTCTTCTCGTTTATTTGGTTACTTATCTAGGTATTCAGGTACAAATACACTTTATTCGTTAATTAAGCAAAAGTGAGATAAGTTTAAAAAGGTTACACAATTATACACTGTGCCCCAATTGAAGTGGCACCATTTTAGAAATCAATATAACTTTTAAAAATTGTATCCAAAAATTAGAAGATTTTATCCTCAATAAACATCATCTATTCTACAAAAAATATGCAAATTTTTAAAAAATCAGTCACTCAGTTTCGAAAATCAACTTTTTAAAATTTGAACCAAAAAGGCAAGTCTCCACAATGGGAAAATCCCCATTGCAATCACATCATTACGCTGTTTATAGTTTGTGTGTTCGAATTGACCACCACTTGCACAAATACAAACATATAGAAGATCGACTCTTAATAACAATTTGAGACAAACCAAGAACTACAGTGCAAGAAAATTTTCAGCAGAATTTCTTGATAGGCAGTGGTCACTTTGATCGCTCAAATGGACCTCTGCGGCAGATTGATGAAACAGGCTTTGCAAACAAGAGGCATGGCGGTGGTCAACAACGGACGACCTACACGACTGCAAACTTTGAAACCGTTGCACAGCTCGTCCTTAGCCAAGCGACTGAACTTGGAAACTCATTGAAGTATGCGTCAGATTGCAAGAGAGACAGGCATCGAGCAGATCTCAGTGCACAGTATTGAAATCGTAAACAACGTAATGACGAGATTGCAGTGGTGATTTTCCCATTGTGGAGACCTGATTTTTTTCGATCAAAATTTGAAGAATTAATATATTGTAAGCTGCAGGGCTGATTTTGTTGAAATTTGCATATTTTCATAGAATAGATGACATTTAATGTGGATTCGGTTTGATAAATTTTCAATCAAATTTGTAGAAGTTATATTGATTTCTAGAATGGTGCCACTTCGATTGGGACACGGTGTATATGGACCTGACAGTATTTTCCAGTCCAGTTTTCTTGACATTGACAAATAGTTCCATTTGTTTCCAATGAACATAATCCTCCATTTAGACATGGGTTGGGATCACATAACAAAGCAAGATCAACTAAACTTTCACATAGAGTTCCTGTATATCCATATTCACAGATGCATGTTCCGCTGTCACTACACGACCCGTTGTGCTGACAGTGCACGGTGTCACAAGGATCACCAGTAATGAATATATCATTATTGTATTTGCATTTATCATCGTCTACTGACTGGTCACATGGCTGACATGAATATGATCCTTGAAGATCAACGCAGTGTTCGTTTAACTCACATTTGTTAATTGAAGAATAAAGACATTCGTTAACATCTGAAAACAATTAGCAGTGAAACAGAAATTCAATCATAACTATGCGTTTGTGTGAATATATATGAAATAAGACAGTAATATATCAATCTGGTACCTACTCAGTAATTCTAGTCAGTTAAAAGTATTTCACACACCCAATTGGTATACCAGAATTGTAAGCAGCCCATTCTTGCTCTAGTTTGACTGCCTACCTGCATCTACAACCTTGACCACCACGGACAACGGACTATGGATTTACCTAGATTGAGCGCTCGTGAATAAGCTGGTGCCCTGCGCCAAGCTTTTGGGCAGAGCTATAGAAATTTTGTGCTTACTTACTTACTTACTTACTAGTTCACTTTATAAATCAATTTCATATTCAGGGATTTTAATTACACAAAAGAATTTGGAATTTACTTAACAATGAGTTGTAGATTTTGCTAGCTTACTTATCATTTAGACCTCAGTAGACTAAATTCACCTACAATTAACCAGTCCATCAGTCACAAAATTCGGTGAATTGACTGCATATAGATATTCGGAATATTAATAAATGCAATCTAAGTCATTGCATTTCTAGGCATGATGCAGGTAGATGTTTTATTAAGCCATCTATTTATTCAATTAACTATTACACATGTCAAAGACTTCTGACCCATGCACCATGAACCATTTCGAAGAAAAACAGAAGCAGAATTGTAAGGCAGCTGCTCTAGAACATCAGTCCACCGAATAAGATTGCCCTTTAAACCACGACATTGTCCAACAAAATAGGCGTCAGCAGAGTTCGTCATCATCGAGTGACCTCTGAACATAGGCTGATCGTACAAAGCAAACTGACTCATCTCACCATTAAAAGCCTCAGCTGTACACAGGCAAACAACAACAGTTACACATTTTGATTCTATGATTCACAGGTGGTACTGTCTCATGCATCACCACCAACCACCATCAGGAATTTCAAATGTCACTATTAAATTTTGAAGTCTCTTTGACAAACCATTACCTACTCAATGAAATTACATGCATTTTGTGCTAAAATGTTGGTTTTCAAATACATATCGAAACTCCGCTTAACTGGAAGCCCTTTTGACCATCAATACATTATCCAGTTAGGCGGCGTATCCACTTACCAGATGTTGGCCGTCTGGCTTATGTGTAATAACATTATTAAAACTTAAATGACAAAAATCATTCATCAGTACTACTGTTTATCAGTATTCACATTGCAATGACAGTCCTATTTCGGATCAAAATAATTTAACTGTAGTTGATCACTGAGTGACAGTTTTACGACCGAAGTCCGCAATCTGGCTTTCAAATTCCGTATGTACTCCATTAGCCTCCATAAATCATCAAAGGACGTCCTTTGCTGTAGAGAGTGGTGCCAACGTCCGTGGGAGGTTGTTCTACTTTGACACCTCTTCCACTTATACCAAAGGTCTTAATTTTGTCTGACCGAATTCATTGACCTGTTTTGACTAGGGTATTGAACGCGTTTTGGATTTGGTTGCAACCCATCGTCAATTGATTTTACTGTTCAAAGTCCTCCGTGCCCATACTTTCGGGTAATAACAACCTAACATTGGCGCTTAAATCAGCTAATTATCTGCCTTTTCTATACTCTGTGGGGTAGTTGTGAAATTTGAGCTGGGGGAGGGAGGGCTGAGGACTGAAATTCAATGAATGACAGAGGCTGCAGTATCCTGTTAATCCAACCCATGCAATTTTGGGAAACCGTTGCAAAGTTAGCTGGGAGGGGGTTCAACCCGAAACCTGTTCCCATCGGCAACTCCAACCATAGTATATATTCTATAAAAACTGTTCATTTCAGCCAATCACGCGCAGAAGCTTTGAAAATGGCGCGTCGACTTGTTTTGCTCCGCCCTTTCAAGGCTGTGGGCAATGGTTCAGCCAATCACGGCAACAGTTGGCAAAACCTGCCCATCTACTTTGGCCATAAATCACTGATGGCTGGTTATCCAAAGACATTCCGTCACCATTTACACACCTGAATGAACGGCCACGGGACTAAAAATGTTATCCAGTTAGGCGAATTATCCACTTGCAGCGTATCCATTCTTGAAACGAACCTATGTCCCATTGAAATACATGGAGCTCAAAATTTGACTTCAAAATCTTATCCACTTTCTTTTACCGATTTATCCACTTATCAGGTATCCAAAATTTTAAATTTGAAGCAGTTATAAGTTTTATACATCTTTTAACCCTACTTTAAAAAAAAACTCAATCTTTTTAATTCATTCAATATTTCAAAGTATAACTTTAAAGGTCCTTGATGGCTCAGTTGTGTAGAGTGTCTGGCTTAGAATTAACCTACTTATTACAGGAGAAATTACAGTAGATCAATGATCAGTAATGCTATTTATCCTGATATTCACTTGTTCAATGACACAGCATGGAGTTTAATATGGTTGACATAAATCTTGAGTTTAACTGTGCTGTGGATGCAGACGTATGCCGGTAATAAGCAGGGCTACTTCGATAGATAGCAGACAAAGCAGCCACACACAAATACACACATGCACTCTAGTTAGTTGGTCGCAGGAAGAGAGAATTGGAAAGTAAGAGAGACAGATCCTAGGCACTTATCAAGACATTGTGGATGTATTAGGATAAAACAGAAATTACAGAATAAAGTATAAATGCTTGATCACAACACATTCAAACCAAATCTTTTCCATTTGTACCAAAGGAAAGTTAATTTTGTCAGACTATATGAATTCATCAGACCTGTACTATTGACTAGCATAATTTTACCTCCGTTTTGGATACTTTTAAATTTAACAACTTCTCAAGCATCTCTTAATTCATTTTATATTAGATTCGCGATTCAAACTGTTACCTGATCAGTATATTTTGATAAGGAACAATAGTACTGGTATAGCCACAGGACATTTTCTAATTTAAATCAGTAATTAAATGTGAGTTAAACACATATTTTGAAAGATCACCTAATTCCAAAATTGATCCGGTCATAGTGAAGTTGTTTGTTGATGGCACATGAACTTCATCCACAAAAGAATCGTTTAAATACACTCTCCAGTATCCTGTTAATCCAACCCATTCAATCATGACTTGATGCCAAACCGATCGAAGCAAGTTAATGATGACAGTGGTCCCAGACGAAGCCTGTCTCATCGACAACTACAACATAGTCAAAATTCTGCATAAAAAACTGTGTTTTCAGTTGGAAAAAAACAAACAGTTCTGACTTTACTAGAATGTACTCAGAGACATTGGCATTGCCACGGGGGCAGAAGGCACGGCCCTCTTATTCAGACCAGGGCCGGTCATGAGATTTATCCAAAACCTGACCCATCTACTAAAATAAATCACTGATTTGCATATTTTACTTAAAAGACATTCCTAGTTTCAATGTAAAAGACCTGGATACATGTTTCAAGGACACTGCTCTTTGGTTAAATGGTTAAAGTCAGGTCATATCTATCATCATTACGAATACAGAACATCATTCTTGATGGACTACTGTGCCCAGAAAGGATACAGTACATGAATAAAATGTAAATTGAAAGCTTGAATAATTTGACTTGGTTCATCTAATGCTGCTTTCTTTAAAGGAAGCATACTGTAAGTATTAAGTGACATAATCAAAAATGTTTAAATTTGAAGCAGCTTATAAGTTTTATACATATTTTAGTTACATTTATAAAAAAACTCACAAACCTTAACATTAGAACTCTCTTTGAAACTTGTGTTAATTTTAAATGAGCGGCCATTTTCATTACTAAATGAAAGAAGAGTAGACCGTGTGAATGGAGGTTCACTGCTACGCAGCCACAGAACCGTTGTCAGGCTAGCAAGAGGCTTGGAAAGAACCCAACGTATAGGCGCATCACTCTTCTTCGACAAAGTGCTGAATACCAGGTCAAAGTCTGGATTGCTGTAGCCTAAAAGAAAATACTTCCTAATAATCATTGTGTGACATTAATCATGTCAAGACAGATTTTGTCATCAGAGGATTTTTAACTCATGTATATTCTTGTTAAAACTTATTTTCATCTTGCTGCATCAACACAATAATTCACAATTTCGTTTAATGAGTCAATTATATAGATATTTTGAAATCTTGAATAAACTGCATATTTACCTTCAGTTTGATAATTGCAATCTCCAGTTTTGAAGCAAAAGGGAATGACAACGACAGAAGTTTTTTCCAAGTGTTGTGACTCACAGAGCTCACCTGTATATCCCACTGGACATTGGCATATAAAATAACTGATAAGATCCACACAAGAGCCGCCATTCTGGCATGGCAAACTGTCACACGCCAAAAGCTTGGATTCACAGAAAGTTCCTATAAATAGCTACGTCATTAAAATATCTGCAAACATTAGGTGCTGTATATTATAATTATGAAAATATTGCTTACATAATTGTAGCTAAAGAGGAAAAATATAACTTGATCAAATTAAAGTGGTAGACTCCTTTATTTTTCTTGGGTCTCTTACAGATAAGGATGGAAAAAGTAATAGCAAAATAATGAGAAGAAGGAGGATGGGGAAAGATGCAATGAGAAGAATGGATAAAATATTAAATGATAAAGATATCAGCATACACACCAAAAAGAGAATCATAGTATCAATGGTATTTCCAATATTACTATAATATGGCAGTGAGAGTTTGACAGGTAAAAAAGAACAAAAGGTAAACGTATGTCTTTGAACTGTGGTGATGAAGAAAAACAATGAGATTGTCATGGACACCTAAAAGAACAAATAAATCCATCACAGAAAAATCAAACCAGAGATTACACTAGAAGCATAAATAATGAGACAGAAACTGAGACATTTTGGGCGTATAATGAGGACCAATGACATAATAGAAAAGGAGACGATGCTGGGCTGGGAAACATGATGATGATGATAAATTACGATAATCAATAATTAAATGATTCATTAGAGGGATCCTTAATAAATGGCATTCTGCTGATGAATATTGAATTTTGGCCATAACAATCAAGAAATTAATTTCAGCATTTTCTAAATTATCAAGAATTCGTGATGAAAACAATTCACGATTACCAGAAAACCCAGGAGTACATCGACAACCGAAATGGTCATTGTCCAAATGGACATAAGCACCATTATTTAAACAAGATGCAGCAAGTGAAGAATGAGAAGTAACTTCTTGGCAACTACTCATTTCCTCTGGACAAAAACATTCAACCACTCCCCCTCTGTCTTTTTGATAGCATGTTCCGCCAAAACACTGCACTTGATGATATTGGCAATCGACGAATTCTAGAAAACAAGCAACAACTCAACATTAAATAATCAGCGACAATATAATTTTACCTCTGATCTTAAGCAGTTCTATGCTCTTTATACTGTATGATACAATGGCAAAGGATAAGATGGCTTTATAATAATAATAATAATAATAATAATAATAATGATAATAATAATGATGATGATGATAATATTAATAATAATAATAATAATAATAATAATAATAATAATAATAATAATAATAATAATAATTATTATTATTATTATTATTATTATAACTGGATTTTAAATGGCTTAACAGGATTCCTTCTTTGTTGAAAACTACTGTTGTTCATCTAATAGCCTCTATTCCAACTTCTCTTTGTCCACTACAACTGTCTAAAAAAGTCAAAATGAAAGGATCACTCATCGACAGTCTATATTGAAAAATGATTACACTGTTTGATAAGAGTGCAAAGTGTATTCAGCATGCAATAATCATTGTGAAATGCCTCATTCAAAAAGATTTGATGATTTGTGTACACTTTCATACATGTTGAGTGTTGACAGATGTGTGTTGCAGTCAAAATATTGAAGTAAAGAAAACTGCACACCAAGTTTTAATAATAAAGAAGTTATTCTCACCAAAACATTCAGCAACACTTGTTGAGCCAACGGAAAGTGTATTTGTGTCATCCGGGCATTTCCTGCATTCTTTAGCGCCAGGATTGTCTTGGAAAGTTCCTTTTACACATGGTTCACAACTTTCCAATCCACTTTCTGAGAAGTGTCCTGGTGAGCACGGTCCTGAACAGTTAAGTGAATTTCACCAGGAAAACTAATTATCAATACCATGACATCTATAATGATTTTGTCCTATCTTCTCAAGACAAGAGTCTGTGAAGACTCCATAAACTACCAGTATAGTAACCTTAAGACTTCCATAAATTAGTTACATTATGTAAATATTCAATTCTTGAGTCAGTGTTATTTCTAGGATTTTGAATTGGGGAGGGGGTGTCGGGAAAATCTGGGGGTGTCGGAATTTTTAAGTCTCTGCCCAAAAAAGGCTGACAAGCAAAAAAGGTCATCAGAGAATAAAAGTTGGGGGCTGTTCTTCTCCACTTGGTGGGTGTTCTGAGCTAATTAGTATGCGTTTTGTATGCATACCATTGTCGCATTACCAAATTTGGGGGGTGTCGACCTCTAATTGGGAGGGGGGTGTTGGGGATGTTAGGGGGGTGTAAAAATATCCCTGCCTTGAGTGAAATGCAATCATCAAATACGAGTACTCTGCAGAAATTTTAATAGACAAACAAGATTACGAAACTGACAAATGTGAATTAAGTCAACAATATCAGTCTACGTTTTATTAAAGTAATACCGAACATTAAAATATGTTTCCATTATGCTGAAAATGTAGCACAAATAATCTAGAAAATCAAATGCTCATGATACAAGACGACAAACTTTGCAATTATCTGCGAATATCTTACCTACACAATCTGCAAGAACCTTAGCACCGACGTATTTTGTGCTGGTGTCAATTGGACACGGGTGACAATTGCGGCCACCTTCGTTTGGCTGGTAGGTCCCAATGGGACACAACTCACACGAGCCATTCACAAGATAGGAACCGGGGCCACATGTGTCTAAAACAATTATTGATACAGTATCAAGTGAAAAATATTTACTGTATATGTCCTGAAACTCAGCATTAATCGTTCAAATGGTCACATCACAGTAAAAAGGAATATTATTACAATCTCTCATGTTCATGTTACGACTTTCTTGCTAAAATATGCACATCCAAATAAAGTCATCTAATATACAAACTAATATGAAAGAAAATGGTGCACTTAATAAGTTAAGAAATAGAAAATATCAGTTCATACTGGTATATAATTAGTGAATTATCATTACCGTAACTATTCAAATCACGTTGTATTAAAGTGTATTGGTTCAGTGGCATCATTTAGCAGAACCTGTGGAAATGTGAAATCAAATTATGATTTAATTATAATACAGTGAAACCCGCTTAATTGCATAGGTGCCGTGCAAGCCTTGCCTATGCGATTAACTGGGCTATGCGAATAGCCGGGACGTCTGATAATTAATTGTACGCACAAAACACTGGTTTGGGTTTGTATGTTGTTATGCAATTATGTGGGTTATGCAATTAAGCAGTATGCGATTAAGTGGGATCCACTGTAATTAAGTGTAAATGAATGACTGAAACACTAACAGCATATTGACGAAAGGTCATCTCTTGCTTGCATTTCTGTCTTGGAGCAGTGAATTGCCTTGAAGCGTCTCCTGAATTCACGCACTGTTGCCACTTCAGCGACGGAATTTCCGATTTTATATTTCAGCTTTCCTGCAGCAGCTGAGTCGGAGATATTGTAAAAGATTTTGTCCATAGTGTCAAACATCTTCAGTTGGTCCGTTCGAGTAACCGCAAAGCTGTTCCTATGCAATACCTCTACGCTCAACTGAAATCTTAAGAAGACATTCGGGGCATCGTTACTTTCCTTGGTCGAAGTAGAGAAATTACCTGCCACTCCACGTTTAATTCTACTTCTGGAACGTAATATTAACGGATCACTTTCACTATCAGAAAGTTGACCAATGTCTCTCTTGGAAGCATGGCCACATCGTACTCGAATATCTTCAATTCTGCACTGATGATTGGGTGAACAAGAACCATACTCACTTTTAAGTACTTTTTGTATTGTTTCATTGAATGCTTCAATGATTTTCTCATGATTCTCATGACAGACACCAGAGTATCGTATATGTAACTCGTTCTCTCCCACATATTTTGATGACCGTCGAGCTTCTGTGGAGGAAACAAAATTATGTTTCAAGAACTAATTGTTGTATAATAACATTATTCAAAAATACAAAACTACAAAAGAGCTTGGAATGCATTTATGCTATTAACTAAGGCAGTGTTTATTCTAGACCTTCTCTGAGGGGAATTTCCTCTCCCCCCCCAAGTTTTAAAATTCCTCCAAAATTTTTAATATGTAGCATGGGAGATGGAAATCCCCCCAAAAAAGTGTGACGACGGGGGCTTTTTTGGAGAGGGGAAAACTGTAAGCTGTAAGGATGACAATTCTTTTGCTTGCCAGGGCATTTTTGAGAAGCGTTAAAAATATTAGGAAGGATGACGTTTTGTTTTTTGTTTAGCTTGTTACCACATTTTAGAAGGAAGATAACCTCTTTTTTTGTTTGTCAAAGTTTTTTGAGACTCAGACCTTGTCCCCAAACATTTCAAAATCCCCCCAATGTCAAGGTGGCTAGAATAAACACTGGACTAAGAGGCCAGAAGTTGAAACTTACTCAAACATTCTGGCCACCCTGTTCCTTCCAGATTCCACTCTCCATTCCAGTCACAGTAAAACCTATGCTTGGCATTGTATTTTTCCTGTTTTGGCAGTTCGTATCCGTCGCGACAATGGATTCGACAGATCTTTGGATAATAGGGCGAACTTTTGCCGCAGATAAGTGCACCATTTGCTGGTGGATGATCTTCATATGGGACTGGACAAGGTGGATCTACAAATTGCAATCATGGAAGATCATAAATGTAATATGATCAAATAAAATATAATCTGTCTTTTTGAAGTATTGTAAACCTTTTAAGCAAAATATGAAGCTAGGAATACAAAAGCATTACATTGTCCATACACACGTACTTATCAGGTTAATATATATATATATATATATATATATATATATATATATATATATATATATATATATATATATATATATATATAATTATAATATATATAAATATATATAATTAGAAATATATAAATGCATTTCTACTAACATACAAGTAAACAAACATGCATGCATCTATGAAAGTATGGCTGCATGCATTAATAAACTGCATACTATGTAGTCATTAATTATCAGCTGATGTTTCCATATAACAATTATGAAATGAATCATAGAAGTATAGAAATCACCAATGACGTCATCACCATAGAAGTGATGATTGGATTATTATCCTAATAGCAGATAAACTGATGATCAATAATTGACAAAACCTGTTACGTTGATTAGAAATTCGCACGTAACGCCCAGATGGCTTTTAGGAGAACAGCTGACTGAGTGAACACCGAACATAAACTCGTGCCCACTTTGTAAGTTGCAGGAGAATGGAAGCGGCTGATTTTCTGGGCCGTGAAATACCGGATCAGTCCAAGTTACCCGACTTCCTCCCCGGAAACTGGTTATGTTGGCCGTTATGTTTCCAGGACAGCTCTTCACGGCAACACTTCGGCCTTAAAATTAACCAAGGAAAGTGTGTGTTAGACTCTTAGAGACAAATCTGCTCGATCTATAATTTAAAGTCTCATTATTTCACTAGCTGATGGTGACTTCACACATAAGCAACTCACATGTTCTTTTTAAATGTAAACGTTTAGTGTGTGTGTGTGTGTGTGTGTGTGTGTGTGTGTGTGTGTGTGTGTGATCAGATAACGAGCCAAAAATAAATGACAGGGAATATCTGTCAAGACTGATATTTATGGCATTAATTTCAACCTTTGACATTTATATGTTGAATGCATGTAGCTTGATTTCCTGCTGCGTCAGTAGCTTCATACATAAGTAGTGTATTGCCAATTAAAAACTGTTTGTTTTCTGGAGCACCATAAATCTGAAACTTCACATCTCCGGAATTGTCACTGATGATTGGTTTGTTTATGTCATAATGGATGATCGTGCTGTTATGACCCCAATCAGATACATAAGCATCAATGTTACTTGGACAAGAAATCTTTGGCGGCAAAACGTCTACAAATAAACATCAGAAAGGCAAAAGTACACAGATCTGCACATCTACTACCCACATTTATTCTCTGACAACTTCACTACTTTTCGGAAGTTTATAGTCTTTAAATATTCTTAAATCAGAGGTGAATGAGTCAGCAGAAAGTCTACTCCGGCCAATCAGGGTTTAATCTAGGCCGTTTCCGGAGGGGAAAATTGCCATTCCCTCCCGGAAATTTCAAATTCCTCCCGGAAATTTTGGCATACTACATCAACTAACAGCTGCCCCTAGCAGAATCCCCCCGGCTTTGTCAGTTCCCCCCGGCTTTGACAGTTCCCCCCCCCCCGGAGTCCTGGAGTCTAGATTAAACACTGCAGCCAGTAGCACAACAAAGCAGCGAATTTGAACAATTAACGTTTCAGTTTTGCAGTGAAATGAAAGGACCTAAAAGCTGCTGAGCTTCACAACACAAAATCATCAAAGATACCTGTGCATTCAGGACTCGCCTCTGGCGTCCACTGTGGCGTCCCATTTTCGTATATGCATTGAAAGTCAGTTGGACTGGTCTGTGCAAAGCCCTCAGCGCAGTGCATTTGGCAACGTTTACCAAGAGCTACTCGACCTTTTTGACAAATATCTGGGCTAATTCTGACATAATTTGACGGCATCAATGGATCACAAAAGACTTCTGTCAAACATCAAAAATAACAAACTTTCTACTTTCAGGTATAAAAGACTTATCTGACGCATAAGCACAACAATAGAGGGACAAATTTCTACCTATGTTATAAAATTATATATATAATCAAAGGCGGATCTAGAGGGGCAGAGGGATACAGATGTTCCCGGGAGCCAAGGTGGGGGTTGCCAAAATTGGATTAAGGTAGGGGTAGGGCGTTCCGCTACGGGTGATGACCTGATTTGCTTGTCAGAGTATTCACAAAGCTGAATGAAGAATGAAGGGGCGCCAAAATGGGCAAAGCAACCAGAGACGTCATTTCAGTGTTTTTCAGAAGGGGGGGGGCAAAACACTTTTGACCTGACAAGTTACAAGTTTGCGAAAAAGTTGACGACCTTTTTTTTTGCTTGTCAGCCGTTTATAACGGTTAGTTACTTTTCAGACTACTCCACATCATACATCATCAGGCGCTCCTTTAGGACATGTAAAAAACTAAATACTAAATAACACAAGAAAAAATTTTTCCTCAAAATCAGGGGAAAATGCCCTCCCCAAATGACGTCCCTGAGAGCAACGTATGGGTGATACCTTTTTTGCCTGTCAGGGGTACGAGCATTCTGCAAAGTTGAATGAAGAATGAAAGGGTGCCAAAATGGGCCTTTTTTGCTTCTTAGGATTTTCTCAAGTTGAGGGGCGCCATCAGTATGTTTTGTCCCGGGCGCCGGACACCCTAGCTCCGCCACTGATGATAATCCTGCTCTAACAACTTATCTGATTGTCTGCAAAAATTCAGTCTTGGATGTGCAATAATAAACTCACCCTTTACCTGTCAAATTTAGAATCCCCTCATCCTTTAACATAGTATGATTTTGGTCATGTGTACTGGAAATCCTAATATTAAAACAGGACAACCAATCAGGTGACCTATCATCTTTATGCTGCTGACATCGGTGGCTCTTTCAATAGAGCATCAGCTCTGAAACATGGAGATGTTCAATCGGCCCAGAGATTTCATTTCTCAGCGGCAGGCTCATACATGTCCGTTGGTACGGAGTGGAAGCTAAAATGGTCTGTGTAATGTATCAAAGTTCATTGTGCTGTGGTATGATAGTAGCGATAGACAGTGGCAGCTGTAGTAGCTATCTACCAAGAAGAACTGCTATAAAAAATACAAATACCTGACAAATCAGCTGCACACAATTATCAAAACATTTTAGGTTTGTCACAGGAACGCAGGACATGACAAAAAGGAATCGGAGATGAGAAAAAGAGTAGAGAAAAAGCTAATTTGCAGGAATTAGGCCTCACCAGTGCTATAGAAATTAATATGATTGCATTGCATCAAAATGTTCATCTCTTTGATGCTTCCTCTTCAAACTCATCCATTGATATTCAGCCATGGATGGATTGGAATAAACTTCTACTAACTTCATCAAAAACTGAGTTCCACCTGTTAGACATACCAGCTTAGCCGAAAATTTGGAAAATTAGGAGATTCTGCTGTTATTCCTAGAAGCACTGCTCTGCACAAAGTTGGCGTGATATTAGACTTCTTTCTCTCGTTTTACTATGCACATAAATTCAGTCTGCAAATCTTCTCACTATCATTTAGAAATCCATGTCACATCAGAAATTTCCTCTCCAAGCCTGTACTTTAATCTGCTTGCCAATGCACCAATGCGTAATTGCCTGGAATAATGCAACTCTATGCTTTTCGATGTCACGACCAAATCTGAAGAAGTTCCAAATAGTAAAAATTCTTTATCAAGAGCATGACATCCAAAACTCGCAGCACTGTTAGACAGTCCTTACATTGGCTTCCTATTTAACAGCACATTAACTATAAAATCTGTCTTGAAAGTCTATAAAACCACGTTATAGAATGTATCCAGTTATCTTAAGATGAGGCTTATTCATCGACCTACTAATAACTCTGCAAATATTCAGCTTCGACTGTATTTCCACACACTTGTATAGCTAATATCACTAGCTATAAAATTAATTGCCATCACTTTGAAAGTCTATAACAATAGTAAACCACATGAATATATCATAGAATGTTTCCAGTTATCTTAAGATTGAGATCAATTACAATTACAATTACAAACGTGTCAATTACAATTACAATTACAATTACTTTTCATTCCTCTTTCTGCTTCTTTTAATAAACTTAAGTGTCTAAAACAATTAACATAAATTAGTTCAACAAAGTCATATGCTACAAAGTTTCAAACTTGCAAATGAGTCAACAAATTCAAGTAACCTTTTTCGAGCATGACACTAATTCATCACACAACCTGTTTCAGTTTAAACCTTCACTTTAACATTTGCATTGGAAACAGCATTATTAAAGTTATCAGACTTTTCAGAATAATTCCATATTACTCCTGCTTGATTTACGCTCATCTTTACTGGCATTAAACTCATTCTAGCTTAAGTGGTTCCCTTCCAATTTGAAAGGCTAAAAAGTAAATTTTGCCAGGCTCTCCAATGTATTCACTGTCATACATTAATTGCCATCAATACGCTATTAGAACTTATAAAACTTCGCATTCCTGTATTGGATACCAATAGCTAATAGTTATACACACATGACAATATAACAATTAGTAATTGAACTTTCCACATCAATTACAATTACAATTACATTGAATATATACAACCTGATTCAACCTGATTCATAAAGGTATGGTAATGTTCTGAACTAAAAGCTTACTCAAATAAATGAAACTTCAGAACTTCAACCAAACAGAACATAAATAAATGTTCTACCTTGACAATGGAAATTCCATGAAGAAGACCACTGTCCTTGTGAATCACAAGTCCACAAAGATTCACCGTTGTTTGGCACAGTTCCATCTCGACAAGAAACTTCCACCATAGAGTTATATTTAGTGTTATTATTGATATAATGCACAGTCATTCCAGCCCACTGCTCATAAAAATTTTCGATTCGATGACAATCTATGACTGAATATATAAAGGAGCAAAGTTATCGAAATCTTAATGGTGAATCAAAGAGATCAACATGAAAGTTCATATCCTCAATATTTTTCACACATTTCTCTGACTTGAAAATCCTAATATTAAACAGGAGAGCCAATCACAAATGATTTTCTCTAAGAAATCCATCACATACAGTAAACTGTACATTATAATACAATGCTATTTGTCAGGTGAAGTCAGGTGTTTTGCATGCAAATAAAGAGTATTACAATATCAGTCAATATTTGTGTTTCTTTGATTGAATAAGGATTACTGCAATATTACTGTTAAATAATACTCTTTATTTGCATTAAAAACACCTTTCTAAGCAAATAGCATTGAAGAAGATCTCATTTTATGAATGAGTTCAAATCTGTTTTGTTTAAGAATGATCAACTACATTATTTGAACTCATTCATAAAATGATTTTCACCTGATCAGATCAATTGTATGATTATCATGAAGGTATGTCAATTTGAATGATCATTGAAAAAATATTTTAGAACTCAAATTTTTCAGAAAATCATAAATCATAAAATATCAGCATGTCAATTAATGACGTATTAATTAATATGAATCTAATTTAATTGAGACAATTTCCTACTTTTACACGAGGGTTCCTTTCCCTCCCATATGCCGGAATAATTGCACGTCATGACTGGGGAGCCTGTAAGCCGATAACCAACGCTGCACACATAATGACACGTGTTTCCATCAGTGACTCTGGTGCACGGAATGCCCGTATTAGGCACTTCATCCAATGAAGTACCTTCCACATAGAACTTAGATGCATGCTCCACATCGGGCAGATCCATGCAGACAACATAGCCTGCAAACCATTTACAGTAAATATAAATCCAACTAAACATGTACAAATGAGCCTAATCGTAACAACAACAGCACCAACTACAGCAACAGTATCAACAATAACAATAACAATAATAATAATAATAATAATAGTAGTAGTAGTAGTAGTAGTAGTAGTAGTAGTAGTAGTAGTAGTAGTAGTAGTAGTAGTAGTAGTAGTAGTAGTAGTAGTAGTAGTAGTAGTAGTAGTAGTAGTAGTAGTAGTAGTAATAATAATAATAATAATAATAATAATAATAATAATAATAATAATAATAATAAGATTTTGAGTGGTATAATTGCCTTTAACATTTAATAACCCACTTCTCCTAGATAACTTTGAATCCGTTTATTGCTTCAGTTGTTACTGTCTTTTCATCCAAATTACTCTGTAAATCCATAACCTTTGCACTAAAAATTTGTCTTTGGTCCCACTCTTTTCTTGTAGAATTTACACTTTTGACCTCAGGTGCTGCTATAATTTTCAGTGCTGACAGGCAGGAAAGTTACTATGAGGAAATTTGGTGACTAAAAGTCAAATCTTGATTTTCCTTACCTTTGAAATCATAGAATTTACTACTTCCTATATTTCTAATAGATCAGTTGTATTATGTATTGTATTGTGCAGCTGTCCTTGGTATGATCATCAATACAATGTCGAACATATTTTACAGAACTTCATGAGAAAATTAGAGATATGCATGATTTTAGCATATAGCAAAGCAAATGTACCGATCCTAAGGTATTATGTGATCTGTTTGCAATTTTAGTTTGCAAGTTTAAGTAACAGGTTTAAAGTATTAAAATGTCTTCTAAGTGGCAGCCTTAGTCTTTTCAGTGACAGAAGCAGTTATGAACTGCTCTTGTACCTAAGGTACCTCCTTTTGGGAACTTTGTTCCCTTCGGTATCTTGTTATTTCCATATAATTGTACTTATTTCACCTATTTCAATTTAATTGTAAAATAATTAAGTTCTTCTACGGATGCTATATTAAATACTATTATATTATAATAATCTATTATTGTAATAATAATTATAATTAAGTTCTTCTACAAATGTTATTAAGTTCTTCTACAGATGTTATTATGTTATTATCTAACTTTCAATGATTTTTTATGCTTTGGAAATAATAAAATGATGATGATGATGATGATGATGATGATGATGATGATGATGATGATGGTGATGATGATGATGATGATGAACTGCTCTTGTGATACTGAATTCCACTGTCACTGATTCTACATTTAATTACCATGAGGTAACTAGAAAGACCACATCAACCAGTTTGGCAAAAAACCTCTTACCAGGTTTCAACATGCAGTCAGACAGTGACGTCGCCCCAGCCCCTTTTGTTGTCATGTTTTCAGGACAGGATTTGCATTCGTCGGGGTTTCTTGACTCTTTATACGAACCTAAGCTACATGCTGTAGCAAAAGAATTCTATCAATAGCAAAATTAAAAAATATAACTTCATATTTCATTTTATAGCAATTGATATAATTTGATCAATTGGCATATTATTGCACCACTTAAGCAGTTCTGCCATACATGGCATCTAGCTTTGTACAGAGCTAGCCTGCCAATCCAGGACTGAATCGCACATCTGGATAAAGATATCAGCATGGACATTCAATTCATACCTCTGGCAGTTCAGTACTCACTGAAGCGGTATAGGATTTAATATTTTTTGCACAATATGTCTAGACTAGCTGTGCCTTGACACAGTGCCAACAATAAATGAAATTAATTGTGCCTTCCAAGAAGGATCACTATAAAGCAGTTACAGATAAATACTGCAAAGAAGTCCAGCAACTAGTCAGCCTAAGGCACATGAGGCTTTAATCTGACAGATGCTACTGTTTTTCAGCAATGATGACGACATTAGGAATTCAAAGTATTAATAATATTTCAAATATCAATGATGCAACCATTATTACTATAACTACCACTACCACTACCACTGCCATTTAGTTTAAAGTTTAAAGTACTACCGGTACTACTCATGATTATGCTAACGACAAACTAATGCAATGACAATCCAGATTCATTACGTTCACATGTTGTTCCTCTCATTTCATATCCCTTATCACAGACGCAGGCATATCGTCCAACAGCTGTGCCACAGACGCAGTACATATGCGGCCCATTGCACATTCCACCACAGTGGAAAACCCCTGTCAATGCCCAGCCCATTTGCTGGGTGCCTAAAATGCAGACAGTTAAAATATGTTGATCAAGAATTTACCATCAACGTGCATTTGCTGAAACACAAAATAGATACGTCCAACAACAAAAATATAAGCTCGTTTGACAGATGAAATGCATTCAGCAGAACGGATCACTTTACGACAACTATATTCAAGCATAGTGGGGGAAAGAATTTGTCAATTATTTCATAACGCTAGACAGGCTAGTCAAATAAGTAAATGACAGCATGAAGCTTCTCCTTGCTCTGTATAGCAGTGACTAGGAATTTCCTTTCTTCCCATCTACAAACACCATGCTGGATTCAAGGCTTCAGTTCAGAAACAGTTCACTTACCACCGTGAATTTTCTGCGCAAAGCGAGCAAACTGTCTGAATGTTGACATGACGAATACGTGATTCTGAACACTAGACGCGATCGATTTCAACTCCGGCATATTTAACTCTTCAACTCCAAAAGCAAAGATTTCAACCTGAAAATGTGTAAGAAATTCAATCAGATAGAAATTGCACAGAATCGGGTACCGTGCTTCAAGAAATGACTTTGTGTTGCCGCAAAAGGCTCTCATCGTTTAGGACGCACTCCGAGAAACAGCACCTCTTGAATTCTTCAAAGGAATGCTATGGCACTACACAAATTCCTTCGAAAATCTTATGTGGCATAGATTTGGAGTACCATTGATTGACATCATCAAATAACAGAAATGATGCTACAATAGTGCATAATGATCCTTACTGCCTTCTGAATATTAGGCAGCATAATTGGACTTTTGGGAGCGACATTTTGGCTGCTTGCAAGTGTTTGTGCGTTCTTCGTTATTCACAGGCGCAATATAAATAGTCATTTGGATTGGATTGGATTGAGTAGGAGGGATGACAATAGAACTTCAGCAACTCATTTTTGCATTATACAATGCACTGCAAAATGGCCTTTGACTCATTCACAGTAAGTCAGGATCTTGTACAAATTGCCTTCGGTTTATTTTACTGAAATGGCTATAAAACTATTCCTACACTTTAATTATTTCATCGCAGGCAGATTATTGTTTCTTCTGCAAAGGTTTTATCTTCTATATTTTCAGTAGAAATGCAGAATAAAGTGTAATTTCCATGCAAGTGAAATATATACTCGGCAATGGAAACATAGGCTCGCTTTCAACCAGGGATATTTTTACACCCCTAACACCCCCAACACGAGGTCGACACCCAAAATTTGAGGTCAATGGATACAATTAGCTCCCACCCCCAATTTGAGGTCCACCCCCCAAATTCACAATCCTAGAAATATCCCTGCTTTCAACATTGGCAGAACTGTGCTTGAACATGGTAATGCAGGCAGCAGGAAGACACGAAGAATAAATTATATCATCACTTCTTCCATGCACTTTGCAGAACTGTAGTAACAACTGGTAATAATTTTTATCGGGTCACGGAAATGCTTTACTAAAAAAAACTTTTGCTTGCCTGAGGTCCATATCGTTCTGGATGCCACAATGGCTGCCAGCGAAGCGACAGGATGTCGACGGCGGCCTTAAGAGGCGGAGGTCCGATGTTCGACTTTCCGTCGGTGACTATGACGACCGCTTTCTTTGCCCTGGGCCGCGACCTCAACAGGGACTTGGAGACGGAGACGAGGGCGTCGTAGGTGGCCGTGTAGCCGTGCGGAAGTTTCCTCGTGATGATGCTTTCGAGACGCTGGAACACCGTACACTTCGTTTCCTTGTCGGCCGCAGTGTTCGGCTCCAGGTCGTCGAAATCGACGTTGACCGTGGTGCTGTAGGTTATGACGGCGACGCGCGTGTTGTCCTTGTCGACTGTGAAATGCTCAAGAACGTTCTTTAAAAAAACAACGGTAAAACTAATAATTATTAGGCCCCTACATGGCAGTGTTTTATCCAGACTCCAGGTCTTGGGGGGGAGGGGATTGACTTGGCTGGAGGGGAGGAGACACAGTTCAATGCAAAAAATTTGTGTCAGTGCTGGGATTGGGTGGGTATTTTGTGAGTTCTTGGGGGGGGGGGTGATCTCACATAACAGACCTGGATAAAACACTGCATAATAGTACGTCGATATCATTTGTCTATAAATTCATCCTTTGTCTTCAGTGTTGAACATACCGATCAACTTCCCGTTGGGATTGAGATGTTTAAGAAATCGAAATCGAGATAGCATCATATTATTATTATTATTATTATTATTATTATTATTATTATTATTATTATTATTATTATTATTGCGGTTTATGAGAAGATCAACCTTTTATCAACCTTTTATCAACCTTTTAGAATAGTCATGGGGGCCCCAAAAGTTCCAAAGTTTTGGGCGACAAAAAAAAAAAAAAAAAAAAAAAAAAGGTCATCAGCCTCCTTTTTACCCTATAGTCAAAAAAAAAGGTCATGAATGCCCATCAAAGGTCTATTGATGGTCTTATCCCCACGTTACGCCACTGCGCCCCTTATACTATAACAAATTGCCCATCAAGGTCTATTGATGGTCTTATCGTGAGGAACCGATTGCACTGAATTGGCTTCGTCATTGTCGATAACGCTAATTTTTTCCGCATCATTCATGCCTTCGATACACTTCTCAAAGCACTACTCAGTGTAGGCCTACTTAAGAAATGCCCAACTAGCTGGCTCAAATTTGAGCCAGTTGGGCAACAATCGTCAATAATAGCATTCTCAATTTCGATCTGCAGGGTTCGAAATAGAGCACTTCCAGAGACCACTTTTGCACTTACCAACCAAGAACCAAGTCAGACGGGAATCGCATCGCGCCCTATAATCGTCTCCTCCGCGAATTATTGAGTGCATCGATCGTCGCACGCAGCGTCCGAGTGCGCGTGAATATAGTTGCTGCTGTGAAGAGCTTTTCGTTGAAATTCGAAACTAGACCGAAGCGTCAAGTCACTCATTTTTTGTTTAGGGGTCAATTCAGCAAAACAAACCGCGAAATCGTGTGCTTCTACTGTATGTTGCCCATATCGGATTTAGTTTTGGAAAACATCGAAACAGGTATTAGTTTCATTACGTCTTATCGAGATAAGTAGCTTATAGGCCTGTTCTTCTGACCTTGCTTTATGTCATGGTTGAATTAATTCGCTGTGTGAGAGAAGGCAATTGAAGGCCTGTTGAATAGAGGGAACATAGGCCCTAGATATGTAAAAATATAATCGATATGAAGAAATTCTCCGACATAATCTACATTTTCCTCTTGTTCCATCTTCTTTGCTTTAACATTTGCAAGATTAATCAATAATATCATTCTCAATTTCGATCTACATGGTTCGAAATAGAGCACACCCGGCCATTTCATATGACACACTGACGCCATTGACTGTACGAGAACGAGGGACATCAACTAAATGAAAGTCCTGTCGAATATCTTGCGGAAGGCCTACTAGGCCTAGTAGGGCGATCGACGGAAGAGCCGCGTATTAAGATATATGGTTCATTATGGACCTACAATAGGTTTAATAGAAATCAAAAACAAGTTTTATAATTAATTCCCCGAGTGACAGAAACCAATGCAAGGCCTGTGGAATAGAGGGTGTATAGGACCTAGATTTGCAAAAATCTAATCGATTTGAAGAAGTTCTCTCGCAAAATCCACATTTTCCTCTTGCCCCAAATTCACTACTTTAATCTTTGCAAGAATAGTCAACAATATCATTCTCAACTTCGATCTACAGTGTTCGAAATAGAGCACACCATGCGGCCATTTCATACTACTCATTAACGGACATCAACTAGATGAAAGTCCTGTCGAATATCTTGCGGAATGCCTACTAGGACGATCGAGGAAAGAGACGCCTATTAACATGTTATCTGATTCATTATAGGCCTACAACAGGCTTTATAGATATCAGAAACAAGTTTTATAATTAAGACAGCTGGTTCGTTGTATTTGGACATTGGACAACAAAAACACCGTTATTTTATAATTAATTCGCTATGTGATGGAAGGCAAAAGAACGCCTTTTGAGCAGAAGGTGTATAGATATGTGAAAATCTCAACGAATTGAAGAAAAAGCTCTTACAGAAACCGCATTTTCGCATTTCTCTAACTTCATCGCCTCAAATCTTTCAAGAATAATTAATCAACTTTGGTCTTCCCGATTTGGATCCACAAGCGTTCGAAATTGGACACCTCCCAACCATTTCCTACTACACTCTAGTACGAGAAAGAGGAACTTCAGTAAAATGAAATCCTGACGAATATCTTGTGGTGGAATGGTTAGCAAGTCAGTGGAGGAATGAGCCATGTCTTAAATACAGAGATTTTGTATTGTATTGGCTACCAACTTCATTTCTCCGTCGTGAGTTTGGCTTTGCATTTGAAGCCTTGGATTTGTCGTTAGCATTGCCATGAGGAGCAGTGGCGGCTCCACAGGGGGCCCGTGCCCCCTATTGAGTGCCTGGCCCCAAGTGCCCCCTACTGGGACCCTATACTTAATACTACATACCTAACAACAAATGGTTGGCCCATGATTAGACTTTGACACTCCAACGCCCGCCCTCACTTGCCAAATTTTGGAGCCGCCACTGATGAGGGGATCCACATTGGTCCAACCTCGTTTAGAACCTAGATGGGTTGTGAGATCTGAGACCAAACCGATGAGAAAATTTTATCTGTTGGAGGTAGGGTGATTATTGATAGACGATAGGTTGCAAAATTAATATGCTCCAAATTTCTCAGGATTTGAATCTAACATTGCTCTGGGTTTTTTCGTCGGAGACCCCGTTGGGAGAGCTCATGAGTAACGATGCTCTCCCCCTCTCCACGACCCCTAGACGGAGCTCGAATTAAAGTCCGTCTTTAGAAACCGTGGCGCCTCGTATTCTGAAACACGGCTACGATACTGCTTGCACTAACATCAGCAGCGTTATTGGTAATAAAGGACAATAATTTTGAAGTGACAACAAAATCCATTAACGTCCGGAGATTCAAACATTTTTAAAATTTAAAGATTCTCGCCAAATATGTGACTTTTCAAATTCTGTCGGGTGAGCAAGAGTCCTCGAGACGTCTGAAAACACTTTATGTTCATTATGTTCATTGGCCTACCGCTAAAATGTGCTTCGATTTCAAAATTGACTGCAATGCTGTAATCAGTGTTTGGCAGAGACGTCATTTCACTGTTTTTCAGGGGGGGGGGCAAAACACTTTTGACCTGACAAGTTGCAAGTTTGCGAAAAAGTTGACGACCTTTTTTTGCTCGTCAGCCGTTTATAACGGTTAGTTACTTTTCAGACTAGACTACTCCACATCATATACATCATATCAGGCGCTCCTTTAGGGCATGTAAAAAACTAAATACTAAATAACACAAGAAAAATTTGTTTCCTCAAAATCAGGGGGGCAAATGCCCCCCCCCCCAAATGACGTCCCTGGTGTTTGGAGTTTCATGTTTCTCCCACAACCCTTTTAGGATAAAGATTTGTAGAGATAAGTTTACTTCCTGTGTGTGTGTAGCAGAGGATCTACCTAAGTTTATTCGAAACGCGTGTGAAAAAAAATAAGCTTGACGGCATACCATAACAAACTGAACGGTAGCGTTCCATTTTGCTCTCGGGACCGAACCCGATCGATCCAGGACGAAAACGAGGTCCACTTCGTTCGTGCTGTTGTAGTGACTATGAAATATTTCGTCCGCTTCTTTGTCGGACAGTAGACCGGTCATCATCGTCGCTGAAGGGGTCGTCGCGGCGGCGGCGGCCTCCGGGCCAGCTGCTCCGCCGCCGCCGCCGCCGCCATCGTCTCTTGCTCTTCCTTCGAGCGACTCTTCGGTCGTATCGTCGGTGCTGCGGGGAAGAGATCCGAGTGCCGAGTGGTCGACTAAGTCTTCATAATTATTCGGTTGCGTATCGTCGTCGTCGAATGAACCGTCGCTTCTCCTGGCGGACGTTTGCACGTTCGTCGTCAGTAGTACGACGCAGAGGTTGATGATGACGATTCGAACGAAATGATCTGGCCGTAGACGGCGCATTGTGGCTGGCGGTCTGAAATCAATGCAGTTGGGGGAGGGTTATGAGTATAACTCTTGGGGACAAGTTTAATCTCTCAACAGAGTGCTGTTTGAGTATGACATTCGGGAAAACACAGACTCGGTTTCGCTTCTGACATGTTTGTAAAGCCCGTAAATATAACACCGCAAAGCATAGCCTATGTCTACCCAAACTGTAATCATTTTCCACCACTCTACAGTAGCATGACGCGTTATACTCAATACGCTAATAAATTTCGCAAATTTACATCACATTGAATATTTTATTACACGAGTTTCAAAGTTGTTGTTGTTGTTGTTGTTGTTGTTGTTGTTGTTGTTGTGCTGGCTACCATTGTCCACTGGTAGCTAATCATTCTACTCTGATTGATTATACAAAAATGCTTAACATTAGTAACCCGAAACAGTTCTATAGCTATCAACGTTTAGCACACGTTGTCATAGGCATATTATGAAAAATTGATCTGTAGGTTTGACTAGATGTGAAGTCGTCAAAATGTTGTTTCCTATCAAAACGTATGAGGGGAAGCTGAACCAAGTGGCCTAATAGAAGTTTACGCCTATGCCTTTAACTGCATGCAATGTTCAACCGCAAATTGAACGAGGATATCAGACATCGGATCGATAGAATATAGCCTATTGATCAGTATTTTAATGTCTTCAGACGGACTTTTCTAAGAGCGGGATAATTTCGAGACAAACTTGGCTCTGCGTAAATGCTTCAACCAAATGCAATATCGAACGACAATGCGTGATTTTAAACGATCTGTTGTCTACAGTAGGTCGCTTTAGAGTTCAGAGTAGTATAGACTATGCAGCGTCTTACCTTAATTAGCGAAATGTAGAAAACTAATGATGGGTCGCTGTTGCCAAGTAATACACCAGGATCCTGTTGATGCTAGGTCTTGTTCCGCAGTTACGATGGCATTTCGAAAGAGACGGAATTTGCTATAGCGACGCCAGAATCATTCGAAGTCAGCGGACTATGTCCCACGGCACTAAGGGTCAATACAACGTGTGACTTTGTCGCACAGAAACTAATCGTTGTCGTCACCACCGGCGAACGGGGAATCCATTCGCTCGAACAATGAACGGCGTGCGAAGCGGTGGTGGTGGTGTGGGGGAGGTGGTAGAATGGAGGCAGGCGGGGCGGGGCGAAGGAACTTCGTAACGACGCGGGGCGTTATCTACTGATCGTGCGAAAAATACTCGGTCAAACGACGGTCGAACAACGGTTTCAACAAACGGTTGTTGTTCAGCGTCTTGCTTCTGTCACAGGACGAAAGAAAGTTCCATTCTGTGCGGTCCATGGAACTGCACATACAAATTGTACAGTATATATATCTGCATATACAGTATATATATATATATATGCATGTATATGGTGATAGCCAAGTCATGTATCTTGGTCGTGTTCGACTCAACAGCTGTTTCAAACAACAGGTCTAATTGTAGTATTGGTCTGCCCAAAAAACAAATCTTAGTCACCAACAGCTTGATTATCCTTGATACTGTAGGCATGGCAAAACAAATAAATGCATTGGTATCGAAAATGCATCGATGCGATCCTAATAACGGTATGGTACGAAATTTACCTTCGAAAAATGAAGTACTGTTTGGTAGATACTCGTCAAAAATAGTTATCAGACCTAAAAATTGTCTAACAGTAAATGTATTTGGTACGATGTTGATGACAATCCGTTCGCAATAACAGATTCAACATAATAGGAAAACCCATATCCAGGACTCGATTTGTCGCTATATATATATATATATATATATATATATATATATATATATATATATATAAATATATTATCAAATACTTTCGATTTTTTGTTCCTTTGTCACAGAGTCATCTCAGTAGCCTAATTACAAATCATTACGATCAGTTATCAAATGTGCAGTCGAGTAGGCCTACAATCTAACCACAGATTGACAGATGTCAGTCAGTGTCGCGTCTCTCTCTCTCTCTCTCTCCCCTTGATATTTTACTTTTCGTTCCAATCAATGAGCAAGCACCCTGCTCATTGTGTCGAGTATCGGTCGATCATTGACGTCTCTGCGGAGCAAAATTGACGTCATCTTGACGTCGTGACTTTTTGTCTTGACGTCTGGTAATTGCGGGATTGGTTGCTCTAGCTCTGGAAAACGACATTTGTTATTTTCGTCTCAAGGAATGTCGATCCTAATAATTATTTAAATCATGATTTTTACGGCAGCTTTTGTTGTGATTGATTAACCGCGCCAGAAACAGGATCATAGCTGAAATAATTAGTACCTTCCTCCGAATCTACAGTGTACACATGAGGTGGCTCCTCATTGCAAATGTGGGAAATACGAGTTGTTTGCTTGTTTGCCTGTCCGACATTTTGGTTGGGCAGAACTTAGGGCGATCCGCCCCCCGGGGAGCGGGGCTGCCAACCTACCATACACTACGTCACTGGACGGACGGTCGGAGTATTTTTGAGCTAATCTCGACCAGTCATTAGAGACTTTTGAGAAATGAGGATCAATCGATGGACAGTGACAGGCTTCATTTCGAGGAAGTCATTCTGACTGATAGACTTGACATGAATATTTTATGTACAATGGTTTTGCTCTCTGTCTCTTTTCTCAATCAATCCACAGCTCCCTCTCCTCCTCCTCCTCCTCCTCCTCCTCTTCATCATCATCATCATCATCATCATCATCATCATCACTAGACCAGCCACCTCATGTATACGCTGACCTTTGCCCGACCGACAACCCACCTTGCCTATAGCTATTTCAAGAAAGATTAAGCGCATAAGAATAAGCAGCTATACTACTGTACTACTCCCCAAAGCGCTATATAAATTTACGAGACTTTAATTAATTTATGTGGAAAGTTTCAAAGAAGTTATTGCTTTATTACTATTTTCAGAAAACGTAATTTTAACTGCATCTAAATTTCCGCAGCAACTAGCACAGACAATAGCCTAGTTGCTGTTGCTGGATGGCTGACGACCTGTTCTTGCATAGAAGTCAGCAGCAACCTCACTCTGGATCCCTAACGACAAGGACAACGTGGGTCGAATTCTGGACACTAAGTCGAAAATTATATTATGATTATTCTCGAATCTGTATAGAGCCATCTCAGTATTATCATTTGCAGGCAAATGCGACAAAAAACGACTCGAACTGACGCAATTTTTGTCGAACTTTAGCAAAATCTATTAAATTTTGTAAATGGCTATGCATCCGTTGCTCACTCTTAGAATCTGACAGTTTAGAACTTCAGAATATTATAATCGCCGATCTCCTGATTAAAGGGATGATCTTCCATAGACTTCTAAACAGCTGTCTGATAGCTGTCAGGTAGTCTACAAACTGTTCTTAAGTTCAAGATTTGAAATTGAATCTAGCATTCCCCTAGGGGAGCTAGTTACCCAGGAGGTGCAGAGGCGGTGACTGGGCTGCAACACCGATCAAAATACTTTTCATCGCTGGGAAGGTGATCGCCAATATGCTGCCAAAGTCTGAAAATATCCTCGAAATCTCACGATTTTGATCTAATGGAAAATCTAGGACCATCTTTCCGTACGAACCGATGAATTGCTGATGTAAAACGCTCTCGACTTTAGCCCTATAGCTATGCTATAGTAGCGTTTCATAAATCATCCATGTAATAATAATAATAATAATAATAATAATAATAACTCAGTTTTTTCCGGATAATACCAGAAGTAGTAGGCTAGTCACTAGTGAGATCCCATCAACTCTCTGAAGACGTGCCATCGGACGGTATCATCGTCAATGGGTGACGCAACGACCGCCGCTGGCCACACGCAGATGATGATGATGATGATGATGATGATGATGATGATGATGATGATGATGATGATGATGATGATGATGATGATGATGATGATGATGATGATGATGATGATGATGATGATGATGATGATGATGATGAGTAAATACGTTATTTTATGTCCAAGCTCATTATATAAAGCGCGGTCTAAAGATTTCGTCCGGATTTCAACAATCCAATGCCGAAAAGAAATCATTTATTGACGGGATTTACAGACCACGATAATGATATCCATTATCAATAAATCCGACTTGAATTGGTTTTATCTCGGCGTAGGCTATTGGGGGCTCTGTGCTAGTTGCTAGTTCATCAATCACCCGCGATGATCTAAAGGACGTTTGCCGGTAAAAGATTGACGACATTTAGACGCTGCAGGCGACCGACGACCCGGCTGACCGCGTTACCCAAGCGCAGACTGGTCGACTCCTCGATGCTACCCACCCGAGTCATGCAGCAGCAGTCTTCACCGAGTCTTGCTCGTCTATGCGCATCCACTCGGCGACCTCGCAAATGAAGATTATAGTTAAAGCTATCTTCGGTGGTAGGGTGACTGCGTGAAGAAAAAAATTCAAATCTCTGGACGCAGGAGAGAAGAGAGAGAGAGAGAGAGAGAGAGAGAGAGAGAGAGAGATTTATTCCAATGAGATCATTTGGCGAACGTTCGTCTTATTGCGAAGTTTCACGACGCGTTCTGAAAAAGTGCCAGATTTCGACGGTTCGCTTTCGAACAGATTACCGATTTTGCACCTTTAAATTATTCTGGATCAGAATGGCGCTGGCGCTGTCGGTCACTTTCTCCGGTATGTCGAAATACGCAACACGGTTGAATTTCACACGCCAACGTTTATTCAAGGTTTTACTAACCCGGATCTCAAATGCAGGAAGACATGTAGTTTAGCTATAATATTGTCAAATTCTGAAGCGCCATCTATCTATACATGCTATCGGTATCGGCAATAGAAGGCTTATCGGCCTCTTGACATGCAACTTGTATGCGCATGCATATATAGGATGAGGCTGATACCGTTCTTAATCTTAAGCTATTTGGGAGATTGCCGTCAGGTATAAGAACATGCTTGTCTCTTAATTAAAAGATAATTAATAACATTCTATTATGTATCATAATTAAAAGTACGATCTGATGTTCAAATAATTTTTGGAAAATAATAAATTATTGATTGATTGATTTTGGCAATTTTGGAAGCAATAAATCTCCTTCCGTGAAGTTCTTTCTTTTACAAATTAATGCCTCCGTGGATTCTCTCGTTCTCCGTTTCCTAGCAAAGCGTCTAAAGGGCTGCGCTAATTTGCAATGAATGGAATCTATAGACTATTTTCATTGAAATTGGAAAATGAACGACCTATACAGTGTACAGTATATATATATATGCGTATATTTAGTGTATACAGGGGCGTAGCCTGCAGGAATTTGATTTGGGAGGGTATAAATATTTTGGGTGGGTATAAATCTTAACTATAAACCACATAAACCATATAAACCACATATAACCACATGTAAATCAATCACATAAAAAACTTTAAGGTAGACTGTATCCATATATCCAGTGTCAATATATTATTCTGTATGAAATAGAGCTCTAGATTGGCATCCGCCGGTCTCTTTGTGTTTAGCAGTTATCGGCTTCCTCATTATTCCTGAAAAGGTCGTATCCTATAACTGAAACGACGCCTGATGTCAGAGTCAGCATTGTTGGATCTTTCAACTTAGTTCCTGTTTTAACCAATAGTTCCTTTGTGACACTTTCTTAGCTGTGCAGTTTGGTTGAGTTTTCAGGCTGCTCTCTGTTGTCAGTTGTCCTCCTCTGAAAAGATTATACACCGGAGTTAATAAAAGTGTCATCGACAGAATCACGACAATATCCAGTGGCTCTTTTCCTTCTGCCTCCAGGGATGGAAATTGAAACAATAACTAGCAATACTTATTTGGATTGAAAATGTTGATATACGACCGAAAAATCTCTTCAGTCTGTCTCTTCAGTCTAATAATCTCTGCAAAGATTTTGTAATTAATTAATTAATTAATAGTCTGTAATGTGTCCACGCAGTCTCCAGATTAGTCGCCACAATAACCTCTACGTTGAATAATAATAATAATTCGTAGGATCTTCATGATACAGCAGTGGCGGCTCCACCGGGAGGCAGGGGGCCCGTTCCCCCTATTGAGTGCCTGCCCCCAGTGCCCCCCCAGTTGGGACCTATAGTTAATGCTACATACATTAAACAACAAATGGTTGGCCCCATGATTAGAAGTTGCCACCCCAACGGCCCCCCTTGCCAAATCCTAGAGCCGCCACTGTGATACAGTAATGTGCATGCTGTGCAGTGTGCATTCAGAGTCTGTAGTTTGTAGGACGCTGCTGGGTTGAGAATATCTGCAAAGACAAATCAAGATTGATTACCGGATAGGCGCCGCAGGTGAAGCAGCATTAGTGTATGCCGCAACAAGCCTGACTGACGCTAATGCTGAAGGCCGATAATCGAAATACAGTTGCAAATTCTTCGATTTGTTTTGATCGTTCGATCGCCAAATGCTAGTTTCCGGGCGAACGAGTTCCCGCAGCGATAGACCTAATGGACGTAATGTCGGTCTTCGATAACCTATTAATGCTCTTGATAATAGCAAAGACGAAAGTAGAGAGGCTCGGAACTATGGGTCTGAAGGAATTAAATCTCATTCGAGTGTAATCTGCTTAGCCTCATATGCTTTACCTTATGTTTCACGAGTGCTATGCTCGTTTTAAAAGATTCTATTGTTTCATAAGAACCTATTATAAATTGGTTGATTGTAGATATTAAGATAGAAAGTTCTGAGACCAGCGTTTAGATCAAAGTACGAAAATCAGGGCTTTTTGCGCCGGAACGAGACGGAAAGGCGTTCCGGAAAATCTGAAGACTGGTATTTTTGCAAAATAAATTCATAAATAGAAAATTTAGAACTGATATAGTTCTAAATTTTCTATGTTTGAATCTAATGGTGTATTGATAATAATCACTATAGTAACTGTTTGGCCGCTATACGTCATGTTGACAACTGACTTCTGACTATTGCGTTCCGGAAAATATTATTGTACAAAAAAAAAGCCCTGACGAAAACTCTCTTTTACTGTTTTGCCTTGAAGGTTCGGACTATACTTGGTTTAGAGGTGACCTGATAAATAAAACGGTTCGCAAGAACAGTCGAGAGATCAAATTGAAATATTTCTTTAAAATTGTCTGAAAACCTTTCTGTTCGTTTATATGCTCCCAGCCAAGACCGCTAAGTTTGGGGACAGATTTTCAAAAAATATAAATTCCCTCCCGGTAGACGTCAGGTCCGAAATCTCCCCCGACCGTTTCGCTTCAGAAACTGAAAACTTTTTAGTACGTCAAACTCGTCTGTAAAGTGCAACTCTTTAAGATAGCGCTATAAAAGTCGAGATTAATAATAATAATAACACAAAAAAATAATATAAACTAGTAATCCATTTTGCAACAACTCAGAATAAAACTCTGTCAGAATAATTTTTTTACAACTCTGGAAGATTAATGACACCCTGCATGGTAGCTGAGGAGGGCATCCAGCAAGGGGCGACTGGTAAAGCTCGTAGACGAATGCACACTGCGACACAAAAGAGGTCTCTTCGCACAATGCCAGAGGCTTAGACTCCTTTGTGGACGCCGGTAGAAAGCAGCAACGATATTGGCTGCTGCTTCCTTAGCATTAGTGCCAAAGCCGTCGAGGTCGTTCGTCCGTTAATCCCATTTCCATCTACACAACGTTGGCTTTTGTAAAAAAAAGCCTCGTACGAAATGAATCTTACGAATCGGGGATACGTAAGAAAATAAGAAGAAAGGTAAACTAAACTTATGGAGAAAATGGCATTGCTAAATACACACACAGACACACATACATACAGACACACACACAAACACACACATGCATACACACATATCTGTGTTTGTAGAAAAAGAATACAATTCCACAAACTGCAATCAGTGGCAGACTTTTGGGGCCCGGGGGCATCTTTGTCATACAGACCAAAGTTTCACTGACAGCAAAAAAAAAAAAAAGGTCACATCACCTCGTTTTTACAAAAAAAAAAAAAAAAAAAAAAAAAAAAAAAAAAAGCACATTCATCTATGGTTAGTTGTTTGTTAAGAAAAGAACCCTAACCTAACCTGGGTTAACCCTAACCTAACTGCAATCCGCCCGGGGCCCGGGGCAGTCAACAAAATATTACGCCACTGACTGCAATGCAGAACAAAATATCACAGTACTTACATACACTGCAGACATCATTTGAATAGTTGTTTAATATAATTCATTGGACACTCGACTAGTGCTCGATTTAACGGGGTTTGGAGGACATAGCTTGATTCTTTGAAAATTACGCTGTTGATGGTCAGCGATTTGTTGTCCATGAAGTCTGACCAACCTAAGACCAAGGGAGGAAAGAACATCAAAGGTCAAGAGAGAGAGGACAAAGGAGGAAACAGAAAATAAGGCGTCTCGCTTGCGTAAAATGTACAAACACACACACACACACACACACACACACACAATACAACGTTTCAAAAGAGTCTTTGGAGATCACAAAGACCACAAATGAATCGCGCACCTGCGCCGTTGAGCGCAAGAGTTTTTTTCGCTGCGAATTAAAAATACAGGGACAAAGATAAATGGTGCCAATGGCGCAGCCAGGGGTTCAGTAGAGGGGCGCCATCATTTCTCAGCAAAGACATTCACACAGAAAAACAGACAGCCAAACGTCTTCAAAGACGGTCCTACTGGTCCATTCCATCTCTGATAAATTATGCATAGGCCTATATCGTGTGGATCAAGCAAAAAACTCAATGAATTTATTGCAAGTAAATTTCAAATCAATCATATCGGTTCACAAATGGTGATTTTATTTTGAGTTAGTCGCCATTTTCTGGTTTAGGAAAGATGATAGAATACTTTTTTCGCCGTTTTGCTGGTCAATATGGAGTGAGAAGTTAATCAGCGCGATTTATCATCTCTGGGACTAAGCGTTTATTCTAGCCACCTTGACATTGGGGGGATTTTGAAATGCTTGGGGGGACAAGGCCTGAGCCTCCACAAGTTTTTTGGGGGGAATTTCCATCCCCAGCCAACATATAAAAAATTTGGGGATTTTAAAACTTTGGGGGAATTCCCCCCAGAGAAGGCCTAGGATAAACACTGTCTGGGAGCATTTTCATATTCGCTGCGCTATCGGTCTTTTGCATTCGCCTCTACAGAACTATTATCTGCATGAAAAAATTATTTTAAAAGTATTCGTTCGTAATGGATCCAAATCTGCAACACCGCTGTCATTCCACAAATACTCTATGTATCATAAACCTGGGTCAAAAAAAGAAGAGATGAAGAAAGGCTAAGAAATCTTGGAGTTAGCAGACTTCAAACGCTTAGAAATGAAAATATACGTCCGCGGGTTGGGTTGAAGAATACCGCCATGAACAAAAGCAGAAAAAAGAGTCTAACATAGCATGGTCGTTTAAACAAAATTAAAGACTCGAGATTTCCTCCAAAAGCGCTCTACACATACAAGGAAAGTTTAAAAAAGAAAGAGGCAGGCCCAGAAAAATGGGTAGACAACATAAAAGAAGATCTGAAAGAAAAACAACTGACAGTTATTGCAGAAGGAAGAAAATTAATATCGGACAGAAAAATGATTTATGACTATAGCTATTGCCACTAATAAGCTGTCAGAGAGAGAGAGAGAGAGAGAGAGAGAGAGAGAGAGAGAGAGAGAGAGAGACAGAGAGACAGAGAGACAGAGACAGAGAGACAGAGAGACAGAGAGACAGAGAGACAGAGAGACAGAGAGACAGAGACAAAGACAGAGAGACAGAGAGACAGAGAGAAAGCGATGATGATGATGATGATGATGATGATGATGATGATGATGATGATGATGATGATGATAAGGGGGAGGTGGTGACGTACGTTGTTCCAAGGTTAATTAAATTAGCAGCGGCGGTTAAAGGTTCGGACGCAACTGTCCATCGAAACTTACGGCATATAGTTAATTCATAGCGTTGGATCTTAATACGCATTGCTCTGCATAACCTCGACAGTGTTGGCCCTTCTGGTTTAATTACACTGTAGGACCAGTTTCATTTTCATCCACGATATTATGCATTCGCTCGGTGAGATGCAATTATTTGGCGCGCCCAATGCATTTGAAGGAGAGACCAGATAAATTGGTAGGACGGTGAACTCTCGAGACACGCGGGTTTCGCAGCATGAAATATTAACGCAGCGTTCGCGCATGATGTACAGTTATTGACTGCGATTCGAACAAATAACAGCCTTTCACCGTCGCGTGAGGCAAATTCAAGGTATTCGCCTTCTTCGCCCGGTATAGACTGCGTTCTAGTCGACCGTACACCGCGCTGAAACATGATCCGATCAGATTATAATGGTGACCGAGAAGGCTTCCACACTCTTCTCCATCTCCTCCTCCTCCTCCGTATCGCCATGGCAACGTCTCATTTCTTAAACATTTCTTCCGCGTGACATTTGATCCAACAGACGTTTTCCTTCCGCCATTTTTTCCGCGAATTTGTATATCGATGCATATTTATGTACAGTATGTACAGTATATACTCGAAAATGCGCGTGTGCTGCGTTGACCTAAACGCTTTCTGATCGTCGTCGGCAGCGAGGAAAAAAGTATTTTCCGGCGGAATTTATGTAGCGCGCGTCGGTTCTATTGCCGCCGCCCCCTCCGCCATTTGACTGCGTGCATTAGTCTATCGCTCGAATTTCTCGCCGTCGCGGTTTTGACTGGTTCCGCTCTGTGGAGAAACCAATTCATTTCCGGGTTTGACATTCCTCGAACAGAGAATGTCAAAGGCACGACTGACTGTCGATCGAAGCGTATATGAACTCAGTGAACTTGACGGGGAGACCGTCACGTCGCGATCGACGGAACTTCCATTCAGAGATTCAAACATCTCCTCCGCGGAGAGCATGCAGAGCCTCTCTTCAGGCCCTTCTACCGACCGACCGACCGACCGACCGACCGACCGACCGACCGACCGACCGACCGACCGACCGACCGACCGACCGACCGACCGACCGACCGACCGACCGACCGACCGACCGACCGACCGACCGACCGACCGACCGACCGACTACGTCCGACTACGTCCGACTACGTCCATTCGTGCAGCCTTAATTCTATCGCCGCGGGAACTCGTTCGCCCGGAAACTAGCATTTGGCGATCGAGCGATCAAAACAAAGCGAAGAATTTCGTTCTTTTGTGCTAAGCGTTGACTTCATCCATGACAACGACGGCCTTTAAACTCACGACTTTGTCCATTGCATTACTATAAGGGCTTCGCTGAACGACGATCCGTGAGAAGTTACTTGGCAATAAATTATCAAAGGCAAACCCCAAAGCGTCTTTACGAGAAAATATCAGATATAAACTAAAAGTTTTGACTTTTGAAGCGTAATAAGCAGTGCTTTTTTCTGGTAAAAAAGGTTTGGGAACTCATCTTACATGTTTTGTCGTAAGAAATTATAATTGACTTTGCTCAGTGAACGCCATAATTTACAGGATATTTAAAGAAACAAACATCTTTCACAAGAAAGCGAAAGAGACTTAAAGAGTTTATATATAATTAAACTGTCCAGAGTAAAATTTTTGCAGAATACTTATATTAGGCTGTTCATCAGCTTCCAACATCTGGTAAAAAAGTGTGGGAACGCCGTTCCCGTGCGTTCCCCCTTAAAAAAGCACTGGTAATAGGAAGACGAATATCCAAGTGAACGGATTCAAAGGCTATCTCGGAAAACTAGGTTATTGAATGCGGAGAGTTACTGCAGTGGTTTTCACACAGGCTTACTTAGCCTCCTAAACCACTTTAAGTCACATTGTTAGATATTATAGATATTATTTAATATATATTATAATGAACTAAAGACAACATCGAACTGATAAGAAAAGCCAGAAACATGGAAGAATGGAAATCCATGGTCGCCGACGTAGCAGCGTTTGAGGAAAAGTGTCATCTAGCTTTTGGTTTCAACAAGCCATGCATATGCTGGCATAAGTGCATTCTAGAGAGATTCGGACCAAATGATGCAAAGCTGCTGCTAGAATATTGCTATGTATTCTTACGGGAACTAAACGAAATAATGACGAAGCATTTTATGTCTTCACGATATGCCTGATAATGACGCGCATTTTATTTCTTCACGATATGCCTGATAGAGTAGTCTCTCTCTCTCTCTCTCTCTCTCTCTCTCTCTCTCTCTCTCTCTCTCTCAGCCCAACCCTCTTCCCTCAATTAGATCCATGCTTTCTACATGCACGTAACGTCATTTAAGAATTCGAAGACTTATAAAAGTCCGTCAATTAGTTCCAATATTGCGCAACAGGTTTTAAGTCACTCCTGTAAACCTTTTTGCAAGCCAATCAACTGATACAGTCTCGGTTTTCGCAGGATTTCAGCGGATGGCCGCTGTTCATCCGGTTATGAGCCGACTCTCTTGCTATACTGTAGTTTAGAGTCGGTGACGGTTGATGGTGGCTGTTCCACGCGACTTGGCAGTAAAGAAACCGCCATTGCTACCTCAGGGTCAATCAGTCATCATCATCGTTGTCGTCGTCATCATCATCATCATCATCATCATCATCATCAGCTAAAAGTCCCCTCGAAGTACCGTCGAGACCAGCAGCATGTTGAACGATCATTTTCCAATTTTTCCGGTCTTTTGCCGCAGGGGCGCCCATCCCCCCTGACTGCTGGAAGCAGGTTCCCCCTTCCCTGTCCTCCCTTTCCTCCCCTGCCCTTAAACGGGGGTCCGGCAGGGATTTATTTACACCACATTATTATTATTATTATTATTATTATTATTATTATTATTATTATTATTATTATTATTATTATTATTATTATTATTATTATTATACGAAAAAGTAGCCGTATAAGACGACACTGAACATTGACAATCCCCATCCACGCAAATTCGTGGAAAAAAGCCTGGGGTCCGGGGTAAAACCCCGGAAAATTTTTGAAATCAATAGGTGCTCGTAGGTGAGTTTCAGTGCATTTTGGACATTAAATCGCATACTTTGGTGCACCAGGATAGGTCTCATACCAGTAACTTCTAATTCTTAATTTCTGAAAAATTCCAACAGCCACAAAGCACTATTAAATGTAAGTTGAAACTATGGAGAGATATCGCAGTAATTGCGCTGGAAAACTATTTAAAATTACCTGCAAATTATCCATTGGCAATATGACCACATCCAAATGCAAATAAAATAAATGTTACTTTTAGTATTTATTTTAAAAATTAGATTTCTCCAACAGCCACACCTACATTATTTTACATAGATGTTAGAGGCATTAAAGCTGCAACAACTGCAAATTGGGTAACTAGACTTAAGGCAACTGACTGAAACAAGCAAATTATAATTATTAATTTATTATTAACAGTATCTAATTGCACCGTTTCACAGTTTTGAATGGATTGTAATTTGTTGATGGAGGTCTTTGGAAGGCTGCAGTAGTGGAGGGAGTTGCAGGGAGTTGCAGTAGTCTAATTTGGAATGTAAACTTCATGTGAGTCTATTAGTTTGTTATAAACGATTTATATTTCATAGGAAGTTTGCACTCTTCATCATTAGAATGACTATGTAAAAGTTACAATAATAATAACATTTTATGAATGCCTGATAATAATGAACTTGAGCTTGAATTGAGTACCGGTAATCTTATATGAAGTTACAAAATTGCACTGCAATTAAGCCAGTAATTGCGCAGTCATTAAGGGGCTTATCGAATAAATATACTACTCTAACGTGATACCAAAACTCAGGGGGGAATTTCTTCCCCCCCTAGGTTTTTCAGGAAGCATTTGCTTCCTTTCCCCCCTTGTGTGGGCGCCCCTGTTTTGCCGCATGAATCGCTTCCGGGTCTTCCTGGAGGGCGTGTCCCTCCCATTGTCCCCCTCTCCTCACATTGGGCCATGCATTGCAACGTTCAAAATTTTCTTCTCTTCCATGCGACTGACGTGACTAAACATCTGAAACTCTCCTTGTCTGACCATGGTAATCACATCGCTGTCAGTCCCGAGATTCTGTTCGTTACTTCTTCATTGGTGATTTCATTCTGCGCCCATATGTCTTTGGAAGCCGTCGATAGCATCGCGTTTCTAAGCCCAGGAGTCGCCTTCAGTCATCGTTTTTCAATGTTCAGGTCTACCCTCCGTTAACGGAGCAAGGCGAAGGGTCAACCAGTACTGATGCAAATTGCCCAGTAAGAGCCAATCCCCAAAAGCAAGCATCTCTTGTTACTATAGAGATGGGTGATGGGTCTGGTGCATCTAATAATTCTAAGTGGTCAACATACGTGATGGGACATTAGAATGATGCCAGCGCCGTGTTCTGCCGACCGACTTCTTATTCATCCCTTTCAACACCTCGAAAGTCTCGCGCCATTCGATGCTTTAATGTTTCTCTATCGTCGACTTCACCGAATTGTTGAATATAGAAACCTTCGAACCCGTGTTTGAATCACTCCTTTTCTCTGTATTCTTTATATGACGTCGCGTACTGATTCTTTTTTTCTGTTGTGTCAATACACTCTTTCGCTGTTGCAGTATATTCTTCCTTGGTGTTTCTCCTAACAGTGATGTCATAAATAAAGAAGGTAATCACTCAGACAAGAGGGTTCCTTTACTTCTTATAATATTTCTTTACAAATTAGAATGCTCAATTCTACATTCGATGTTTTCGAGATTTTGAAGACTTTACTTTCACGTCATTCAATGTTTCGCATATAGGCCAAAACAACAGCAGGGTCTGTTGCGGTCATCCTCTGTTTGGTTTCGCTGCTTGTGTTGAACCTCTCCCTCCCCTTCCACCGTATGTATGCCGTTGCTTCTCTTCGATATCTGCGCTGAGAAGCAGTGATTCAAACAGGCAGAACTGTTGGAATTCCTATTTTTAAAAAAATTCAGAATCTGCGTCAAATTCGAAGTCAACTAATTAGGCTATCAATCTTTCCAGTCAATCTCAAACTCTTTCAATTTCATGGTTCCGTCAAGAGTTTTTTTTCAATAGGGCCTATCAGCAAAGGAATTGTACAGATCATGTTGTACGTCTTCAGCAAATAGATAATTTGTTGCTAATTTCACTGCCTCCCGGAAAGATTTCAGGAGGATCCAATTTGTACGGAAACTCCGCACACTCATGTTTGTGTGCGTGTGTTTGTTTGTCTGTGTGTTGGTCTATCGAGAATTCCTGACTGCAGTGAACTGTCATCGTTTGCTGATTTTATATCGGCGTGACTGCATCCCCATGAATTTGGAACCTAAGAAGACGAGAAAAGATTATTTCGAAAACCTTCTGACGGGAGTTGGCATGAATAACTGTGGATAATTCGAAATTGAATTTTATGATATTTGAAAACACATCTATGAATGTCACCAGCACGACTACTGCGCATGCAAATGTAAAAATGCATATACATCACATTTATACGGCGCATTTATTAACGATGAACTAGTCAACGATCTAAACTTCTAAAGCGACCGTATTAATTTCCACTGTTCGCCAATGGTGGACATGAGACTGTCCGAGAATCGAACCCGGACTGGCGGCGGGCATGTCTGACGCTTAACCAACTGAGCCAACGAGGCATCCATCGGCCACGGACCGGGTCTGGTCAAGACACCGCGGGAAACTCTTCAGAGTGCGTAACGAAGGCGCATTTCAATACGCAATCGATGCATTTTATGATGGAACACTGCGTTCGGTCGTAATCGACGGACAGCTAACGGACGATTCGAGTCCCACTCGAAGACTCTCTACTCTAGAAGATCTCAAAACGCTGTCCAAATTACCAGCCAACTATAGGGGCTTACGGTTGTTGGCTTCGTCGCGAAATTTGCATTCTATGGCCGTGTTTCGACCGTAATAATTATCCTCGTCGATGAAGAGCGCGCCGTGCATTGCGGACGCTATAATCTAATTTCAATACCATTAGACTAGATCGAATTTGCAGATTTTCCGCGTAGTCCTGCGTCTGGAAACGATCCAGGAAAGCGACGAGAAGAGGATAAAAGCGACGAGTTAGCCTGCCTAACCGTGTCGCGACGAACAACCTCGAGCAGAAGGACGTGAACTAGATTCTGACGGCTGACAGAGAAACTGATCAATCGGTCTGACAGCCGCTTTAGCTAATTGAATGTCGTGACTTGTTTCGTTTGAAGCGTGCAAGTCACTCCGATGATTGGACGTTGGGTTTAGAGCCAAGCGGAGTGTGGGGGATGGGATGGGGCGGGTGGGTGGGTGGGTGGGGAGCAGGGGTCGGTAAATGTCTTAGTCTGGGTTTAAATTGCTAGCAGACTTTTTAAAAATTGTTTACTACTGCATGTGTGGCCAAAATTTCCTAACTCTCAACATTCTAAAATGAACCGCCAAACAACGATGTTGTATTTACGGTACACACAAGCATCAAGGACTGTATACTGGAAAGAGAGAAATCAGCAAAATGAATGTTGAATATCATGCGAAACTAGATGTAGGCCTTAGTTGATCGAGGAATTACCCTCGTCTTACGATATTTGGTTAATTGTACAACAGGTCTTTTAGATAACAAAACACAATTAATAGGTTATTCAGCTCTCTCAGTATGTAGCAGAACCCAATGGAAGACTATTAGAAAGTGTTTGCATAGATATATAAAAATTTCAGCGATTTAAACAATTCTCTAACGGGTCGTCCATAAATTACGTAACGCGATTTTGGCACTTTTTGACCCCCTCCTCCTACGTAACGCGACGTAACAAAACGTCATATCCCCTAAAATATGACGTAACAACGTGCCGATCCCCCATTTCGTTCTCCAAAAAGTCTTGACAAGCAAAAAAGGTGGTCATATCCTTGCATTTTTCCTCTCGATAAACCCTGACAAGCAAACAAAGAGGTCATCCTTGTATTTTTTTCCTCTCCAAAATCTCTGACAAGCAAAAAAGAGGTCATCGAAGACATGTCGACGCAACGACACAAGTTTAATCACACAACTACGAATCTAGTCGATGTCCCGTGTTGCAACGACCTTACTCAGTCAACCATCGGCAGACGGTGGTACATCGTGTGTTGTACTAATAACGTTTATAAAGAGGTCGTCTGAATCTTTAGTTGCGTGTCTGTCTTCGATGCCATTTAATCTGAAACTGCTGACCAACAGTGTTTATTCTAGGCCTTCTCTGGGGGGAATCCCCCAATTTTAAAATCCCCCCAAAATTATATGTTGATTGGGGGATGAAAATCACCCCAAAATGTGAGGACGGGAGGACTTTTATATTTTTGGAGAAGGAAAAATGTAAGGATGACAATTTTTTGCTTGTCAGGGCATTTGAGGAGGGTAAAAATATTAGGGAAGTCGGAAGGATCACCTTTTTGCTTGTCAAGGTTTTAGGAGACTCACACCTTGCCCCCCAACATTTAAAAATCCTCCAACAATGTAAAGGTGGCTAGAATAAACACTGGCGGACCAATCGTCCTCTTCCAAATGTTGACGGATCATTTGAGAAATTCATCAGAACTCCTCTTCACCGTAGACAAAAGAATCTTCTTTAAAAAATAACAGCAGCACGTGTAGCAGCCTTTTTTGGTTTTAGCTCTGAAATAATGGCGGGTTGAAAGACAGTTCCGTTCTCGCCGCGCCAAAGCAGACGAGCGAGAATGAAATGCAATATCAAGAAAGACAAGATGGATAATAGATGAAGAATTTCAGATGAAGAGAAAAACGTTTATTAGAATATCGATGAAGCTCAAGGGAAGTCAAAAACTGAAAACAAGCAAACAAGATACCGAAAGAGAGAGAGAGAGAGAGAGAGAGAGAGAGAGAGAGAGAGAGAGAGAGAGAGAGAGAGAGATGCAAAATCTTGTCCATAGACGTGGCCTTGACCAGATGGATTGCGCGTCTACTTGATGCAAAATTAATCGGGTGGTCTTTGGGAGAGACCGATAAAGACGAAAGCAAGGCTGACTGCTGAATACAAAGTACACACAGGAAGACGCGCAGAATGAAGATTTACTGACGTATTCATATCGAATCGCTTTCAAACAGCATCATCAGCAGCCTATTGTACTTTGCATTGTTTCTATGCAATCGTTAATCGTAAACGATCGTCAGCGTTTTCTAACCACCTAAAACGTGCGATATATCCTAACGATTTTTATTAAACTAAGAAAATAAGATGATAATTATTATTATTATGCTTTCATTACATTCGGATAATATACCGATCTTCATGCTAATGCATTGTCTGATGCTATGGAAAAGAACATGTCTATAATTTCGTATTATTATTATTATTATTATTATTATTATTATTATTGATTATTATTATTATTATTATTATTATAAACGATAATTTCCCTAACTATTTTCCAGGTTTCGCAACCGATTAACGCCCATTCGCATGAATTTTCCAAACTTGATAGTCAACGTTAGTGTAATGATTTGAACTTCTCTTGTTTGCTGTGCTGATTTTCTTTAGCAACAAATGTTGAAAAGATGCGCTCTTTTTGTTTTGCGTTAGAAAGAATCAATGGTGTGGTCTCCCATCTTTATGTCATCATATAGCCTGAGATGTTCCAAAAAATTTGGAAACTTTCCCCCTCAAAACGGATCGGTCTCCAAACATTGGGGTCATCTTAGTAACATCTTTTCCAAATGTCAACCGATTTTCAAAGTCATTTTGTTCCTCTGAAGAACAACTTTTCCGCACCAAAGTAAGGCAAAATGAAAATATTTTGCTAGAGAAAACATTTTTCAGCAAACAAGGGTGTCATTTTTAGGTCATAAAGTGGACCCTACCTCCAAATTTTTTTGCTTTGAATGACGTTAGAAAAGATGAAAACAGTAGTTAACTAAACAATGGTAAACCTCATCGATTTTGCTATAATCGATTGATTTAAAACGTTATATTAATTTGTTGACTAGTGATATCGGTTCTTAAATTAAAAAACGTGAATGGCGTATGAGTAGTTCTATTACCATTTGAAATTAAAAAAATAGTCTTGTTATTTGTTTTATAATTATTGTATATTAAGAACAAACAATGAACGATTTTTATAGCTCAATAATAAAAATGACAGTACAATTAAGCAAGGTATTCAGTGGGCAGGAAGAAGAGATCGGTTGTACTGAAGAAAATGAAGAGAAACAAAGCAGCTGGTATGGACAAAATAACAACAGAGATGATAGTATTTGCAGGAGAAATAGGAATTCAAAACTAACGGAAATAACAAACATTTTCTACGAAAAAGGGTTTTACCAGAAGAACTATGCAGTTCAATCTTTGGAGCTATACCGGGAAAAAAGTAGGGACAAGGGAATGTAAAGAACACAGAACCATAAGCTGGAAAGGGTTGTGACCAAAATAATTCTAAGAGGGATGGGGAGAGAGCAAGACAAAAATAAAAGATCAAATAAGTGATTAACAGTTTGGTTTCAAAGAAGATAGTGGTTGTAGGAATGCAATCTTTGTTCTAAGGATGCTGAGTGGGAGATGTATCGAAAAGGAAGGGATGGGGAACTTATGCTTCATTGATTATGAGAAGGCTTTCGACAACATCAAACATGAAGACCTATTTGGCCTGAATAAAGCAGGAATCGACGGAAAAGACAAAAGGACTGGGGATCTATACTGGAAACAAGAAGCAGCTATTAAACTAAATGGTTTGATTAAAAGATAAAGATCTTAAAGGGATTGAGACAAGGGTGCGGACTATCACCAGATTTTTCAACTTGTTGCGGACGGAGATATTCGAAAGACGCGACAGATGGAAGGTAGACGGATAGGAGGAAAAATATCAATAAGATTAGATTTTATTATGATACAACACTGTTATTATTATTAAAAAGGATAATTTACTGGTGGACAAACTAGCAGAGGAAAGTGAGAGAAAAGGACCTAAAATAAACATAAAATAGACCTTCACTATGGTAATATCAAAACAAAAGAAAAGATGCGTTTGCAAGATTTTATTAAATGGAAGAGAAATAGTCAAGTAACTATTTCAAATATTTGGGAAGCATTATTACAAGTGATGGAAGAAGGATAAAGACATAATAACAAGAATAGGTAACATCTAATCTGCCTTCAGTGTTTGAAACAAATATTAACGCAAAAGAAAATATTAAAAGAAAAAGACTCAGCAAACAAGATGCTATGTATGGTCAGTTTTGTTATATGGATCTGAGACCCTGGAACATATCAAAAAGATTAAAAAGAAACTGGAATCCAAAAATGTGGTTTTATAGGAGGATGCTAAAGGTCCCATGGACAGACAAGAGATTTAACGAAAAATACGATTGATGATGGAAGAGAGAAACACTGATGACTACCATCATATTAAGACAGATAAATTAAACTAACGTGAATGAGAAAAGAAGGATTAGTTCTTGGCAGTACAGGCATTTGGAGGGTAAAAGATCAAGAGTTAAACAAAGATCAAAATATACAGACAGAATGAGAGAGGAAATGAACAAACAATAAACGATTTTTGAGGAACACTCAGATCGAGAAAAATGGAAGTCCATAATTAAGCAATGCATGGCACCTGAAAGAAGAGATTCAGTGAGCTAGTAAATTTAGACTGAACAAAAGTTTTCTGTGAAATTCCAGCATTGGGTCAGCAATGCGAACACCTGTACACGAGCAGCCCAACAAGTGGACAGAAAGGGAACTTCAGCAGTCCAGGTTACCCACAACCGTATCCAAACAACCTCCAGTGTCGCTATACTTTCCAAGGAACGCGCGACGAACGGATCAAGATCGTATTTGTGGATTTCCACTTGGAAAACGGAACAGGCGCCGGGTAAGTAGAATATATCGACTGCATCTAGAATAGAGCCAATGTCCTCAGGCGCTATATAAACACCTGAATAATAATACTGATAACGATAATGATAATACTGTAACTATAACAATGATGATGATGATGATGATGATGATAATAATAATAATAATAATAATAATAATAATAATAATAATAATAATAATAATAATAATAATAATAATAATAATAACAACAACAACAACGACAATAACACAATGAAATACAAATTAATGAAGATCGTATATCATGGTGACATGGAAAGAAAGTAATGGAGTAGCACAAACGTTCAAATCTATGTGATCGCTGAAGATGCAAAATTGTCAAGACGAGATAAATAGATAAGAACAAGCAGCAATCGTTGTCAGAGTAGAAACTGTCGAGAGGTTAACTGAACAAGGAACCGAGAGAAAACGGCAAAAGACACTGAGCAAAGACAGAGACATTGAACCGTCGTTTCGAATGCATTTATTGCGAGATTGTTACTGTAAATATCAGCTGGAAGCGACACATCAAAGATGGCAAAATACTAGGGAAGGATTACGGGAAAGCGAATACCTTTATCAACCACAGGAGAGCCAACAACATCGATGTATCTGTTACATCCTAAGAGAAGAGGAAGCTGGCAGGCGACGCTGTTTGGAAGGCCGACGGAAAAACGAAAGCGATGGGAAGGGCGAGATCCACATTACTCAACTTGATGACGAATAACTGTACCGATAGCTATGGTCACACGAGCATCGAGACAGCAGCAAAGAACAGAAATAAATGGAACAGCCAACCACTGCGCCCTGCACAGAACTTCAGGGTTATTATTTTGCGCCGAAAAATGATAACCGATTAGTTCTTTCATAGGCAGTGGCGTAGCCAGGATTTCCGGAAGGAGGGTTGATTATTTTGATCATGACCAGCTTCGAAAATTCTTGACAAGCAAAATGGTCGTCACCTTGCATCTTTACTCTATAGCGCTTAAAAATTATTTTGCGTCGGCAGCCAAGGGGGCTTGACCCCCAAAAACGCGTCCGAAAAGTAAAAATGTATGGAAACACATAGCAAAATTTTGCGTCGGCAGCCAAGGGGGGTTTAACCCCAAACCTCCCTTTGGCTACGCCACTGTTCATAGGCTACTGTATTTAGATGCCGATAGAACCGTAACAAACGCAGCATGTACACGCACAACGTAGTAATCGATGGTATAGTGACCTAATAGGTCTCGCTCATATTCAGATGCCGTTTCGATTATGTGGACATCTTTACGATCGACATGGACGAGATGAAGAATCTGGAAGATCGTCTGTGCGGAAGAGAGATTCCCGAACCAATCATAGCGGTCCATCAGAGAGTCGAGCTCGTGTTCAAGTCCGATTACGCAGGAGCCGGGCATCGCGGGTTCTTCGGACATTACGAATTCATTGGAGAAAGTAAACGGTTTCCTCCTCCTCTTTATCTATTTCTTCTTCTTCCTGCTATTAATTTTCGCTCTTTTATTATCTGCATCGGGCTCCTTGAATTCCTCTTTTTATCGTCTATTTCCGGGTTTTAAAAAAGTCCGACGATTAACGATGACACAATTTTACTAGTATTCGACCAGATCTTAACGTTTTCATCATTCCAGAATTGTCTTACATTTTGTTCTTATTTTTAGACGATTTCAAACAGAGTAGTTTCATTGTCTCATTTCTCGAACGTTCGTAATGTTCCGTCTTGACAGATAACAAGACCCAAAACCCCTTCACAATAGCATGTCTATTGAGGCTCTATTCTATTGCTGATTGTAAGAAAATCATTTCGTTATTCCTTATTTGACTGCCCTAAGTTGCTCTCGATTGCTTTTCAGCTAGCTTAATTAAGCGTCCTTGCAGATTTTTGATTGTTGAAACTTGAAACGATACTGTTTAAGTTCTATATAAATCCTGTTTAAGTTGCTAATTGTTCTATTGGTGTTTGAATTTCTGCTGTTATAACTGAGAATTAACCCTGTAACTGAGTATCTAGGCATCGTTTTCTACCATGACGCCATAACTCGGTCTATGTATGTGTCGTAGCCCATACAACGCTATGATTATTGTTAGAATGGATGGAAATTAATTGGAGTCGGAATATTCCCAATCCAAAGCTTTCGATATACAGTATGTTTAGACCGGTTAAACTTCACATTTTCGGTTAATACTTGTAGTTGTACCCGCAAATCAAAGGGGCTAGAACGCTTTAAATGGCTCCAAATCGAACAATGATTAATAAAAGGCCAGTTTTTATTCAGACTCCAGGCTTATGGGGGGAATTGACCTGGCTGGAGGGCAAGAGACACAGTTCAATGCAAAAATTTGTGTCAGTGCTGGGATTTTCGAGGAGTGGGGTTGGGATTGTGTTTTTCGGTGGGGAAGGGGGATGGCGTTTCCACATATATATCAGGCCTGCATAAAACACTGTAAAACAACACTGCAAGTTTTCAGATTCAGAATTCTTAAAATTTGACCGGCAAACAAAAAAGAAATTTCAAAATATATCGGTTTTTGTGTGAAAAGTTTACGGACCTCTGCTCCAGGCTGGATCTTATATGCAGCTACACTTACTGCTGGTGGTGCAGTAACGTTACATTGTATTGATCCCATGCAGCCTAATAATGTCACGTAGGTTTTATACATGAGCCAGTAAATGCAATGCGTACAAAACTGCTTTGTCAGAAGCCTGCTCAACAAAGCGTTATTAGAACAAGGATGATATACAAGGACCAATGGGAATTCATCGCATGTGTGCAGCTATTTTTGTATTATTTTCCAAAGCGCTATATAAATTTACAAGATTTTACTTACTTACTTACTGACGTAATGTTAACATTAAAGTCTGTGACCGCCAATATATACATTGACGCCGACATGTTTTACGATGGTGAAGTCACACTCAAAGAAAGCCTCGATTGCCAGGCATAATATCCGTGGCCGGACAAAATGTCCGCGGACAAAATGTCACGGACAAAATGTCATGGCGACAAAATGTCACGGACAAAATGTCGCGGTTTAGGGTTAGAGTTAGAGTTAGGGTTACATTTTGTCTCGATGACATTTTGTCCTAGCACCATAATATCATACAAGCATTCATGCATATCTTGCGAAAGTTATATACAGTACGTGCACTGTCTGGCGTTATGAATAGCAGGGCCTGGTTCAGACTTTACATGCAGACCATAATCATATGAATACGCTTAAGATGTATTATTGCGTAATTAGCATGAATCCGATGTTTCTCATTTAAGCATGGCAGCCGTTTGAAACATCCATCGTCGATTGTGGAAACGAGTTTATAACAGGAGTTGGGGGCGAAATCCAGTCACCTGGATACCCGGGACCCTATCCTCCAAACATCCAGTGCATCTGGATGATACGAGTGGACAACGATATGAAGATCATTCTCAATTTTCTTCACTTAGATCTTGAACAAAGCGGTTAGACCCTCTTGCAAAATTACGCAGAATAAAGTACAGTATAACTTCGGACTCGGTTACAATGTAATACTCATCATCATCGTCATCATCATCATCGTCGTCGTCGTCGTCATCATCATATGCATCATCATCGCCATCAGCATCGTCATCATCATCATCATCTTCATCAACATCAACATCATCATCATCATCATCATCTTCTTCTTCTTCTTCTTCATCTTCTGCTTCTTCTTCATCATCGTCATCACCATCGTCGTCGTCATCATCATAATTATCGTCATAATCATCATCGCTATCATAAATCTTGTTGCTTTTTGAGAGTTCTAAGTGCATCTGCTGTTGCTGCTGCTGCGTTTTTCTTCGTTAGCGAACTGCGTGGCAGCGTTCGTGTCGATGTACAACGGCTTCGCCAGTCCTCAGATGCTGCCCCACGACATGGTCTGCGGCAAACTGTCGGACAGCCGAGACCAAGTAAAGGAGTTTAAGTCGAAGACGTTTCGCATCGTACTGAGGTCAGGCATCTAACAAAACTATCATCGCGGTGTTCTTATGCGAATGCCAAAACAAATAGCATTCGAATGCTGTTAGTGTTTTGAGCAGGGTCAAGGAATTCATTTGGAAGGAACTTCGTGGTCCATTTCCCATTATGCCCCATCGCCTAGCCCCTTCCCTATGGACTGATGCACTCTAAACTTAAAATAAGTGAAGAAAAGACGCACTAGAGTAAGGATGCATGCCTACATTTGTACGAGTAACTTTCCGGCTTTTCGTCATTATGAGAAATTATGAAACAAATTTTGGGGGCGGATACTGGAAGAGTGACGTGCTCCTGTGGACCACTCAGTGTTTTATCGAGACTCCAGGCCTTTGGGGGAGGGGAGAATTAACTTTGCTGGAGGGGAAGTTCAATGCAAAAATGTGTGTCAGTGCCAAAACTTTGGAAGGAATTTAGAGGTTTTGGGTGAAAATCTCCCTCTAACAGGCCTGTTGGCCTATAAAACAGTGGGCCAACTTGATATCGAAACAGTTTTATTTGAATGTTTTCATTTTTGTCAATTTCTCGCCGCATCATCTGTGTGTACTGTACAGCAGACGACATTTGCTAGCTTTATATTATGATACAAGACTTGATGCGCTGTATAATAATAGCCTTTTCTTCTCAGTTAGAATCGCGTTCCCACTGAAATGTGAAATGAAGGCGGATTATGATGTTTTGCAAAGGTTTCATTCAGGTCTCGTGAATAAATACGGCAACACCGGTTTTCGAATCGTCTGGACAGCAGTTCGACCTCCGCGAGACATCACTGACCTCGTAAGCGGCAACATCGTCGGTAGGTCGACCTCTTCTGGGTCGGTTCCTGACATTCTGTTTAAAGGTGCTGTAAAATGTCAGTCTGGATTCTCATTATTCCAGTGTCGTGTCTGTATTGCACAGACGGGTTCATTTGAGGCAGCAGTGGTCGTGCGCCGTTTTAGAAACGACTTTCTGATTAATCGGTTATCGCGTTTTATGATCTAACGCTGAACAAATAAAAAAGCACGGACACGCAAATATCAGCCTTGATATAGGCCTAGACGAAAGCTTTTGAATCTATAAAGATTGAAGTCTATTTGATCTCATGTCAGTCGAAATTCGGCCGGAGAAAGAGAGACATACATACAGACAGAGATAGACAGATATAGAAGGACATCGAAAAAACAGAGAGGAAGGAGAGAGAAAGATATAGAGATATAGAGATATATATAGAGAGATATATATATATATATATATATATATATAGATGGAGACCAGAGCGTTAGGTATCCACAGCAATATAATGTCTAATGAACCAAGCGACGTGTGTGCTGTGTGTTATTCGGACTCGTTGCTGAAGAATTATCATAGAAGTCCCGGAGAGTGGATTCGACGGCAAATATCAGTCAACGCATTCTTCGTTTAATCGACGAAGAAAAAACTCGCATTTGTCTCTCAACTCATTCTCAGTCTTTTCTTCTGGCGATCAAAAATATACAGTGTTACTACTACTGCTGCTGCTACTACTACTGCTGATCCTCCTCCTCCACCTCCTCCTCCTCCTCCTCCTCCTCCTTCTACTACTACTACTACTACTACTACTACTACTACTACTACTACTACTACTACAACTACAATAATAATAATAATAATACAACTACTATTACTACTACTACTACTACTACTACTACTACTACTACTACTACTACTACTACTACTACTACTACTACTACTACTACTACTACTACTACTACTACTACTACTACTACTACTACTACTACTACTACTACTACTACTACTACTACTACTACTAGTCTACTACTAATCTCTCTCTCTCTATTTCTCTCTGGCTTTCTTGCTTGAAAATCCATTCTGACTTGAGCATTTTTGTCATTTTCTCATCAGTTCTACTGGCTTGGACTACTACTTTTTAATAAGCTGCTAAGAAAAATCTCTCTCTCTCGATTAATTTCTCTCAATTTAAGGATTTTACTTGCTTAGTCTGAAAATCCATTCTGACTTGAGCATTTTTGTCATTTTCTCATCAGTTCAGCCCAATGGCTTGGAGTTGAGATGTTTTTAATAAGCTGCGTGGAAGAAAAATCATCTCGGAATTTGTTTAAAATCTTTTAAAACAGTTCGATTAAAATCCAGTCGATTAATTTATTTAAACAATTTAAGTTGATTAGGTTACCTGCGGATAGTCTGACAATTGCATTGCTTACGTCTCATTGGCACATCACTGCCATCTCACAACTACCTATACTGTATGCCCTTCTTAATATCACGTTATCGCGTTTCAACCGCTGTAGTCTAATGCAGCAGTTAATATGACTGCAAGACTATCATCTCCATTATAACTGTGAATATTTAGATGCTTTATTCGTGGCCGGACAAACTGTCCGAGGACAAAATGTCACGGACAAAATGTCATGTAGAAAATGTCATTTGTCAATTCAATTCCCCATGATGTGGCGACCCCTTGTACAACGGTAAAATTATTTTCGTTCACACTGTAAACTGCTAAAAATAATAATGCTACGACAATCAAAATGTTCGAAATCGTTATTATTTTTAATTGTCTCCATGTCTATCCTCGAATGACAATTATAGAAAACAACTAGTACGTCGTAACTACCACTGAGGAAATTTTGTACAATAATAAGAAAAGAGACAACCTCATATTTCTGATGGTCTCGGGCGACCCCTGGCAAATCGTTATTCGACCCCCGTGGGGGTCGCGACCCACAGGTTGAGAACCGCTGGTCTAATGTCCAATGGTATTTTTTACTCTATTGAAGACACTGATATATGACCAGGGACCATACATGCAAGTTATCATCCGACATCTAGCAATGGGATGAAGTCGTTTGAGTGTCGCTGCACTCATTCACTCATTCACTCATTCATCAGAAGCGAATATCCTATATCTCAAAAAGATTGACATTGATTGGAGGCTTTCAGCATTTTGCATGCATACCTGTGGTCGAATGCGGTGCGCATGTATGTGAGTGTGTGTGCCTGCATGTGCATACAAGCTATTATACTGTCGTACAGTGGATCATACGACCATCTTACCCTCTAACCAGTGTCTATTCTAGACCTTCTCTGGGGGAATTTCCCCCTCCCACCCCAACGTTTGAAATTTTCCCCTCAATTTTTTTGGACATTTTGGCACGTAGTATGATCTCCCCAATGTCTGTCCCCCCAAAAAATGTTAAACTCCCCCAATGTCTAGGTGGCTAGAATAAACACTGCCCTCCAACTATCTATCTATCTGTCTTTCTGTCTGCCTGCTATTTGTTTGTATCAGTATGTCTGTCTGTCTGTCTGTCCAGTGGCTGTCTGTTTGTCTGTCTTGGGGTGGCTGTCTGTCATGTCCAAGAATTTGTTGTTTAATGTCTGTCTGTATAGGGTCCCAACTGGGGGTCTGTCTGTCAGGCACTCAATCTGTCTGCCCCTCTGTCTGTGGAGCCGCCACTGTCTGTCTACTGCGTTTGTTCTGTTTCAGAGGAGCCCTGCGTTGAGTTCCATTGTAAGGGAGGCGAATACTGCATCGATACGTCCGGTCTGCTGTGCAACCGGCTTCCGCGCTACTGCATAGCGAAGTCCCTCCGTTGCAACTGGGTCGCCAACTGCGGCGCCTACGACCACAGCGACGAAGACGGCTGTGAGTAGGAAAAAAACTGGCGCTACATCAACGGACGATGACGCAGCAACGCCCGCCGCCCGTGTTTATTGCATGCAGGCGATGGTCATTAGTTCGACGTCAGTTTCAAACATCTTGGGTCGTGGTCTTGGTCTCTGGTGGGAGGGGGGTCTCCAGTTCCGAGGTGCAGCTTTTGGTCTCGGCATCATGAAACTACAGAAGTCTTTATTTCCAGCAGAGAAGACACGCGATGATAAAAGTCAATCATTTACGAAGGAATTAATAAATTATTGGCGTTCTATATAAGAGATTATTGCCAAAACAGTTTGGGAAGTTTTCTGAGCTCGAACAAAATTTTAAGCAATTCACTTTCGAGATTATTTTTAATGTGTCCATATATAATTTCACGAATATGTCATTACTGCAGTAGGCCTAACGATTTGGTAAGATTTTTCACGTATCGTCAACATTCTCATGAAGTTTCAATAATATATTAGGCCTACATTTTACCCAGGAGCCGGTCTCTGCTTAGGCTTGGCTACTTTGATTTTGAAATTGTGCTAACAACATGCCATGGTGTGAAAATTACGGATTTGATAGATCTTTGATTATTGCTAAAGGGACCTTACGCTTATTTGGTTCGATAAATAAATAGCCTACTGTAAATAAATAAATACAGCATTGAAGACATTCGTTTCAATAAATTCTATAAAATATTAATATAAAATTATTGTGGTTTAGTTTTTATACGATTATAGGATGAACTGCATTTTTGATTATTCGAGTTGACTTTCTGGACTGTAATTCTCATATGTCCTCATCTACGCTGTACATTTATTCGCCACTTGTCGGGTTTCGCCTTTGGCTTCGGACCTTCATATCATCCTTTGCGCCTCGATCTCAATAAAACTGTCACGTGTCGTCAACAGACACCAAACTGTTATTGAAAAACCGTGGTCACCGCTTCCTTCGGTCCGTGGTTCTCAATTTCTAAACGATATTTAATTGCGAAAAATACGTATTTATAGGACTAACTATTTTTCGGAGAATCTGTAACTACTTAATATACACCGTATACTAGTGTATAGTGTATATTCAAAGCGCGAGCCATGTGACATTTTGGATGTTTCTGTTGGGGGGAAGCGAGCGACTTAGACACGAGTAGGATAGAGATTGGTGTAAAATTCGTTTTGCGCTCAAAATGAAACAAGTGTTCTGTATTAAGCAAAATAGGTAATCGAAATCTTCGATCGTCTCAGACACCTGAAGAAAATCCAGGCAAATCAGTCAAATACGGGCTGAATTTTATTTTCTATCTATTGACACATAGCACAAAAGATTATGAAACATTTTGCCCAAAAAGGCTAAAACAAGGATATAGGCCTAAATCGGTTTAGCGTTACACATTTAGAATCCATTGCGATACGCTCTTTTGTGTGTATGTGTGTGTGTGTGTGTGAGGCGTTGTAAGCTGAAGGCTCATGTGAGTACCACTGACTGCTGTGTGTGTGTGTTGTGTATATGATGATCCAGGTTTAACGAAGAGCATCATGATCCTGCTCGGCGTCACGTGTCCACTGGCAACCGTTGCCACGGCGATCGCCATTGGCGTTTTCTGCAGAAGACACCGAATCGCCAAGATCAAATCCAAATCCGAATCCCTCGGGCGCCGCCTCTCCGTCGTCCCCGGCACCGGCGGCGGCGGCGGCGGCGGCGGCGGCGGCGGCGGTGGGGTCAGCAGGTCGACCTCGTCCGCCTTCAGACTCTCGACGGAAGTCCGTCGCACAAACGCTACAGCATCGTATCTCTGTCGCACGGAAGCCTCTACCGTCCCCACTCGCACTCCCACCAGCATCATCAACCACCTCCCCCGCCGGTCATGCAGCGGTCGAGCAGCTATTCCGGATCGAGGACCAGCTTCCGTCAAAACACTCGCTACGTGTCGCCACGGGCGGAGGCGACTCGGTTCTCGCGTCGTCCGTCGAACGAACTGACGACGACGACGACGGCGACGAAGATCAGCAGCGTAGGGTCACTGGAGCTGTACGGCTACACCCTAAGACCGTCGCCGTCCTATCACATGGCGTTAGATACGTTCGACTTCGAAGAGATTGCCCAACAACGGCGATCGATGTCGGCGATTAACAAACGATGAATCCAGCGGCGGTTCCATCATGTTGACGACTGAGAATGCATCCCCTCCCACCCCCGGTTTTTTTTTTTGCTTGCTTAATATACCGCTGATGTGGGGGTGACCATTTTTGCTTGTCAACCTATTTTCCGGTAAGTTTAGAAAAATAAAAAATAGAATGAAAAATATTTGCAATGACGTTTTTTGCTTGTCATTCTTTTCCTGGATGGTTTACACTAACATTTAGTCGGCAAAAAGACTAAGAATTCCTTTTTTCTCTCATTTATTTTTTCTTAACTTTGCATCCCCCCACCAACTTCCTATTAATTTTTTTCATCACCCACCAAGAATTCCTGGAACCGCCACTGGATGAGTCTAGGCCTATTGCTTAATTAGGGGACAGAGACGAATAATCCTGGTCTCTTGCTTAATTAAGAAACCAGATCTCTTCCAATTAGCATTTCCTCCATAGTCTGTCTCACCGCTTCTCACTGACTGATCTTTGGAACAACCTGGTCTTTTACTGGTGGATCTGGATCACCATCGGTTGATACCTTTAGAGTTGGACCTGTTAGAACTGGTGCTATAAAAGTGCCAATGTTTATTCTAGGCCTGTTTTTTTTTTTTTTTTTTGGGGCTAAAGTTTTAATCCGTATATGTTGGCTTGGGATGGAAATCCCCTCCCCAAAAAAAGCGAAGACAAATTTTGTCCCCAAAACATTTCAAACTCCTCCAATGTCAGTTAGAATAAACACTGAAAAGTCATTCTTTAATCCGCTCTTGGCAGGTCAATGTTTCCACTTCAAATACAACCGAATTCGAGAAGATATGCGTTTCATTTTCAAACAATGCGTTTCCGATTTCATTTATTTCGGCCGCAGATATTTTCTATTTTCTATTTTAATATTTTAACATTATTCAAGAGCATGCAAATAGACATCTTTACGACTCTAACCCAACAAGCGCTAAATAAGCAGAAGACATCATACTTACTTGCAGTCCATCGTCGTCATTATTCCTTCTAATTGTAGCGGACTCTTCAATTGATTAAATTTAACGGAGATGATTATAAGTTTGTGTCCCACCGGAATGCCAATGATAATAATGGATGGCAGAAAGGAAGGAACAAAAGCAAGGAGAAGAGGGCGACCAAGAAGAAGCTGGATGGACGACATCTTTGACTGGACAAACGCAAAGATTCAAAGATTTCGAGAACCTAAAAAAAGAGCGAAAGAAGATAAGAGAATTGTAGGAAAATGTCTGTAAACCTTCTGATAAAGAAAGACACGTAAGAAAGAAGATTGTGATATACTGTACGTTCAACATGCCTATTGCTTATGCTTTCTGGCTTCTGCTCTGAAAAAACAAAGCCCGCCCCTTAGACGAAGTTAGGTCAACTGTATTTTAGGATAGGTCTTTCATCTAAGTAGCTAAAAGTTAATCTACAGTAAGTCAAGCATTCTGAACAAATCAAACTTTCGAGATGCAAGTCGAGCGACTTAGAAAAATATCGATTCAAGTTAAGCCCTATTATTTGTCTTCAAATATAATATTATGTATGTTATTATTTCGCTCAAAAGCTTCACATATCAAATCGAAACTTCTATAGCGCCATTATATCAATTCACTCTCCGTTAAGCGATGGTCGCTTGACGCTGTTGAAATCGTGGTTGTCAAAATTATGTCTATTGTAGTTCAGAGGTCGAATTCCAAACGATCTGTCTGATTTTGGGTCGGTTCAAGTTAATGAGGTGAGAAAAGTAATGATGATCGATACTCTGGGTCTTGACCTGAATGTCTTGAAACAGTCAGCCGATCGCACAGACATAGGCGGACCTACCGGTGCACAGGGGGCACGTGCCCCCTCCAATTCACTCACACAATTTCATTCGTGTCCGAAAAAGCCGAAAGCTACTACAAAAAGGCACTAATAAGTAAGCGGGTGTCGTCGCTCCTTTCATTTCAATGTCTTAGCAACACGCATCAACCCCCATTGTGGAATGAGAGACGGCTTGAAGAATGTGAAAGCGACCTTCCCCAACTGAATTCCTGGATTCGCCCCAGTGTTTTATCCGGACTCTAAGCCTTTGGGGAGGGGAATTGAAGCATTGGGGGGATTGACTTGGCTGAAGGGGAAGACACACAGTTCATTGCAAAATATGTGCAAGTGCTGGGATGTTTTTTTTTTTTTGGGATGTTGAGGCTTTGGGAGGAGGATTTCCCCCTAGCAGGCCTGTAAAAACACTGATTCGTTCCTGTGCAACTTCATGTATCTATGGTTTTCGTGAACATCATTTTTGTCACAAAGCAGATGAAGAATGCGAAAGAAACTCTGGAATTGCCACCAGGGGTTCACGGAGGAGGGGGCGCCATTCTGGCTTGGACCTGGTCGTTGGATTTGTGCAAAACCTAAGAGAAATTTTATCGGGGAGGGAGGGAGGGGGCGAGGAGAGATTCTTGGCAGAATTGGTAAGTTTGGTTGTATTAGAACCTTTGGATGCACCATAACAAATCGCTATTTCATTCCTTAAAGTATCCACCAGAACTCACGATGTAACCCCAATATTGCCCAAAAGCTCTGTCGCCAAAGACTTTGGCGGTAAACAGTAGGCCTATATTCGGACTGAACGTGAGAGCGTGTCTGCCTTGATGGTGCACCCATTATCTGGAACCCCGGCCACGCCAATGCTATTTAGATTGTGATTTTGGTCTTAGGAAGCTGCACATCTTTCTCGCGCAAATTCACCAGGCATGTACAGGGGCGCGTAGCGCCGGGGTATATATATATATATATATATACCCCAAAATCAGACTACCTGAAAAATGTCAATGTTTTTTACGATATTTAAAGTTGTTTAAGATTTATACCCTCCCCAATCACATTATACCCTTAAATCAAATTCATGGCTACGCCCCTGTACATGTAGACGTCTTGATTTTTAAAAGTTTTCAGCCACTATATCTCGTATAGGTCTATGAAAGAGCTGCAAATTTCTTCGATGAGCGATTTCGTGACAAATTGAACGACCGTGTCTGCATTTCCAGTGGCGTTGCTTGGCCTCATCATGCACTATGTTGGCCTATATATGAAGTTTGCAGTACATTAATACCCAGCAATATTTATATATTTACATGCAACTAGTATACACCGTATATATATGTATGTGTATAAGTATATGTATATGTATATGAACGTTTGAATGAGCGTTGATTGATGGCGCTATAGCATTGAAGCGCAACCCAATTCCTAGGAAGGCAACCTTTATCTTCTTATTCATCGGTGACTTGTGCTTCGACAGGGTGTTACCCCAGGAGACCAATCCAGTCTCTCGCTAGTGATCAGTAGAAAATTTGAATCGATCGACTGCATATATACACTGTACATATACTATATACACTGTATGTATATATATATATATATACTCTTTTGTTGTCACATTTTCTCTGTAGTTCACTTATTTCAATGTCTTCTGTTGCAATGACTTACTGCGTTCGTTATTTGACAATATATTTAAAATGGCTGTGTCCAGTTCGCTGAAGACAACGCGATGCGATGGCGTTGTTTTCAAATTGCAACTGGAACTCTAAGTTACTGAACGCGTGTAACTCAATAGTTACTCTGGTAGAACGAGACTTGTAAAGCTCAAAATACAAAATCACAAGCAAATATATAATTATATATAATGTAGACAATTGTACATACAGGGCCTATGTGTGCGTGTGTTTGGCATTAATACGCTACAGTGCAAGGATTTGATTGTTTAATTAATTCCTGCCTGAAATGAGATGGCGCAACCGGTACATTGTTCCAGGGCCCACGGAGCTAAATGGTGGACCATAAAGAGAAACATGTCTACAAAACCAAATCTCTAAAGAGAAAACACTTGTTGCGTGTACATGTATATAGGAAAACCGCCCTGTAGTTTTGCTTGATACAACCTTTATTAATTAATGTACGAAGATATGTGCTGAACTACAGTGTAAGTATAAGGTCACACAAACCTTCTTTGTACGGAGACTAGCACATTCTCTCGGCGGCCCTGGTTTGCAGTAATTGCAGCGACATTTGGCATACAAGCACAAACAAAATATGACGAATTAACGTCGAATTAAGACATTCAGTCAGGGCTCCGTATTATTGGCTAACAATTTAATATAGCCATGCACTCCAATCTTTCTTTCTTTCCCGCATTGTTCCAGGCAGAGATCATGCACATGAAGATACTCATTTTAAAAATTCTCCATTTCCGAGTATAACATTAAGTACGAGAAAACTTGGCGGTCTGTAGCAGCTTCGTTGCAATGGTCCGAGTCTTTCTTTGAATCACGTGACAGAAGCGATGGAATATTCGCTACGAATTGTCCATCGCATACAGTGGCGGCTCCACAGGGGGTCGGGGGGCCCGTGCCCCCCTTTTGAGTTCGTGGCCCCCTGTTGGGACCCTATACTTAATACTACATACCTAACAACAAATGGTTGGCCCCATGATTAGAAGTTGCCACCTCAACGCCCCCCCCCCACTTGCCAAATCCTAGAGCCGCCACTGATCACATACCGTCTTTGCCATGCACGCCGTGAGCATGTAAGGACAACGCAAGAGCATACTCAAGGGAGCCAGTATATTGTTTCTATGGCGGAAAATGCATCAATTTGAATGTCACTAAAGACACGGCACAGTGAGAATATATGAAAGAATACACGCGGGTCTGTTTGGAGATAACCATGTACGCCATAATCGAGACCGTCTAAAGGCCATTCATTTTCATCTCATTACTGGTATATTTCGGTGCAGCGATTGAATGACATTCTCGATACTTTTTTTATTCGTGCAACGCTGCTTCTCGCGTGTTTCTGTTTTGGAGAAAACAGCAGGATGCGAATGTGTCCTTTTCTCTTTTGAGCATCTAAACTTGAAATTTTGACTATCATGAACTCGGAAGAAAGTGTAGAGTGTAGGAGAATATCTACTATTTTCTAAGTCTTGAGACATAACAGTCAACGCCACTTTCTGCCTATCAATTAGTGGCAAGAGCAGATAAAACGCTGTACTGGTACTGATAGTGTACCGCAAAACGCCGTAACAGATGCTGTTAAAAGTAAATCGTTGTGCAAACATGTTAAACTTGCAGGTCTAACCTGGCGTCAAGACAGAATGTAAAAATTGGTTAGCACAGCATTACGTTGCTCTGTGTTCAGGTTTCTTTGGCGTGATTTAGTTTAATTCTGCATCGGACACATATTATGTCGCTTCTATCCATTCTAAATCAAATTTCACGAACATATTGGCCATCGGTGTTCGATTTGCAGGAGTTAAGGTTTGACCCTTTACCCCATTGATCGAGTAGGACGACCCACCAAGACTGGCAGGAGTGGACAATTTTAGATTTTATCAGTTCGACCACCGCTGGAGGTCGAAATTTTGTGGTGGAACTAGTCACGGCCTTCACTACTACCCAACTGAAGAGAGAGAGAGAGAGAGAGACAGTGCTGATTCCAACAGAACCACCTTCTTATCCTCTGTGACTGAATTACAATGGTCAGGTCAGACGATCAAGGTCAGTCTGGAAATGGCGCTCCATATTTCTACCCCATGCACACAATTCACAGTAGGTATATTGTCCTCTTTCCGCTGAGATGATGACGATGTTCAATAAATACCACTTTCTACCACCTCTTGTATATCGCTCTCGTTCAGGGGCGTAGCCAGGAATTTCATTTGGGGAGGTATAAATACTTTTTGTTTGGGGGGGGGTACAAATGTTAACTATAAGCCACATAAACCATATAGGCCTAAACCACATAGAAACCATATAGAAAACTTTAAGGTATACTTATTTGGGAGGGGGTATAGATACCAATGTACCCCCCGTTGCTACGCCCCTGCTCTCGTTGATTGTGAATGTCGATTGGCTAAGATAAAGAAGTATATAATAAGTATTCGTTTGAATTATTTGACAGAAAACCTGAGCCTTAGTAAAATATCCTGCTATGAAGCATAACCATCGCTTTAAAAAACATGGCATAGGACCACACATTAAAAAAATTTACGTTGACGAGTTTTTGTTCGTATATAGCCTATAGGCCTATACTTTCAAAAATAAAACTTGGCTAACATATTAATGTCGGGTGTCTATTTAGTTATAGCCAAGATGTTCGGCTGTGGTAAATTATTCTACTACCCGCGAAGTACGCTATTTAACGGTTAGCTATAGTCGCGGATAAATTTGAACGCCGTCAAAAAAAAACTGCTGCTTCACTCTCAAACAAAAAGTCTATTAGCTTGGCGTTGGGTTCTTCTCTGTTTCGTCCATATTTCAAAATATCGCACAGCGAGGAGAGGAGTGAGGTTTTTAATCATTGCAAACGCCAACAATCGATGCAAACGAAGACGAAGAAGAAGACGAAGAAGAGACGAAGACGAAGAAGAAGTAGGAGTCACTGAGGCATTCGCGAAACGGGTTCTCTCGTGACGATCAGCGGAGAGATGAAGATGATCATCGTCGTGACGACCAGGTAGGCGGAGAAGATCCAGAAGCAGAGTCGGTCGATGACCATGGCGGCGAACTTCCAGTCGTTCGTCTCGTCGTTCCTGTCCGAATCCTCTCGCATCCGTTTCGTGATGAAGCGAAGCTCGTGCAGTATCGCCATCAGCTCGTTCCGCACGCACGAGTTGCGTCGACCGCCGGCCGCCGTCGACCCTGCGGCCCCCGCCGAGCCGCCGCCCCCCCCGCTGCCGTCTCCGTCGACGCTGACGGAGCGGTAGGCGCCGAAGTCGACGGAACAGAGCGGGATGTGGTTGTCGAGGTCCTTGACGTTCGAGATGAGGCTGAGCGACGGCGGCGTCTTCGCCTCCAGCTCGCGTAGTCTGGCCTTGCGCTGCAGGACCTTCCGGGAGAGGTTCTTGCCCGGTCGCGACATGCGCAGAGCCCAGGCCAACCACTCGCATATGATGCGCTTGACCTGCTCGAACGCAAAGAGTTCGCACGCTGGACTGTTAACTGAACGCGTTGACTAAACGACACGCTAATCGAATCCGAACGGTTACATATTACCAATAATAATAATAATAATAATAATAATAATAATAATAATAATAATAATAATAATAATAATAATAATAATAATAATAATAATAATAATAATAATAATAAAAGTAATAGTAATAGTAATAGTAATAATAATAATAGTAATAGTAATAGTAATAATAGTAATAATAATAAAACGTGTGCTGCTTTGGTGTTGTCTACGGAAAATTGTGCGTTTGTAGAATAACAAAGATGCCAGCTGCAGCGCCAAACAGAAGTTGAAGTTAGCCACAGAGGCTTTCAAAACAGGAGAAATCCTACTAAATCACTTAAAATTCGGTATCATCATCATCATCATCATCATCATCCTCGTCGTCGTCGTCATCGATTTTATTATTGCAACTACTGAGCGCCGATTTAGTTAAAGCCCAACCAACAAACCAGCGGAATGGAATAAAGGAGAGTGTTTTTTTCTCTGAAGTTTATGACGGTTCGAACGAAACTCAGAAAGACAGAAAGAGAGCTTCAGAGAGTAGTCGCCTTTATTCACGCCCGAGTGGCATCATTTCAATCGCAAATTTATCCTCGAAATAATATTACATTAACATGCATGTAGCGTTGCTTAGCTGGGGTTGACTATTGGACCTATACTGGACAGCGTTGTTAAATGCTAACGTTGCCTTTGAGGTTTTTAATTCTTCTTCAGGCGGCGAAGAGACCGCTTACCCAAGTCGGCATTTCGTACATGTCAGGAGAACGATGGTGAAAGTTGAGGACAATGACGGTCATGATGACGGAAATTGTGCACATGATCATCACGCAGGCGAAGTAGACGCCTTGACAAATGCAAAATAGAACGAATCTGCTTATTAAAAGAAACTATACCTCCTCAGACTGCTACTGATGCTGTGAGCTTTTGAGGTGTTAAAAACCCTTCAGCAATAATTCGCAAATAGGCCTACGGGGTATTTCGCACCAGGTCCAGGAATAGTTACATGTAATCGTCGCACTGCACGCTTGCTCTGAATTGTCTATTCATAGGATCTCTCGCGCAACATTAAAGTCACATTCTCAGTGGTCGGTCTTCTCAGAGAAAATAACTTGAAAAATTTATGATTTATGTCTAATTTAAAGAAAGAATTCCTATCATGAAAAGTCTGTGACTTGTAGTATCAGAATATATCAGACACAAAGCAGTACTCGATAACGTCTATGCAATTCGTTCATTCGCATTACTTTTTAAAACATTTCTGCAGGTAAACGGAAAATGTGAGCCAGTAAGTAAGTAAGTAAGTTGGTTTAATTTACCTACAAGCGGGACGGCCATTGACGTCGCCGGAACCATGTCGGCCACTATCAGTTGAAAGACGCTTAGTGATAGGAGAATGGTTATTCCTACGAAAAGAACAATCAAATATTAACGATGTACAAATGTCAGTGGATTGACTGATCCCCTCCCTGTCTCTCCCCTCTCCTCTACCTCAGCACCGGGGCCGCAGTAGGGCAAATGGCGCCTCTGTGTTTACGTGGGGGATACTTTAGGGTTACGGAAATTACTGTCAAACACCGCGTTCGTTAGTTTTTTAAAGTGCCGTCAATAATGACTGCAGATTCACAATGCACAGGAGTTTATAAAAGCACATCAAAGAGAATCAATTCTCCTCTTCTCCTGCCTAACTCCTTTAGTATCTCACTGCCAATGTTAATCCATTGCTGCATTAAAATCTAATAACCTATGTTTCTGCAATAGTTAATTCTCATTTGGATTTTACATCTTTCAATTATTCCTTGTTTTTTTATCGTACACTATAATAAACGGATTTTATTTGATGTTATAATTATCAGACCGTTTCGCAGTCGTCGCGTATTTACTGTCAGTGGCGGTTCCAGGATTTGGCAAGTAAAGGGCCGTTGGGGTGGCAACTTCCAAGCATGGGAGCCACCGCGGGGGGGGGGAGCCAGGCAGGCACGTGGAGCCGCCTCTTTTACTGTATAGTACTGTAGCAGAAATCTCCGCGATCGGTTATACAGTAGAATTAATCGTCGCGCTGTGTATCGGAGCAGAAGAGCGCGGGCTTCCTTACCGAGAGCGATTTTCTCTCCTTCGTCGGGCGGCAAGATGAAGGTGAGCAGCGCCAGCATCGATATCAAGGAGCACGGAATGATGAGGTTGAATCCGTAGTAGAGCGTCCGTCGGCGGATGTGGATCGTGAACGTTATGTCGATGTACGGTTCCGGGCAGCATTCGTATATTTTCACGCTCCGATTGGCCGGCGCTTCTGAAACGCAGATAGCAGCACATGCGGACCATTAGCCGCCCTCGCTCCTCCTGCCTGCCTGCCTGCCACTCCCTTCGGACCGTGCACGGGCGCTTTCTCCCGTCCTTGATCCTTCCTTCCAACCTTATCTAGCTCAACTTGAACGCATCATGTGTCCTGCAATGAATGGCGTAGAGGTCCCTGGTTGGCATCAATAGCTCTGCGATGTGTTACGCTGGATGCTGCCTCGTTTGCATTATTCCAGTTGCATCGTGGACGGAATAATTTTCTTCGGTTACAGTGTATTTACACTGTAGTTTAGAATTTCAATTTGATTAGGAATATAATATATATTAGGGGCCTCTATATAGCAGCACATTATATACATTATATATATACATATATATACTATATATATATATATATATATATATATATATAATGCATACGCAGAATGCAGATTGTTTAAACTGCAAACGTGTGCATTTAGATCTTGAAATTCCGAAGAATTATTTTGTGAATAATTTTCCAACGACCCTGCTTTTACCGTACCCAAGAACAAACTTGCGTTAGGCCTATACTGTACATGCGTCAGATTTTACTTTCAGTGAGCAACATGTCTGCAAAGTTAAGCGATGAGAAAACTATGTGTACCTCATTTACTTTATTTATAAATAAACCCAGTGGTGTAGCCAGGATTTCTGGAAGGGGTTTGGTTTCGATCGTGACCAAACTTTGGAAAAAATTTATTTTTCTTTTTTAGGAGCTGACAAGCAAAAAAGGTCGTCACCTTCATATTCTTTTTATTTTGTATAGCACTTTAAAATATTTCAATCGGCAGCCAGCCAGGGTGAGAGTTTTGACTCCCAAAATCGCGTCCGAAAGTGAAAAATGTATGGAAAAGCATGTAAAAAATTTTTCGTCGGCAGCCAAGGGGGGTTTTAACCCCTAAAACCGCTCTTGGCTGCGCCACTGATTGATCCCTCCTCTCCTTGGCTACGCCACTGACATGACAGCAGACGATGAAGGAGATCCTAAGAATGCGCTGACTGGACATGTACAGCGTATGGAAAACAACCGGTTTCCAAAAACAGGAAATGGACTGTCTGCCCAGAAAACAGCAAAAGAAAGAGAGGCAGACCAAGTATGACATGGAAGAAAACGGTCGAACAAGATCTGTGATGCACAATTGCACAGGGGTCTACCCCTGGGAGCGAGGACCAAGATTTGACCGACGACCGATGCAGATGGATAACATTCCGTGCTGCCCGATATGTGTTTCCAGCACGAAAACGGACTAAATACTAAGTAGTTATAACTGGTGACATAAAATTTGATAAATAGACGATCAGACTTTGTTATATCATCACATGCATCGCTTTGGCCTTTATGATGGAATACGCTTTTCGTATCGTCCGAAATAGAATTAGTGCCTCAAGTCCAGGGTTTAGGCCTAAACTATATGTCGGAAAATTGCTGGAAACATAAGTGAAAGTATGGAGCGAATGGAAATCTTTAAAAAATTCTTCTAATCGCTTAAATAACTATACAGAATTTCACATTCTTGCTGACTCAGATTTTCCCGCAGAGCGGTTCTAAGTCGAAGCCTGCGTTTCTTTCCGTGTCTTCCGCATCCCTTGGAAGCCCGTGACGTATACTGGGTCGTGGATTTGACGTGTCTATGACACTGAATTATTACATTTGATGATTGATGGACTCAACGACGCATTTCTATATTGAAATATAAACATCGTAGACCCCAAATATATGTAGTATATAGTACACCAAAATTGTTTCCTACACCATTCATCAGCCGCGTGATGCTACAAGTGATCCATATCACATCTATCTTCTCTCTCTATGCCTCTGTCTCTGTCTGTCAGTGTCTCTGTCTGTCTCTCTCCCTCTCTCTGACCCTGATTATACAGGACTGGGTCAACTATGATCATGCAGTCCATTTTGAAGGTCCAGGCGATGCCCGTTACAGGTGACTTGGCTTATTTGGTCGTTTCAAGGGCTTATATACAGTAGTTGACCCACCGATGAGGTCCCACTCGCCGCTCGGCTGGTAGATGGAAAGGTCGATGGAATCGCCGTTTGCCGTTAGATTGATCTGGTTTCCGTCGTACGTCCACGATCCGAACTTCATGCGACAGTACTGGTCGTCGAAGGGGAACCACTGGATGTCGATGGAGCAGGCGGAGATGTAGAGCCCGAGCGGGATCCACGTACAGTTGCCGTCGTGGTAGACGACGATGTTCGTCATGAACTTACTGTCGATATCTTCATCGGCGCTGGCAACAACAAATTTTTCGTTTAAACAAAATAAAAAAGGCAAATGGAAGAGACGAATGAATCAGCGAAAGTCCATATACGACTGTCAGTATTCTATTCATCAGAGCCTATAGCATAGGCAGAGTGCGATTTGTGACCTGGAGCGTAAACTTGTGAATGAAAAGGGAGATGCAGTTGGGCAGTGGGACCCCTTTCCTCCTACAAATCGCGCCCTGAGCATAGGCGTAAACTTAAATGAAAAAGTGGGGTGGGACCCAATCCCTATACGCTTCCACTTCCCTATCATAGCCCCAAAAAGTGGAGCCTCTAGCGTAGCGGCCTATATATGGATCCTAGAATACCAGAAACCGTGAGAACCACGTAAACATTGCGTGCAGTATTCGACCCACAGTAGTTGACTACACGTGATTAGAAGACAAGGCCAGTGTTTTATCCAGACTCCAGGCCTTGGGGGGATTGACTTGGCTGGAGGGAAAGAGGCACAGTTCAATGCAAAAAAATTATTTAGTGCTGCGATTTTTTTTGGGGGAAAGAGGGAACTTTGATGTTGCTGGGGACCTCCTGTCCTAACAGTCCTGTAGGCCTACAAAACACCGGACAAGGCTTCGTTGCGTGTTCCTTTCATGTATCCGCGCTTGTCGACAGTTTACATCATGAAAAGTCATTTTTCATTTCCTGACAGCAAGTTTTCGATGAAAAGGCTTTTATATGCAAAATCGTCGTCTTGTGTGTGCTCAGTTGCCCGCCTTTGTCCGTCATCCGATCGTCGTTAAAGACACGTTGCATGACGGGGTCCCTTGGGGGATCCCGCCCCCGCTCAAAAATGTCGGTTGCCGTGAGATACCTGTCGTATCAATGTGTCGCCTTCATCGTTTAACGATTTAGATCTGGCCTTATGTCACGTGACGCTCACCTATTAGCAATTGCATTTTTCGATTGAAACAACTCTTATAAGACGTTTTCACTTGACTATCAATCAATCGCTCAATAAGCTTCTATGGCGCCACTTTCGTAATGCCCAGGACATCAGCCGATGGCGCACCAAATTCAGGTCAGGCCGAAAAGATCGGTCAGAACAGCGGGGGGAGCAATTGAAGGGGGATAAGCCAAGTCAAACAGGTATGCTTAAGACCGGACTAGCTCTGTTGTTGTTGCTGTTGTTGTTGTTGTTGTTGTTTAGCATTAGCAACGCCTGCAGCCAAGATTTCTTTTAGCTAACGCGGGTATTTTGTTGAGAAAATGTTGATTGCCAGCTTCAAAACGTAGGCTTAGTTTTGGGCTGAAAATTATTCAGAACGACAGAACCTCATGGAAAAACCCAATAGTTTTTTCAAAATTTAAATACATCTTGATGCGTTTCATTTCAATTTGAAAATTCTGACCCATTATTGGAACAAATGAATATTTTGAATCTTGCGATTCCTGTGGCCATATCTAGTGGGCCATATTCAGGGGTTATTTCAAGGATTATCAATTTGGGGGAGTGTCGGTAAAATCTGGGGGTCCCCTGCCAAAAAGTCTGACATGCAAAAAGGTCATCCAATAGCTGAGATGGGGGGTGGGAGTGTCGATCTCAAATGGAGGGGATTTTGGGGTGTTGGAGGTGTTAGGGGGCGTAAAAATATCATATTCCTGGCCATAGTCCAGGAATTAGGAAGCGGAAACTCCAGTCGTGAGGTCCGGAGTTTAAAACTTAAAATAACAAATAGGCCTAATAATAATAAATAATAAAATAATAGACAGAAATAGAAATAAATAATAAAAATAATAAGAATGGAATAAATAAATAATAAAATAATAGAAATAAATAAATAATAATAATAATAAATATAATGAATAATTAACAAAAATAATAATGGAATAAATAAATAAATAAATAAAATAATAATAATAAAATAATAAATAGAATAATTAAACGAAACAGCGTTTATTGAGCTTTGCCTGAGTTAACATGAATATATCGTTGTCAGTTTATCTGATGTAACCTGTACAGAAGACGGACTCACCTGAGTGTCTTCTTACCTGTTGTACAGGAGTATATCTGGAGTCCAAATGAGATTGGCTGGTAAGCGTATGCTCTCAACGCCTCCATACTCTGTCACGTTCCAGCTGAGCTTGTAGTCTTTCCACGCCTAAATAGTGAAACGATCGACAGCTGTCAAACTTTCAGTGACCACCCTATCATTATATCAAAAACTTTTGACCCCCAAGATCAGTGACGGGTCCGCCTAAAATGTTTAGAAGGTTATTATTTGTTGCAGTGATAACCTTTTTTTGCTCATCATGTATCAAAATGTGGTGAGGTGCTGACCTTTTTATGCTTGTCAGACTTTTTCCGTTGTAATAAATAGTATCCCATAAAATTTCCTACTTCTTGATTATTTGTAAAATTGAAATTGTTGACGTGAACTTCTCTCGACTCCTCCCCTCCCCTTCCCTCCCCTCTCCGTGTCAACGACTGTCAAACTTTTTCTGGCACCCTCCCCTATTTTGTTGACGTAATTAATGGACATCCCCTATGCCTAAATCGTTGGCAAATTCGCATGAAGGCCAGTCTCGGGTATCTTGCTGTTCCTCCTAAGGGCAACATGTGCCAGTACTTTCCTCGCGATTTTAACATTCAGCTGTTGGAGGAATTGCTGAAGATGACAACAACGTTCTCATAATCTGCAATTGAATATATCTTTTGAGCTTCATCAGCGACAGTCACCCCCCACACGACAAATACAGTAATTGGCTCTTTGTATAGTTTACTTACGTAGTTGAGCCACATGTTGGTGTGAAGAAATTCATTTTTTTCGTCCTAAAATCATAGCAGAGAAGGTCACTTAACAATCCAATTAAAAACGGACAATTATTGTCTACGATTATCTATCATACATTAGTATCTAAATAGACAAAAATGATTGACTAATGACTATACTGTAGATACAATGACTACATGATTTTCTGTCGTGCCATTACGGACATAGATAAATACTGATTTTCTGTCGGCCATTACGGATTTACTACTGCTACAAATGGTACATTTGTACCGGACCCACCAGAAAAATAAAAATGTAAAGGCCACCTTTTCTATTAACAAATTTTGTAATGATTTTTTACTATTTTTTTACATTTATTTTACAACTTTATTTGCCAAAATGCAACCATTTGTCACGCAACGTGTCCTGAAAAAAAGAAAAAGGTCATCGCCAGGTTCGCCACTATTTCTCATGCGCCGGATCTGTAAGTCTTCCGCTCTTCCGAAAGTTTCCCGAGAAAAGCTTAAAAACTTAACAAGACAAAAAGGTCATCTCGACTCTTTTCACACTTGATCTGTAACTTTTTAGAAGAAAGTGTACCGGGGCTTAAAGAATGTAAATCCGCCACTGATACTGTAGAACTACCGTATTGATCTATAGAAATGGGCTGGGGATGAGAAAAAGCGTTGAAGATAGACTAATTAAGCTACACTAGCGCTATAGAAATTACGTTGATTACATTTCACTGTACATTAATAATGAGGAACGTCTTTGTTTATCTATTCAAGAAAACGAGCAACAAGTTTATTTATTTATTTTAAAGTTTATTTAAATCGATATATATCAACAAATCAATTGAATTAGCTGTGATAGTCAAGAGTAACTCACGACTTTGATTATCTGCATGAGAGTTAGTCCAAACTGTACTTCCACGGCATCTTTCTCTTCGGCCACTGGCCTGGCGAGTCGTTGGTATTTGCGGTTCTTGAATATGTCTTCTATGAGACGCTCTTCGTGTGGACCTTGACACGATTCTGCGCAAACGTAATGCATTCAGCCATCGCTAAAGACGAGTTGATAACATCGAAGGACCCGGTTGTTATAGAATTAGTATAAGAGAAAACCGTGAAACAACAAGAATAGCGCATCAAAATTCAACTCAAATAAAGGACAGAAACGTTGGTCGATGTTACTATGTAGCGCCAATCGTGTCCACAGCTGTTAGTTCTCAGTCTTCCCTCCCTCCCCGTATCCCTCTATCCATGCATGTCTCTCTGTCTCTGTCTCTGTTTCTGTCTCTGTCTGTCTGTCTCTCTGTCTGTCTGTCTGTCTGTCTGTCTGTCTGTCTGTCTGTCTGTCTGTCTCTCTCTCTCTCTCTCTCTCTCTCTCTCTCTCCTACAATAAGAGCCAGCATTACCAAGAAATGCAATTCAAGCCTTTGAAACAGTTTTCTAGACCGGAGTATCCGAAGTTGGGCAAAGTATGCATGTCGATCAATGGCTTTTGTATACAACGCAAAGAAAATTCTACTAATTGCTTGCAACAGGAAGAGATTAGATGCGTAGATAATTGACCGCGAAGCTTCAAACAGAACCCATTAAAGCATTCACAATATGGTGGAAAAGATATAGAATCTACTGAAATCTCGATCGACGCAAACTAACAAAAAATAGAATGAAAAGGAGAGACGAGAGACCTGTGCATTTGCCCCTGTCCCCTCTCGACGGCCCTGCACACAGGCGCCGCTCCCACCCCTCCCCAATAACCGCCAGTCCACCCAACGGTTCTTCTTGAAAACCAGCCTCAGTGAATCAGGCATCGAGATATACACAGATCCATATTGCAGATTTGTTTTATAGGCATTATGAGCGCATATAGGTCACGCTGAACCGTCGACCTCCTGTGTGAACGGACTGCTAAACGACATTTTCGACGCCCATTGGGGATCGATCCCCCCCCCCCGGGCCTCCGACCATCGAGGGAGTTAATCCACCAACTCCTTCTAAATTGAAGTGATTCGAAGTGATTTGATGCTACAGTTAAGACTGTGTACGTACGGTGGTTCAGTACAGTGCTTACAGCCCTTGCGGTTAAATTGATTTTATTCCGCACATCAGCTCCCATCTTCAAATCAATAATATGCTGATCGCGATGCAAACGAATTGCTAGAACTTAAACTTCATCTTTTGTCTTCTTTTAATAAGCAGAATTTATAAATGTCTGTGATAGGCTCTGATACGGTCTGCTCTTGGGTTTGCTTAGATGGAGATTCTGCCCATATAGAGATGTCTCACTGTTTTATGAACTTTGCAATTTGTAGGGATGTTAGTCCTTGACTTTGGTCCTGGCGTAAGGACTCCTTACGGAGAAGTTACAAGTCCTTGGTCGTAGTCATGGTCCTGGTCTTGAGGATTGAGTCCTTGGTCCCATGGCCTTGTGGGCTGAATCCTTGGTTCTGGTCCTGGCCTTGATGGTTGAGTGCTTGTTAACATCCCAGGGAATTTACACGCATAACATACACGCATAATATGTGAATAATGTCACGCTATGTCGGTGGGCGGAGCTTGGTGAGATGACGTGTTTTATAATCGCGCCACTTTTGGTGGGCGGAGTGTCTATGCCCGTTAATAAGGCTTACGCATCAATGGCGAACATAACGTTGTCTTCAACGCGAGCCTTCGTGAGAAACACCTTCATTAAGCCTATCTTCCCCGTCATGATTGATGGCCAAAATTACTAGACAATTTTTTCACATTTATACGCAGTGGCGGATCCAGGATTTGGCAAGTGGGGGCCCTTGGGATGACAAATTTGATGCTTGGGGACAACTATTTGTTGCTAGGTACATACACTGTAGTAGTAAGTATAAAGTTCCTAACTGAGGGCACCGGGTCAGGCATTCAATAAGGGGCACGGGCCCCCGGACCCCACATTTGGAGCCGCCGCTGCTTGTGTACGAAACCTTTAGCTAAATCTCTTACATTCACGGGCAAAAACAACTTAGCCTAGCCTTCCCGTCATGCTTGACGGGCAGACAGCTAATAATAATAATAATATAATAGACACGACGCAACAGAGCAGACCCAACACGACGTCATGCCAACTATGTAGGAAACTGATTAGAAACAAAGTGAGAAAGTGTTCTTGGGCAGGCTCTTTCACAGGACAGAGGAGACCCTTGGGCCATTTACAACTCTCAGGTCTCAGTTTCAATAGCTCTTAATAGTTAACACTAATCTAGAGATTTAAGAGAAATGCAAAACTATCTTGCATAGGCCCATTATTTTGAGACCACCTTTCAAACAGAGAGGGTTAAGTGGCCCGTCTGGCCCCTCTTCCTCCTCCGACAGGGTCTGTTCTTGGGTTTGCTTAGATGAAGATTCTGCCCGTATATAGAGGTGTCTCTCTGTGGCCGGAATTTAGATATCAGTCGGGCGCACGTATCATGGTATATATTGTTTGATCACTTGTCTTAACGGCGCCCGGTAACAGCGATCGGTGAATGTGTGTAGGCGTACCTCGTAGATTGGTTGGTGGAAAGGAGGAGGATGGGGGGGGGGGAGAATGAGGAGAAGGAAGAGGAGGAGAAGGAGGAGGAGGAGGAGGAGGAGGAGGAAAGAGCGGCACATGATTTATCCGTCGTGCGGCTCAGTCTTATTAGACAGTGCAGTGGCGCGGACCGCTTCCACAGATCGAAGATAGCGGGTACAGTTTTGTCGCCGGCGCCGCAGCCGCAGCCAGCAGCAGCAGGAGGAGGAGGAGGAGGAGGAGGAGGAGGAGGAGGAGGAGGGCAGGCGCCTACTAATCAGGACGGCATTCCGTTACAGATCCCGAGCCACCGGGCTTAATAGCAACAGATAAAATCGCGGAGCGCCGTAAAACCGCCGTACCCCCGACCCCGACCCCCGCCGCACCCCGTTCGCCGCTTCTGCTCGCCCGCCCCCACCCCCCCCCCCACCCCACCGCCCCGCGCGACCTGTACGACGACGCAGAAGAAGCAGCCGACGACGACGACGACGACGACGACCCGGGGTCTAGACGGCGATCGATTCACCCGCCGAGGATAGAGTCCTCCTCCGGCCGACCGACCGACCGACCGACCGACCGACCGACCATGGCATCGCGACTGATAAGTTTCTCTCGGACCAATCCCGATGATCAGACACGAACCACGGTTCCCGCGGTTCGCCGTTTGATAGAAATGATGACAGCTCTTGACGACGACGACGACGATGCTTGAGGAGAACGCCTCCGCCGCTGAGGATGATGAAGCTCACAAGTGATTGTTAACCCCGAAGGGGCATCGACCAAAGAAAAAGTTATCACTCGGTATGTGCTTTGCCGCCACAAAGAAACAATTGAACTATGACCTATATCTTCAGACTCGATCTGCACTGTTTTTGTCTCGTTACACCCCCACCCCAGCCCATTTAAAAGTACACGCGTGCCAACAGCCCTCAAAAATCCCAGCTCTTACACAAATTTTGCATTGAACTGTGTCTTTTCCCCTCCAACCAAGTCGATCCCCCCGAAAACCTCAATTACCCCCTCCCAGGCCTGGAGTCTGGATAAGACACTGCCTTGGCATGTCTGCATTTCCTTATTTTATTGACGATAGTCAAGTTCTGACAAAAGAAAACAGTAGGCATTAGACAGAAAATCTCAGCCTTGTTTGCTTAGGATAATGTGTACAGCAGGAGAGAGAGAGAGAGAGAGAGAGAGAGAGAGAGAGAGAGAGAGAGAGAGAGAGAGAGAGTTCGTGACTAAACTCAGTAAACTGAACCGACGCATGCAGTCCTCCTGTGTGTGAGCGAGAGAGAGAAAAAACACGCAGCAGCGGACTCAACCAATCGCCGCTGTTACATATAGGTCGGGTCAAAAGGTCGATGATTCAAAAAAATACGCAAGATGTCGTGCGTGTGTCTGCAGTGTCGCTGAGTCATCCGGTCGTTTCTTACGGCCGCAGCAACACACAACAGCAGCAGCGGCGGCGGCGTAACGGGAAATGTTCTCGGGGACTTTACGACTCACTCGTGTGCATCGCGATACGACACAATGCCGTACATATCGCCGACAAAAAACACGACACACACATGCAAACTGCGACTGCCCCCCCCCCTACGTCGGTAAAATATTGGCGCCATCCCATGCTGCACCTCCGTCGAAATAGGCAGACGGCAGGGCGGTGTGTTATTTCTGTGCATTGCAGCAGCAGCAGCAGCAGCTGTAGCAGCTGCAGCAGCTGCAGCAGCAGAGTTGTTATCGTCCGAATCGACGATAGTCGCATTGGGAGTAGTTTGCGCTATCGGCGTCCTTTTGCTTGATTCCATTCGATGGCCAAGCGTTAATACATAATCACGCTCTGAGTGTAGAAGAAGTCTATAGAAAAGTGTATTCTGTGTAACTTCCGTTAAATACGAGAGCGTCGCAGACAGCAATAGCGTGATTTCGTCGTTTTTTAATCTAGACTTCTCTTGTGTAGAAATCTAATTAGTACAGAGAAGAGAGAGTCTGAAGCAGGGCTATTTCTAGGATTATCAATAATTTGGGAGGAGGTGTCGGTAGGTCTATATTCTGGGGGTCGGTCCCTCCTGAAATGTATGACAAGCAAAAAAGGTCATCTCTGGCTCAGATTGGGGAATGTGCGGGTGTGGTGTCGGTTTCAAATTGGGGGTGGGGGTGCGTCGGGGGTGTTAGGGGGATGTAAAAATATCCCTGGTCTGAAGACAGCAGAACTCACATAGAACTCATATAGATTAGACATTTTATATACTGTTCGTTTAGCCCAGTGCCGCATACAGGGCTTATGGGGGGGCGAGAATTCTCCCCCAAATAATCTTAGGTTCAAAATTGCAATAATTTAGGAGTTAAGGTAATTTCTCACAAGGCCCTTTCTCGGATTGCCATAACCACCACCCACCCCCGCCCATGGCAGAAGAGAGTGTATGCAGCGCTGGTTTAGCCGCAATGTGACCATATTACTGTAGAATCTTCATAGAATCATAAAATATGCCATGATATCATTCTATTAGAATTTGAGAGGTTTAAAAGTCATCTTATAGAGACGTCAGTCGCGATAGAAGACCCGCCAGAAGCCGATACAATATAAACTCAAAATAAATTAATAAAATTTTAAAATAAAATGACCGTATTGTCAGTGTACAGAGGCGCTGTATCATGACTTAGAAATTCTGAAATGTTAATGGGACGTGAATTTTGATCATCTCTAATATGAGCGACGTATTTAAGCATAAATCGTTTAAAATAATCTAAGTGCGGAAAACTGCTCGATGTCAATTCAACGTAGGCCTATGACAAACTGACCAGAACAGCCACAGACTCAATCAGCTCAAAAAGTTTAACAATTACCGTAGGCCTATAATTATACGAATTCTGTTAAAATTTAAGATGCTTGTATAGAGGTATTAAAGGCTTGCTAGAAGGCTTGCTAGAATCACAATTTCTAGCATATCAAGAAACCCTCTACATGTGAGCCTCTTTCTTTCTCATCCCTATTTTCTTTCTTTGTCTGTCTTTCTGTCTATCTGTCTCTCCCTCACTTACTCACTCTCTCTCTCTCTCTCTCTCTCTCTCTCTCTCTCTCTATCACAGTAGCGATCGCCTCTCAAACCAAACAAAATTCAGTGTAATAAGTCGTGCAACATCAATTCCCTCCTTTAAATAATATAGTATAATCATAATTAATCAATACAGTGTTTTCAATACAGATTGTCTAAATCAATAATTGTCAGAATCGCTGACTGACTCGCTTGCATTTTCTGTTATTGATACTGCGCTGCTGTTTTACAGAGGCGCCTAACACAACAATCAGTGACTTATTAACAAACTCACGGTGTAGAGACGACCAGACGATCATTCAAACATTATCATCTGTCCTTTCTTTAATGTGTCTGATCATGATCGTAGTCGTCGTCATCATTAACATTTCATTTTTGATGCTGCACGTCGTTGTCGACATAATCAGCATTCTTTGCGTAGTCTACTAAGATTTTCTACGATAATAATAAACATGTACTGTTATTGTAATTACTGTAATAAGTTACCAGTTGTAATAGATAAGGTTATTGGTAATATAGACAAATACACCACGTCCATTCGAAAAAGACCAAAATTCTCCAGAAATCAATCAGTGGGAAAAGGCAAGGTAGACTGTGGAGGAACTGTTAACTGGAAGAGACGTGTTTTAAGTCTAGATTTGAAAGTATATATTCTGTTCGTTGGAAGACCTGACAGTCAGAAGAGTAGAATATAAGTAAAGATAACAAACATTAATGAATTTAAATCATTGAAGGCTATTTTTCACTACAGACTTCCGCTACAACCGTCTTGTTTTGTTTTTAGAGTGCTTTTCTAAACACGCGCAAAGAGAGAACTGCCATTTCCTAAGTAGCCCAACAACCAAGCGCTTCAGTAAATTCACTACATTACTTTCATTCACTACATTACATTCACTACATTACTTGTATACACGGCTAGGAGACTTCACCGAGTGATTACTATACGCGACAGACTCTCTCTCTCTCTCTCTCTCTCTCTCTCTCTCTCTCTCTCTCTCTCTCGGGACCCGTTCCGAGAATTGAAGGCGTTTGCAGCGAATCTCAGACCCGGTGAAGAGGAGGAGGTGGAGAAGGCAGGCGGCTGGAAGGACTGGCCCCGTCCCGGTCGAAGACGTAGTCAAGGCGCCCGTCGACGGCGGCGGCGGCGGCGGCGACTGCAGCAGCGCTTGCCCATCGCGGCCGGGAGGGGCGACGGCGCAGCAATGCCGACGCTCTGGACGATGAAAGTTGGTGTAATGTACGGTCGAGCAGCGACCTCGCTGCCCTGCTTCGATGGCCCCGAGACACTTTGACGGTCACCGAACGACGCGGATAGACGTCCACTGCTGCTGCTACAGTGCTGCAGGGGGCAGAGGAACAGGCAAGAGAAGCTTTGCTTGGGAAAATGTCCGCTTGCATTGATGGAAACAGCAGCGCATACGAGCGACATTGCGGAAAAAGTATGCGGACAAAGAAACTGTGGAACAATGCAATTGACTGTTGTTATTATAAAAACAACGGTTTCGGAAATGCCATTGTTTCTCCTCATCGTCACAAAAGAAACGCAGAGTCGATATCTTTGAAAATTTCCAAATATCTGAAACTATAAACGTTCAATTTTCCTGACTGATTTTGAAATTGCACTGACTCTTATAAGATGATTCTCCAGTGCTGTCCGTCTTATCTCTACAGCCTCCTCCTCCGAATGCTTTGATGTATTGGGGTGGGGTAGGAGGTGGGGTGGGGGTATCGTGCATATTTGATCCACCAATATCCATCGCTGTGCGTCGTATTAAACGCACTTCTCAATGCTGCGATGTCGCTGTAAATTGAAATGGCGATTCAACTCTGCGATTGCGCGACAGCCGACTTTAATGACGGTATGCGCCGCGTAACATCTTTATTGAACCATCAAACAGTATCGCAGACCGATAACTTCATCCAATATGAATAGGACGATCATACGGGCAAGTTATGGGCATTACACGAGCGACAACATTGTTTCGAAATGAGACTATGGAGTTTAAAACAGGACACCGTATAATATTATTAAGTCGATCCCAATCACAAGCTTTATAGCCGTCCCAATACAGAAGCCATCGCTAATCCTGCACAGTCCTAAATCTTAATATCAGCCTAGCGCTGTGAAGTAAACTAAGCGTCGCGCAAATTTTATAAACTGAACTGTCATACACAGTTCCAAGCTTCAAGTTATTCTCTTTTCTAATTTTTGTCAGACGATATTACATGTTTTAAAATTGTTTAACTTTTTAGCTCCTTGCAAAATCTGCAAAACTGTGAGAGTCTTTGAAGCTCTCAGTCCACTTGTTTTGATCCTATTTTTTATCATTTTTTGTAAAAATGAAATTGTTGACGTCAACTTCTCTTGACCCCTCCTCTGTCAACAACTGTCAAACTTTTCAAACCCCTCTCCCTAATTTGTTGACGTAATTAATGGACAGCTCCTAAAGCAGTCGTTGTCGTACTCTGAATTTTTAATCGCATCCTGAAGATGCGTGGTTCCGTTGAGGTGAAAACCGCGTTCTATTAACCGCCAAAATCGTGTTTCGTACAAATTCCAGCTTCTTGTGTCTGAGAAAGAAAGTGCGAAGACAGGATAGCAATTCTGACGACCGCAGAGCACAGGGAGGGGGTCATGTGGGGCGATTGGTACGAACGTTCCCCCAATGATTTTGCGCCGGTATCTGCAGCAGCAGCAGCAGCTGATGACTGCGGATTTGTTGACACGACTTGCCGGCTGACAACGGAAAAAACGAAGGCAAACGTTTGCCGAAGGACAACGATTTTCGATTTGCGCTCTCATCGGGGAGGGGGCTGTCACCCGATCTGCGTGCGGTACTGCGGTTTGAAGAAAAAGTAAAACCCTTGAAAGATTACAACTAAGCCACGGTCTTTATTCTGTCTCACCAGCGGGTTTATGGAGATTCGCTGAATTATCGTATTCCTTGTCAATTCTATTTCTTTGAATTATTCGTCAGCTGAATATTTCCAAAATTAAGCTTATTTTTACCACGGTATTAGCCAATCGGAAAGTGTTATTTCATTTCGACCATTTTCTTATTAAGTTAAGCAGCTGTTCAGCGGTGATTCCAGGATTTCTTGGTTGGGGGATAAATGAATTCATCGAAAGTTGCTGGGGGAGATGAAAATAGAAGGAAAATCAATAAACTTTGCCGAAAAAGGCGGAAAAGGGGAATTTTATCCCAAATTTTACTACACTTTTACCGAAAAATAGGTTGAAAAGCAAAAAAGGTCATCCCCAGTTAGTTTCACTAGACTTTACCCAAAAATAGGTTTTCACAAGCAAAAAAGCAAGTCTGAAAGTCCGGTGGGGATGCATCCCCACTCATTCCCCACGTGGAACCGCCACTGCAGTTGTCTATCTCAACGACGATGTTGGAAATGAAAAAGCACGATTGCATCAATGAACTTTGAAGAATGACTTACAGTCGTTTGTCTCAATCCACGATGGACCTTTATCCTATAATTATCTATTGCTGTCTAAATACCACAAAGAATAGCCTAAGATTGACTTTAAACAGCCGTCGTCTTGAGAAACTTTCTACTTTCCTCTCTAATGCTAGCGAATTTGACGATAATATGGAAATATGACGCGTACTCTAACAAATACACACATAATTATGTACATGTATATATATATGTGTGTGTGTGTGTGTGTGTGTGTGTGTGCGCGTATCTTTGCATCTTATGACGCATGCTATATGTGCACAATTGAATATAAACCGATGCATCGGTTTTATGCATGTGTTTTCTGATCGGCCTATTTCAACTCTTTTGCATCATTCAAACCGTCTGGCAGCTGCGCATATTTAAGCTGCAGCAGCAGCAGCATTCAATTCATTCGACCGAATAATGCCATTCGTCCTGAAAATATACTCGATTGTTTATGACTACTGTTGACAGCTTCCGCGGTCGTTAATCAAACCCAAAGCTCTGTCGTAGGGTGCACTAGATCGCCGCAGGAGACCGTTTATAAACAGTCTCCGATAAACAGTCTATATATATATAATATATATAATATATATATATATATATAGCGTATACGACGCCTTCGGTGTTTCTCTCTCATCTGAAACCGTTTAGCGCCATTTTCGTCTTCGGAGATACCAACACTTTCCACTTCCGTTTTCGTTGACTCATGAATCACGTGACTGGCGGCGGTTAATCTCTCGAGGACCTTTTTATTCGACCCGACCCGGGTCGAGTGGTCGACCGGGACAAGATTTGTAGCAAGTCAGAATTCAAAAGAAAAATTCTGCGCCTTTGCAGTCGCAGTGCCGCATTATAGATTTCGACGGCGATAGATGGCACTGTGTTCGTCCATCGAACGCCGCGCAGTTTAGGATGCCACGTTTACGGGCAACCTAGTAGACAGAGAGACGCTTGCTTATATGCTGAAAATAAATCACTGATCGAAGACGACTGAACGGAAAATATCGCCAGCTAAAACGAAGAACATCCGGAGAAGTCTTTCTCACTCCGCAAATAATTATACAGTCATCAGCTGTTTGAGTTTCATGAACTGGTTTTTTCGAAATATTTCCTCTTTTCAAAAGAAATATTCTATGACATATAGCTCGTTCATCGGGCATCGGTTGAACTTAGATGCAAAACGAACCAAGTTTTTAGCCAAGTAGGGAACTGTAAATAAGTATCTCTCACTCCACGGTATGTCTCTCTGTTATTCTCTTTCTCATCTTCTCTTTGTACATTTCTCTCTACCTCTGTCCAGTGGCGGTTCCAGGATTTCTTGGTGGGGGGATGAAATGAATTCATGGGAAGTTGGTGGGGGGATGAAAAGAGAGGGAAAATCAATAAACTTTGCCGAAAAGGCTGACAAATGGAAATTTTCCCCTAATTTTGCTACATTTTTACCGAAAAACAGGTTGGTAAGCAAATAAAATGGTCATCCGCAGTTTTCCCAGTAGTTTTACTAGACTTTGACCAAAAATAGGTAATAGGTTTCACAAACAAAAGAAGTCCAGTGGGCGATGCATCCCCATTCATTCCCCACGTGAAACCGCCACTGCCTCTGTCACTCTCTGACTCTCTATTTCTGTGTGTGTCTCTCTCTGTCCCTCTCTGTCTCTCTTTCTGTCTGTCTCTTTGTAGTCATCATCGTCGAGGTTTTCTTCGAATTTTTTCGGAAGTGACGTGTCAGTCACGTTGACGGTTGCTCGAATAACTGAATTGTTCATTGTGTTTCAATTGTTCAGGTCGCGTGCTGCATTTCTTCTTTTGCAATCTTCATGTCCAGGGTTTAATCTAGGCCGTTTCCGGGAGGAAAATTGCCCTTCCCCCACCGGAAATTTCAAATTCCCCCTCCCCGAAAATTTTGGCATACTACATCAACTAACAGCAGCCTCTCGTTGACTCCCCACGGCTTTTTCAGTTTTCCCCCTGGCTTTGTCAGTTTTCCCCTAGTCCAGGAGTCTAGATTAAACAGTGTTGATGTCCAACAGTATTTCCATATTAGTCGATGGTTTCCCGTCTCAAAAGCTCTCGACCGTTTGAGATCATGCGCTCCTAATGCAGCATGCGGGAATAATAATAATCGATAATAAAAATAATAATAATTCGTTGTCTCCTTCGCCATACAGCTCTTCCAGTTCTCGTGTCTCCTCTATTCTCTAGTATTTCCTGGATCATTGATCATCCTATCCTATTGATTCGCTTAGGAATTTCGCACTCTAAAGAAATACACGCTTCAGTGAAAATTACAGAAAGAAAAGTTAATTAAAATTGAAAGGGGGAGTTCTATTGGCCAATTTATAACTGTATCGAAACTTGTACTCGCTAAATTGTTTATCAAATGATAGACAGACAATTTTACGCCGACTAGTGATTTTAGCATGAATCTCCTAAAATTGAGTCCCACCAAATAGGCCTGACGTCTGAAATTGATGGTCCTGGACAGGGGCGGTTCAGCCATGTTGATGACTGAAGATGCATCCCCCACCGGGGTTCCGGATGACCTTTTTTGCTTGTCAACCTATTTTCCGGTGAGTTTTTTTAAATTGGCGAAAAATACTGCGAATGACCTTTTTTGTTTGCTTGTCGGCTTTTTTGCAAGGTTTATTAACATTTAATGGGGAAAACACTAGCAATGACCTTTTTTCTCTCTTTCCTTTTGTGTTTTCTTCTTCACTTTGCATCCCCCACCAACTTCCTAACAAAATTTTCATCCCCCACCAAGAATTCCTGGAACGCCACTGGTCCTAAAGTCATGCCTAAAAAGAAACAGTTATGGATGAAAGCGATTCATGAGTAGATTGGAACGAGCCTCTCTGGTCGTATGTGTTTGGAGAAAGAGATTTCCGGCGCATGAGATTAGTGTTGCCGCTGACTATTTCATGATTTTGCAAACAATTTCTATTTCTAGTTTCCGAGTGCTGAATGAGATCAAAAAACGCTTATTTGCACTGCACGCCCATATCATTCGAACAAGGTAATTTCAAAAATCGAACAAAATGAAAAAATATAGGCAAGCATGCATACATATCCTGCTTGCAATAAATCGCTCTATCCCACACACAAGACGGACAGAATCAAATACAGACAGACAGGCAGACAGACAGACAGACAGACAGGCAGTCAGCTAAGCAGACGGGCAAGTAGACATGCAAATAAATTACCGAGATATTGAGAGGTGACCGAGCAAGCGACGCATAAAAGCCGGATCTCACGGGAAACTGATATAATAATGATTCATGATCATCTGAATTTCTGAGGACGAACGCCGCCGCCGCCGCCGCCGCCGCCGCCGCCGCCGCCGACGACGATCGACTCGGCTGCCGACCGAAGAATAAACCGACGCCACCACTTAAACATAACAGGTCTAAACGACGCACAGGCGCAAACACAGCATCAGGTCGCCCTACCCTGACACAGAGGTCGTCTTTTGTGCGGTGAGGTTACAGACAGACAGACAGAAAAACACAGACACACAGACTGACAGACAGACAGGCGGACAGACAGACAGACAGACAGAGAAAGAGATGTCTGCGATACATCATTATTCGCAATCCGAAAGTGCAGTAAAACACAAGCAGACGGAAAGTGCAGCGCTGAATCGTAAAACGACCGCCGTTTAAAATTGTTCGTGCAGAGATTGATTTGCCGGGCCAGATGGGGGGAGGGGGAGGGGGTCGGGAGGGGGAGAGGGTTACGCGGATAGGCCGTTCGGTCTACGGCCTATCTGCTGCTGCTGCTGCTGCTATAGCTGCTCCTCCTCCTTCTTCGGTTTCGGCCGGTGAACCAGCTTCGAGTCCTCCTGTGTTGATGTGGAGCAGAGGTCGAGTCCGGAGCGACGGAACACGGCTAAGCCGTCATTAAACCTTATCGCTGCGAAGGAGGGAGGGGGAACGGGGGCAAGAGCGGTGTCTCGCCCGCCGCTGTATCCGCCGCCGCCGCCGCCGCCGGCGCAATTAATCGCCGCGTGAGGCGGTAAAAGAAGCGACTGGAAATTGCGAGGAAGAGAGATTGGACCGCTGGCCCGGATACCGTCTGCCCGGTTTTCCAGTATGCTAATTGGAACGATGACATGATCGCCGGAAACTAATTTGGATATTCCTGTCGACGTTCTGGTTCAAGGTCAGGTCAAAGGTCGCCCCTGCATTCCGCAAAGTGATAAGTAGCGGACATCGCTGAGACTCTAGTTGCATCGTCTTTTCTCTAAAATCAGAAGCAGCAGAATCAGCACAGGGGACCTTCTGGCAGTTGGTTAAGAGTTTTAGATCAGCGGTCCGCAAACTTTTCACCTTACTGACCAATTTTTGTCAACAACTTTTGTATCACGGGTGAGACTCAAAACAGTCTGACTATGAAAATTATAGGCGTCAGTTATCGTAGTGATGGAGATTTGATTTACCAGGGCTGGTCCGGCTAATTAGTATGATGCTCAGAGGTCTCGGTTACCTAATAGAGTGTATTAATTTTTCATTTTCAAACCACTGTTCATAAAACGCCTATAAATGTTTGTATTCTTGAACGGACTTTCATTCAAGTCTTCAGACTAAAACTGCTGTATTCCTCCTATAATTCACCACGGAATTATATAATATAGTTATTTCTTCTATAAGGCACCTTCGAACCATCGAGAAATTTTCATCTTGTTGTGATCGCATTTCCATGAAACGGAGACTTAAACAAACTTGTGGACTTGCATAAATTCTACGCGGTCTAAATGCTAAACGCAGTTTAATATCATAAAAGTTAGACCAAAGCAGGAGAGTAATATATATACTCAGACTACCAAATTTCTAACGTATTTTTAAAGATTTTCAAAGTTTAAAAAAATGATTTATAACCCCTCCCAATCACAATATACCACCTCCCTAATCAAATTCCTGGCTACGTCTCTGAACCAAAGCTATCGACTTGAAGTTAGGCCATTTGTCGTGATGTTTCTTAGAATTGCAGAATTGTTTTTTAGAATTTTTAAGCATAAAAGATGCAAGAAATAATTCTATCTATACTTTAATATCTAATCATGTTAGCTATAATAGGGGTGAGAAATTGCGAAATATGCAAACAGCGTAAAAAGCACCCAGCATTTTATATTCTAAATTCAACGGGTTTTCCAGGGGTTCACCACAAAAGCTCCCTCTCCCCCCCCAAAAAAAAAAATCTTGTTACTGCGCGGCGGTTTGATAATTAATAAATAGAATCGACTGATATAAAATGGAGACCGCATTCGATTCTAACGTTAACCTATAGCCCAGACCTTCTCAGAAACCGCTCCATTTGAATTCCTACCGAAGCAATCTGGAGCTCCGAGCTGTGCGTGGAACTAACGTTCCTAATAAAGTCCGACCGGCGTGGGCTCTCTCTGCCGGCGACGGCGGCGGCGGCGATGGGCACGCGACCGGCCGACCAGAACCCGTCTTATCGGCCCAGACTATCTGTCGCTGGATATGACTCGCGTGCACTGCGGCTGCGGAATGGGTCCTGCTGATAGCGAAGTAATACTCAAATCTGTCCTGCTTTTGCCATAAATAAGTAACGAAACGACGCATCTCTACACCGCTGCTGTAAAAACCCCTTTAGCCACCGCGAGACGAAAAACCAATACGTGTACTGCAGAAGCCATAATGCACACAATTAGCCAGATTCGAAGTGTATTGTAAGCCTACATTGTTACGCGTTCATGGTCCTAGTCAGATGACCAGTGCAGTGGTCAAATTACTTTTTCAGGGCTGCCGAATCTCCTTATTTTTCCTCCGGACACAAAATTTCTTCACAACTCTTTATTCATTCTAAACGAACATTTCGAGTACAGTTCACGTTTCTTTTCGTTCCCATGCATGCAAAATGCTAAAGTCAACAATAAAAGATCACAACGAATATAAAATACGTTCCGTATCTGATTCCATATGTTCCGGATCTCTTGCCAGACGTCCCGAATCGGAGATCCGACAAGATCCGGTTCAATTTAACCCCCTGCAGATGAGACCCTTAGAAAGACCCGTTTACACGACCTGTTTCTCGTATAATTAGTGGAGCATAGCCTCAGATTTTTCGTGTAATGGATGAAGAACACCCTAAACTCTTTCTAGAATGATAGAAACCTAAACTGTGACGTCACGAAACGTTTGCAGACGACGTGACAACGCAATGCTCCGTCGTAGCCTTCTGCGTCATCATGGGACATCGTGAAAGTGCAAGATCAAATGGAATCGGGCGATAACTGATTCCCAAAATAGGCCATTCTTTTCCCGAAATTCTGTCTGACTGATTTTCAGCTTTAGTATAATGTTAACTTTCAGAGATCATATTAGATCAATTATTAAGAACGCAAAAATCAACATCGATTCTGCATTATGACTGGAGAAATTCTAGGGTCACGTGACCGACAGATGAGTAAATGACACCTGTTAGATTCGCACTTTGCTGTTTGAAAGATTTTCTCAATCGCATCTGCAGACGACGCGTGCAATTGCAAATAGAACGACTTGGGAGCGTTTCTCGGGAATTGCAGATCCTTGAATCAATTAGGTCTACACAATGTCACAGTTATAGGCCCACCAACTAGAATGATTCATTCACCTTGACTGGATGTCATTGAAGAAACAACTGCGCACAGGATCCCCCCCAAAGGCATCTTCTAATCTATGAAATTTTTTAAAATTTTATCGAATTTGTTATATAAATATTTTATATAAATAAAATGATTGGGATTTTAAAAAGATATCACTGGTGACGCAAATTGTCCTTCAGGTTATCTGTTTGATTCGTCTCCACACTATACGACTGTCTGAATATGCACCTTCTATTCTCGAATTCAATATTTTATCATTGACATCATTATTGGTATCGAGTTATTAGCGTCGAAAATTTTAAGACGTAATTTTAATGCATGCTGATAGCCAATATGGTATTTGTTATTACAGCGGGAAATGGCTGAGTGGTTCCTTTTAAGTAAGTTTTTACAAGTACTTAACTGCGTGTAACGTCGAAGTCTATAAAGACTGTTTCAATGTGAGCGTCAAATAACAACAATTCATCAAAGATTACATCGAGATTGTGGATTGACTTCCAAGCAGAAATATATCAAATAACTGATTTTGATAAGAACCTGGTAAAAATTATCCGAAGTCAGCAGAACTTATAGCCCAAATATATCCACAAAAATAATTCATTATCGTTTAGCATATTATGATTATGTCATTCTATTTATTTTTTAAAAACAAAACCGTCTCTCTTGTCTTGATAAATCTAAACGGGAATATCGATGCAACACTGGACGAGATGTCTGCAGATCCTGGCGAAGAGAGAGAGAGAGAGAGAGAGAGAGAGAGAGAGAGAGACGTGTTCAGACGATGACTTAAGGATCAGCAAAGGTAGTGTTGAGTTAACGAGATTTTGGTCTCGTACAAAGCGGATCGAACTGTCGAGTTGAAGCGACTGCAAGTGAGAATGACTGCAGCGAAATTATATTCCGCGTTTCATGTCGTCAAGAACACTGCGCGAGGAGATGTCTCGAGAGCATTACGACCAACCGATTTACCGACTGTCCAACCTCTCTTACATTCCTCTGTCTCTGTCTGTCTGTCTGTCTCTCTCTCTCGGTTTCTCTGACCGTGCGTCTGTCTTCCTGTCTGACTGGTTTCTCTCCATCTTAATTCCTCTGGCTGTCTGTCTGTCTCTCTGCCTGTCTGTCTGTCTGTCTGTCTCTCTCTCTCTCTCTTTTCTCTCTGAGTTCCCATCCATCTTATATTATCTATATTTCTCTCTTTGCCCGACCAGTATGGATATAGAAGCTGGTCAATGTCCTGATTATTATTAGTATTATTTATAAACTTCTATAGCGCCAAATCTAATACAGGTATCAATCGAAGGCACTGCAAATCCATGACTCAAGAGACCATCATCATAAGCGCTTCTAGCCGTTTCCTTAGAAATGTTGAGCTCGGTTGTACAAAGAATCCGCGTATTTCGAAACGTATCTGTAGACCTCCAGTCTACAGCGTGGACTGAAAAAACAGTTTCCAAATTTACAAGAATTTAAAAATCGAAGTTAACTAGAGTTGAACAGTTGAACAGAGAAATGTAAGAGATGTTGGACATTCGGTAAATCGGTTGGTCTTAATACTCTCGAGACATCTCATTCTTTCTCTATCTCTCTATTTATCTCTCTATGTCTTTCTCTCTCTCTCTCTCTCTCTCTCTCTCTCTCTCTCTCTCTCTGTCTCTGTCTCTGTCTCTGTCTCTGTCTCTGTCTCTCTCTCTATGTCTCTATCTATCTATCTATCTATCTATCTCTTTTGCTTATGCTAATAGATATAGGCTTAACTTATTTGTCATGCTTAGACTTTCCGCTCCACTTCCCTTGAATACGAGAAAGAAATCGAAACTAATAATACTCAAACATTCGAATTTATTACAGAAAATGAACCTCCACTGGCCTCCTCTCTCTCCCTCCCTCCCTCTCTCTCTTCTCTCTCCCTCTCTCTCTCTCTCTTTCTCTCTCTTGGCGGAATGCAGCGTACCTATCCGTAGCAGACGTATTTCACGGTAAGGAAAACAAATAGGCGACGGCGGCGGCGGCGGCGGCGGCGGCGGCGGATGCGGCGGCGTAGCAGTGTAACGGATGGCTTGGTTATGCATTCCACTCGATTGAGTTTTCTCTTCGCTGCGGCAGATGTGGCAATAAAAAGGCGCATCTCGGTCGACGCCCGTCCTAAGATCAAGTTCTGCGATGATCTAAAGCGCCGAACGAGGCCGCAGTTACCCAACAACGAAGACGACGACGACGCCATGGAGAACAGTTAATTAATATTGACGCCCTGTTTGAAGGACCTACTACTCAGTAACTACTGCCTGCCGACCGGTGGCAATGCGCCCGCTGTATCGGCGGGTCCTAATTCGTGCGGGGAAAAGAGCCGATAGATTTACGGAAACATACGCCGTGGCCGCTATATTGTTGACCGCACTGAGTTTCCTCCAGCCGTGAGTTTCCTCCAGCCGTTTCTGCGACTATTGAAGAGTTGTTGTTGATTAATTAATTAATTATTTAATAATAATAATAATAATAATAATAATAATGTGATTTTAAGTGGTTTAGGAGGCTAAGTAAGCCTGTGTGAAGACCACTGATGTAAAACCATCTGCATTCAATAACCTAGTTTATCGAGATAACCATTAATTAATTAATTATTGAAAATCAAGCGATGCCATTTCTGCACGTTGTTCCACACGGCTCATTATCGGGCGAATCGTGCTCAGAAAGACTGTGGCGGATTTAGCACGGCACAAATGGTACATTTGTGCCGGACACACCCGCAAAATAAAAATCTAGGGGCCCACTTTTTCTATTAACAATATTTTAAAATGAGCTTTGACGATTAATTTCTTGAAACAAGTTTATATTTTTCGAATATGCGACCATTTGTCACGCGACGACGTGCCCTGAATAAGCTTAACCAGCAGAAAAGGTCATCGCCACTAAATTTTAGTACGCTCCTGATTTGTAGCTCTTCCGAAAGTTTCCCGTCGAGAAAAGCTTTAAAATAAAACGCCTGAGAAGCTAAAAAGGAGTTCATCTCGCCAATTTTTTATACACATGATCTGTAACTTTTCATAAAATGTACCGGGGCCTAAAAATGCAAATCCGCCACCGCTCAGAGGTCCTTGCGTGCATCTTCATCATATCGATTTGGACGAATCTGAGATTTCTGTTTTATCTAAATGATCTCGCGCCTCGGACCAAGAGTTCTTAAAGAGGAAGGAAGCCGATATAGCCAGCGACGTTTTAGCGCCGCTATCCGAACTTAAATTCCAGCCATTTCGCATCGGGTGACAGCGGAGGCGGCGGGGGGCTGGGCGGGGTGTGTCCTCCCTCCCGGCCGATCGACCGACCGACCGACCGTCCACTTGGGATTCAGCTCTTGAGCGAGGTTCGTTGATGACTTCGGACTCCATATCTTAATGGATGAAGGATTCTATCGATCGTCTTCCATAGAATCTAATTCTGTCAGATATCGATGTCTTCTGGAAAAGACGTCGATTGTTCACAGGCCGTTCGTTCTCTAACCGCAGCAGCGCGTTCCGTACATCGCGACGGAACGAATCAACCAACCACTCGCCAGATTTCTCTTCTAAATCTTCTTCTTCTTTTTCTTCTTCTTCTTCTTCTTCTTCTTCTTCTTCTTCTTCTTCTTCTTCCACCTCTTCCTCCTTCTCTTTCTCCTCTTCGTCTAACTCTAACTTTCTCCTCTTCCTTCTTCTCTTCTCTTCTTCTAAATTCCTTTCCCACTGTTACCAATTAGGGCCTATAGTCGTCATCATCTTCGTCGTCGTCATCATAATCATAATCATCATCATCATCATCATCATCATCACCATCATCATCAACATCATCATCATCATCATCATCATCATCATCATCATCATCATCATCATCATCATCATCATCATCATCATCATCATCATCATCATCATCATCATCATCATCATCATCATCATCTTAGTCGTCGTCATCTTCTTCTTCTTCTCAGTGTATGTATATGCACCTTGGATGTCTCCAAAATGCCTGACATCAATGATTATCAGCGCCAACGAAATGGTATATAATCTCCGATCTGACGTTTGCTCAATTTCAGAATCCACTGTGTCGCCACTGCTGCTTCTTTAATAACATCATTTCGTATAAACAGTAAGCCTACTATCAGGTAAAAAGTTACAGTTAAATTCCATAGCATACATTGTATGCAATATTTAATCAGGCTAAGTAGGCCTAAAGGTCCACTGGTCTACTTTATAGCCTACATTCCTATTTAGACTGGATATAGAATTCCATACAGTCATACAATCAATGCAAAATAGCTGCTGCTGCTGCTGCTGCTGCTGCTGCTGCTGCTGATGATACTAGAATAGCAGCCCATCATCATTATAATTATGGCCCATCATTCAAAGGAAAAGAGTCTACTCAATCTTTCACTTCTCACTCATTGATTTTTTTGTCATTTTTGGCTAAGTGCGCATACAATTTTTGCATACGTCTCAGAAACCACATCTCTGCAGCTTCCAGTTTCCTTTCTGTTGTCACTATACTATACAGCATACTAATACAGTCCATCATTCCATTATACATTTGTATTTAATGTTAGGAAATACGACTCTTCAGCAGGAGTTTGTCCCTACTGTTTTATATGTTATATTCCCTACTGTTATATATATATCTGGTTCGAGCCCTGGTTCGAGCTGGTTCGAACTGGTTCGAGCCCTCGTCCTTTCACGCGTCGACTATTGTAACTTCCTGTTCGGTCTTCCCGATCGTCAGCTCGCTCGCCTGCAGTCGATCATCAACGCCTCAGCCCGACTGATATTTCGGATCCGGTGGCAACCACGTGACCTCGCTATCAGGGACAAGCTACACTGGTTACGCATCCCGGAGCGCATTGCATTCAAGCGTTGCTGGCTGACGTTCCGGGCACTAAACGATCCTCTTGTCCGGAATACTTAGCGACCTTGATTCGAAGGACGACTACGAACGACCGACGGCTCCATCTGCGCTCCAGCAGCCGAGCTCACCTGTACGTTCCACCTCCGTCGAAGACACTCCAACGTTCTTTTTCCCGATCCTCCATTACCGGCTTCAGTGTCGGCGGCCATTTTAAAAGACTCACCTATTTAACATCTCGTTCCCATGTTTTTTGTAAAGTTTGGCCCTCGCTATGCTACGGCGCTATATAAATTGTCATGAACAATAACAATAACAATAACAATATATATATATATCTATATATATATATATATATATATATCAGTCTCTCTTTTGTCTCTCTGTCTCTCTGTCTCTCGGTCTCTCTTTGTCTCACTGTCTCTCTGTCTCTCTGTCTCTGTCTGTCTGTCTGTCTGTCTGTCTGTCTGTCTGTCTGTCTGTCTGTCTGTCTCTCTCTCTCTCTCTCTCTCTTGTAATCGGGAAGTAAAATTCAGATAAAGCAACAACTTGACCTCTTGTGTTTATCTGAACCGTGTCTTCTGTTAAAATGTAGCTATCGAGATTAACACTGACAGTTTTTTAATTAAAGACAACTGCAAGTCTTATACAAGATGCAAACGCATTCGACGAACTTCTACAAATTCCCCTGATTTAAAGAAATAACGCATTATGCAACCAACTGGCTTTCGTCTAAAATCACGCGCGCAACGTTGCTTAGAAGTCTAGCAAAACAGGTTAAAGGTCAAAGAAAGCGGCTAACGATAACTTTCCAAATGAGTACATTTTTCAAATGACGTCACCATTTATGCATATCGCGTGTCATGAGCTTTGCAGATTCCAACTCACAAGGTACCCACTGGCGGCAGATAGTGCTGTAAAAGTCTCGCCATTCAGCTTTATTGTAAGCTTATTCGTGGTTTTTGCTTTAATCCATTTCTCTCGTCCAATCCTCATCCGACTGCGTTCGTTCCTATATTTGCGCCTAGCGCTAATCTGGATCAATCGATCGATCCCAAGTCCAAACATATCGATCGCCACGGAATTCATGGAAGTAGATGGCGAAGGAGAGGGAAAAGGGATGGAGGGAGGGAGGGATGGATGGATGGATAAAGAACTGAAGAGAAATGACGGGGGAGAGGCAGAGAGTGAGAGATCTATGTCACGTGTCGTGCGGAAGAGCAATTACGTTGATCGTAATCGATGATCGTTGATGAACGATCCCGTCGATTAGGTAACTGAGAAAAACCGTATACAGGCCGTGGTGGCTTCGGGGCCAGAGGAACCACCGCAGCTTATTGACGGGTCAGACCAAGACCTACAACGTCCCAAACGGAGGGGAGAAATAGTGGGGGAGGAGGGAGAGGGGAGGGAGGAGAGAGGGAAAGGGCGGCGTGGTCTGAAATCACAGGCATACAGAATGGTCGTGACATGGAATCGGAATTAGGACAGCGACGATGAAGTGTGTAATTTAGGATTGCGATCCTCAGTAACTTCGAGCCCGACCGACCCCCCTCTACCCCTCCACACCGCCGCTCCCCTCCCCCTCCGTCTGCGTCTCGTTGTCTTCGCTTCTCCAGATCGACGACTTTCTCTCGGCGGCGGCGGCGTTGTCACCGGCGTGCCACGGTTTACTGCCACCGCGGCAGCAGCAGCAGCAGCAGCGGACGGCTCTCCCCATATTGGATGGAGGAAGCGCGGAGATTTCGCGGAATATCTGTCGCCTAGTCCCCCGCCAGCCCGTCTTCCCCTTGCCCGCCGTTGATTGGACTAGACGGAGGAATGCTCTTCGTGGCCCTATTGACTGTCGCAGTCCGAGGATGGATGGAAAGGGCAGACTCTCTGACGATGACAGTACGACACGGAGACATTAGACAAACCATTTTGCCGTGATTTTTAAAGCACTTTGCTCACGCAGGCAAGAATATGGTTGTGGATAAAATAATAGCACAGACAAAGATGACTCGGCTGAATAACATAGATGCAAAGTACAGTAGGTAGATTGAATCTAACAAAGTGATTGATGGGCGCCGACCATATGCAGCCAATGCGAAGGAGGAGGAGGAGGACGACGACGAGGAGGGGTGACGGTGGAAGTGGGATTAAGGGCTAAGACCTGATGCACTTCTATGCAAATCCGGTTCAAGCGTTTTCGTGTGTTCTCCTACTACGGATATATCCAGTGATGAATACGTTATGTCGTCTGCTCGGTCTTATTCTAGTCGAGCAGCGCGCGGAACGATCGAAGCAGACGACGGTCTTTGTCAGACGTTAGAAGCAAGCAACAGAGCAGACGACAGACAGTCGAAAGTGTCAAATCTGACGTTCTCGTTTTTCCTCCCTCCCTCCCTCCGTCCTTCCTTCCTTCGCTTCTTCTCTCGTCCGTCGTCGACCATGGCGCTAATTGTAACATCTATACGTCTCTGCGTGGCGGATGTTAGTCGCCGCTTTTACGCTGTTGCCGAAAGTCTGTCCAAATATTTGCATAGACAAATTCGCGTGGTCGCTGTTTGTTCAGTCCTGTTTTTCACGTCTCCCTATATCCGCAATTCCAATGTCAACCGGTATATATAACCGGTATATATATATATATATATATATATATATATATATATATATGTTACCGACCTCAACAAACAGTCGATTGGTGAATTTCTTAATATTGCAGCTGCAGCAACGACAGTGAAGTGGACAAAATCCTGCATATAGCAGAATAGTTTATTCAAACGAGTCATCGTTTTTCGCCTATTGAATACATATTACATAACGCATCGCTTTTGTGTGTGTGCCTGATGCAATTTTCCTCACGAACGTTGCTTTTTCTCTGGACAGAAATGCAGCCAAAGCGCGAAGAAAGAGTCTTTGAGCATAGGCTATTAAGACAACGATGACGACATATTATACCACTGCTGATAGGAGCCTCGAGGGCCGTCTGCGTGACAACTCGTGCTGTTGAATTAGTTCTGATAATTAACGACAAAAAGCAATCCCCTGCGCTTCGCTTTTGTCAGACGTTTTGAGAGAGACGTTAAAGGCTAAACCGCACTAAGTAAACGACGCTGTCGTCTGCAGTTCGTCTTTCAAAAGCGAATTCGTTCTGTGAACGTTTTTCCATGCATTCGGGTCTCCCCATCATCTGAGCCGAAAATCGATCGCTTGCATGGGAGAGAGTTCCCGGGAAGAAGCTCTTGGCCGGAGAATTAGACGGAACGATGTGGGTGCAGAATTTGCTCAGAGGAACGAATTGATTAGTGCAGTGTGGTGCTGATTGTCAGCGCTTGTGTGTGTGAGTCGATCGCAGGGGATCCTATATATAGTGCCAGCCAAACGCGAAGCCGACCGATAGCGTTTTTCCAGCCATGGGTTTTGTGATCTTGTACCGCTCAACAATGACCGCTGATTTCCAGTTTAGAATTCCTCTTCAGAAATGCTAATGGAGATTCGTGTCGTGCATTGGCAATAAAAGCTAACTCGAAGCTAGAAGCTTTAATGAAGGCAATACGATGAGCTGAAATAGTTCCAAATGCTTCTCAATTGAGACGGACATTCACATTTGTAGATTATTCAGCAAACCCATGTGCAATTCTATTGTAAACTGTACTGTTCTGAGTCATTTCTATTCCATTCATTCTAAATTGTATTCAATAAATACGCAATTGAAGTAACGAATAACCAAAGAATCAGATTGTGCTTCTCAAAAGAAAAGTATGACATTTCAGTTCATCCTAATGCCTCCACTAAATAATTCTAGTTAAGATTATGCATCAACGCACAGACTATTAGAACAGACAGAAAGAAATAACACGTAATAAACTGCTAGGATATCAAGAAACGCTCAGAAAGATATGGAATGAAGTGTATGACACATATAGGCCTAAAGTAGAGCAGAGAATTTTTAGTGAAGATGCCAGAAAAGCGCCAAGAAATTAAGTCAATTGGAAATAATCTAAGACGACGTTGCTTAAATTTATTACCACTGACGCAGCCGCTCTGACCTTATAAGATGAGGAAACTGTGTAATAGGGAACAGGGGTAGGAGGAGGAGAAGTCACTGAAAGAGTAGCAATCGGAAAATGCTATGCTACTAGCAACATACACACGGAACGACGCCCAGGAAACGCCCTTTGCATGTGACGAATGCAAATAAACTTTACGGACGAGGGAGTTTGAAGAAAGAAAGAGATAGATAGATAGATAGAGAGAGAGAGAGAGAGACAGACAGACAGACAGACAGACAGACAGACAGACGGACAGACAGACAGAGGCAGAGAAAGACGGAGGAAAAATAGTGAGACAGGCAGAGAGGCAGGCAGAGAGACAGGCAGAGAGGCAGACAGAACAGGCAGAGAGGCAGACAGAACAGAGAGACCGACAGAGAGGCAGACAGCGAGACAGACAGGGACTGAGACAGAGAAGGAGAGACAGACAGACAGACAGACAAGCAGCCATGCTCGCGTCAGATAAATCATGATGGCGATAGTGGAATAGATAAGAGACGCGATACAGACGCAGAGAAGCTTCTCCACTATAGTAGGCTGCTCCAAGGCGAAGTCTACGGAACTGATAACGGCGATATACCGTCAACGATCATTAATTATAATAAAGATACCGCGCATGACGATAGCCTCAATGATGGTGCTCGATGATGATGATGATGATGACGACGATGATGATGTGGCGATGATGCAACGGTAGTAAAGCTTCATAATCTATTTTTATTCAGCTGTCATGGCGTCGTTACTCGTTTAAAAAGGCAACCTGCTGGTTTTTAGATTTAGTAATAGAAAGTTAATCTAATAGTAACCAGTGTTTATCACTATTATTATTATTATTATTATTATTATTATTATTATTATTATTATTATTATTATTATTATTATTATTATTATTATTATTATTATTACTACTACTACTACTACTACTACTACTACTACTACTACTACTACTGCTGCTGCTGCTGCTGACTACTACTACTTATTACTACTACTACTATTATTATTACTACTATTATTATTATTATTTATTATTATTATTATTATTATTATTATTATTATTATTATTGAGACAGTTCATATACTGTAGAGTTTGGGCATGATGGAGGCTAAAGTCCAGGTCATTTTGATAAACGTCACTCGAATGAGATGCAAAATGAGCGAGTCTTAATATTTCGAAAACTATTTCATTCGTATTTGTTTATCGCACGACGAGTGCAAAAGAAATCAATTCTTCTTTAGTGCCAATACGCTAACGCCCTATATATATATATATATATATATATATATATATATATATATATGTATGTATGTAGAGAGAGAGAGAGAGAGAGAGAAGAGAGAGAGAGCAGAAGAGAGAAAGGCAGAGAAAGAAAGAAACAAACAAACAGAGACGGAGAGCGAGAGACATGGAGAAAGACGGAGATGGCAGGTGGCAAAAACAAAGACAGAGGCAAAGTATTTCTTAAGTCCTCAGAATAGCAAACAGAGTTCGCGTAAAAGAATGGCTTAGGGACAGCAAGCAAATCCAAGATCGACCCTGAAATGCATTACGTTGTAATGCTAGACCATAAGATAATTGACGAAAAATATAGGGAAAGGAGGCATATTAGGCACATGACGCGGATTACAGCATACGAACGGGTCTTCAAATTGCGGTTCTCGGCAAATCGGTCTTATATTTTCATCGACCATTTCCACGGATTTAGTTCAGTTTTTTTGGTCGCTTAATTTTGATTCCAGCATAAGCACCTCGGACAAATAGCTCTGTCTGTCTCTGTCTGTCTGTCTGTCTGTCTGTCTATGTCTCTCTCTGTCTCTCTGTCTCTCTGTCTCTGTCTGTCTCTGTCTGTCTGTCTGTCTGTCTGTCTGTCTTGCCTGTCTCTCTGTCTTGTCTGTCTGTCTGTCTGTCTGTCTGTCTGTCTGTCTCTCTCTCTCTCTCTCTCTCTCTCTCTCTCTCTCAATTCAACCTGTCTTCCCACCGTGCGCTAAGTTTGATCGATCGCAGTTCGGCAAAGTCCATTGAAAAATACAAAATGAAGCGATTGAAGAGAGACTAATGAAAACACGGGACTTTCGAAGAGAACGCGTCTCTGCGCTTAATTAATCTGCGGACGCTCTGACGCAGAGAATGACGAGAATGGCGCTTAACCTGTGAAATGTGAAAAACTTCTGAATTTATAGGGTGGTCCGATAAAAAAGGTACTCTCCTATTTCATTGTAGATATTTTGACAGCCTTCGGATCGGATCAAAGAGCGCAGAATTGTACTTCTGCAGTATTATTTCAGAAATGCAGTCTTTCAAGTTTTTCTTTCAAATTTCAACACACAGTGGCGCCACCTAAAGAAAACATAGGCAGGATGTGCAGTATGCGTCAATCGCCGTTTTTATTGGGCCACCCTGTACATCCCCGATTCAAGATCCTGCTGTTCTAAATATTCTTCTTGAAACGTTAAAGTTCTGCTTTTATGTACGTATTCTGACTTTTAACGGTTCAAATTAGCAGCTTTTACACGATTTCCAAATTACATCAAAGTTTTCGTCGCACCGAGACAAGAGCGCATATACAGGGTGGCGCAAAAAACAGGACTATATTAAATGAAAACCTAAAATAATGTGACTAGTTCGGTTTTTTGCGTCACCCTGCACACTAACAAGCGACAATAAGTGATGCCAGAAAATACCTAAAGGAGACAACAAGCGATGGAGGATAGACACGCAGGATAGATAACGACAGAACTCGTAGATGGAAATGGGAAGTAAACACTATTAACCGGCCAGTGACTACCGTGTCTATTTTGATCATGGTCGGCGTGCGCAAAGACGCCAAACTGGAAACGAACGACCGTGTACGTTCATAGCGAGAACAAATTGGAATTTCTAAAAACAAGGATTGGTAATCTTTGGAAATAAGAGCAGAAATCGACGTCCAATTACGAATTGTCATTTCGCAGGAACTAAACACTCAATAAGAACTTCGCTTAGTAAGAGGATATCGCTGCATTTCTTTTCGTCGCTGATGTGGATTCGCGGGAAACAATCATCTTATAATCTTTTAATTAAGACAATTCTACGGTGAATTTTCATGTTGAGGCTAAGGGTCTGTGTATCTGGACGGCTCATTCCGTGTAGCTTTAGCATTCAATTGATGAACCACCGATTTGGGTTCGAACCCGCGTCTCATATGTTCACCGGCGATGAGTTGACATTGCTATGGTCTGCGCAACGTTTTAAACAGACGATCAGTGTGCGAGTTAATAAATCAAAGTGCTACATAAACTGAAGAGTAGGAATCTTGGATTAGAGCAGTCATTTTGTCCTTAACTGGTCTCCACTGAATGAAAAATAGGACATAACAACAAATCATTGGCGTAGTCACGGGGGAAGGGTAAAGGAGGCCGCCCCGATTTTTGTTGGGACCGGTCGTGGAAGTTGCGCAAAACCGTTGAGAATTTTTTTTGGGGGGCGGGGTGTAGGCACAGGCGGATTTTATTAAAGGCTAGGGTAGGTTTAAGCCTACCCACTAATCCCACGGATGGCACGCGTGCTGGATGGCACCCCCAGACCCCCATGCTAGCCTACCAAAATATTAAACTCTAAATCCGCCTATGAGCGTAGGTGGCATGTTCGAAGAGAATAGACATTGAATGAACACGCGAAGAACTCCTTTACGATCTTTTTGCTTTGTCTTCATTAACTTCATTAAGAGACTTCCTCCCACCCCCATGTCGATGTCCCCCCACCCCGCATTCCGGAATCCTGGCTACGCCACTGCAACAAATAAAATTAATACATAAACTCTTAATTAATTTAAAATTGATCGTTCGGTGTCGTTCTGCTTCTAGCGGGTAGCGGAGTATCTGTTGCTAATCCGTTAATCAGAAACGGCTTCGAAGAAGTGTGTCTGCTGAACCAAGAACGAAGACGTTTCTTATCTATCGCGGCGGCGGCGGAGGAGGAGGAGGAGGAGGAGGAGGAGAAGTCGATTGACCGACCGTCTTACCTCGTATCTTCAGGGACAGAAGCAGCGCCAGGACTTGCGCCGATAGCTGCTGCTGCTGCTGTTGCTTCCTCCAGATCATCGAGAGAGAGAGAGAGAGAGCGAGAGCTACGAACGAAGATGATTTATGGTGAAGTCGTCTCTCGTTTTCTCTTTCCGATAAAAATACGTCGAGATATCTAGAGACGATAAGAGAAATGTCGAAGCGTCATCAACGCTATTCGTCATCATTCAAATAATTATTCTTTGCGCTTCTGTTCTAGAATTAATTAAACTCGATTCGAATCTACAGTCCACCCGTTTGACCGTCTACAAGCACCGATCACTGTTTCGGAATCTCCTCGAGAAAACGCCGCCATCTTTTAGTTCGCTTCTATGCTGATGGGTTCTTTTGCAAATGTTCTAATGGCATAGATTTTGCAAAATCACAATGTCTAATACAGCTGCAGAGGATTGTGTCTCTATCAGTCAATAAGAATTATGGTAATATTGCCTATTGAATAGTTATTAATAGGGTACTGACAGACCCTGTAAATAATTAATCAGTCGGTTATTTTATTTTAAAATCTAAAGATACATGTGTTCGGAAAATCATATTCTTTTCTCACTTAGATTGTTTACTATTCATTTTTTGTTTGTATACGATGACCGTTATTTTATTTACTTTTTATAGCTGGACTCTGTTATGTGGCTTTGATCCTGACATTTTGGACCACAAGAAATTGTCAGTTTTATGATGATGATGATGATGATAATAATAATAATAATAATAATAATAATAATAATAATAATAATAATAATAATAATAATAATAGTAATAATATAAAAATAAATAATGATAGTAATAATTATAATAATAACGCTGTCGCCTTCTAAGAAACTTTCACATAATAATAATAACAATAATTATAACAAATGTAAATAATAATAATAATAATAATAATAATAATAATAATAATAATAATAATAATATTAAGAATAATAATTTTATAGGATGTGTCAGTTAGCCTAATCTATTTAGAGTGACGGAATGACAGATGTTATTCTGTCATTCTATTATACACTCGTTGTAATTCGCCCTTTACATAAATGATGTTGCTTCCAAATGCTGAGATGTCGTAAATTTCCTTCGATTAATCGCTCTGTTCTCGAATAATTCTCATTCGATGCGCATCGAACAGAGAGCAAGAGTCGTAAAAACCCGAAGCGAAGCCCAAGCGACGGCTTATCGTACCGCTACAGAGTGATCCTGTCCATGCTTTACTATCGGCCTCTATGATGACTGCACAGTATAACACTGCCGTTACAGGCAATCGCCGGTCTATACTGTATACATGAAACGAGAATCTAACAGCATCTGATGTGCCGTGAAGATTGAGGATCTGGTCCACCCCGGCCCTCGTCCCCCTGGCGGTCAAACACTGGGTTTTGACTGTCCTATACGTTCACTGATGATCATCGGACATGTACTTCTGGAATGGTCCTAAGTTACACGCTGCTGCTTTTCGCGGCAATCGAAGGCAGACGTATTGCAAAAGAACGAGGGGCATGACCGTGGTATATAGTTTTGCAAATTTATTCTAAAAGTTTAAGATTTGACTCTACCCTATATTTTGGGGAGACGATTTTTTGTGGGGGGGGGGGGCTAATGACCATTGACATAGCCACAGGAGAGGCAGAGGGACCCTGGTCCTTCTGCTGTGTACTCAGTGACCATATACCATGGTCACTGAGTACACAGCCAATGCCGTAGCTATAGAATTTAATTTCGATAGCATTCATCCATTGCTCCATTTGAAAAATTTAGGACAATATAAGATTAAAATATTGATATTAGATTAAAATATTTGGATGTGGAGCATGTCTTTATAGACTATATAACGGCAAATCGACATCTATCCTATACCCACAAATGATTACTTATATTCATCGGTTTTGCGCCAATCTCATGACCAGTCTATACACGAATAGGCGACCAGGGTCTCTCTGAATCAATGGTCATTTCCCCAACAATCCCCCAAAATATAGGGTCCTTAAACTTTTAGAAAAATTTGCTGCCTCTCCTGTATGTATAGTAGGGCCTACATCACGTCAATAGAAGTAATAATAATAATAATAATAATAATAATAATAATAATAATAATAATTTTAACATTAATAATCCCCAATAACAATCGTAAAATAATAATAGTAAATAATAATAGTAAATAATAATAGTCAAATCTTTAAATAATAATAGTAAATAATAATTTGCAAAACAATATGGCCTGGCAGAGTCACTTTACTAATGCCAACGACTGTATATAGGCCTACGCGAACAGTATCAACAGGGCCACTATCAGTGCAACTAGTATTTGGGCCTGACACATCAACTTCAATAAATTGAACAATATCTGAACATAATCTTGTTATAATACAATATAATAATAATAATAATAATAATAATAATAATAATAATAATAATAATAATAATAATAATAATAATAATCTTACAGAGAAAAAGATGTAATATGCTTTAATTTCATGTTATAAATCTCTAATAAAATAATTAGAACATACATAAATGCAACTATCTTTAAGCGATAGTAAAATAGATTCAATAATTTTAATCTGAAAATGATCGTTTTCCACAATGACAGGAAGTGTAAGCAAGATCCGTAAAGCAATGGTCAAAAGTAATGGTTTAAATGACTAAACTAAATAGATTAAGAAGCTGATTAGACTCCGATTTAGATAAAACTCTAAATGGTGAAATTTCCTAAAATAATAATCCCGTTACATCTTTTTAAATAATAATAGCTGCATAATAATCCATATTAATAATTGCAATCTAGAAATGATTACTCTAATAGGCCTAAGGAGGTCAGTAATTTATTTTTGGCCTCGATTGATGACACAGAATCACTTTACTAATGCCAACGACTGAAAATACCCTACCTCCCCTGCTCTGTATATTTCATATGTCAAAGAAAAAAACTATATCTTATTACATAATGTAATTTACTTAATCACAGTAAATTCACGCAATTAGTAATTACTACTGAGATAATATCTCTCTCTCCCATCGGGCGATCAGATTGAATCAATGCAATCATATCTTGCATTCGAGTGAACGGTCAAAATCTAGCCATCGTCTTTATTTAAGTTAACCT